>QEOQ01000658.1:98519-113329 GCA_010279815.1 Brachionus plicatilis
ACTCTTGGTGATAAATTCTAAAAAAACTAAGCTAAACAGCATCGATTTAAGTGGTAAATCAAAACTGGATAAAAATTGCCAAATAGCTTCGAACCAGTTTTGAAAATTTCAAAAGCTTATTAAACCTGGTTGTTTTTATTTAATTATCGGGTTGCTTTGTTACGAATTTTTTTTTCATTTGCTGGCAACATCAAAGCACTAAAGATCATTACATAATAGAATAAATTAGAATTAAAATAAAAATTGATTTCAAAGTTTTTTAAAGTAAATTTATTAAAATAATTTCAACTGCTATCAAATAAACAAGACATTAACTCTTATTCGTCCAAAATAGAAAAAATAACGTTATCGGCCAAAATGGGTCATTTTTGACCCGAAAAAAATTCCAATTTTTTACTACGTAATAATTTTTGTTAGTTATGCTGCTGGATTCGGAGGCTATGGTAAATGTCGATGAGCGAGGAATCCTGGGTGTGCTAGATGGAGATTCTAATAAAGGTGCATCATCGTCTTCTTCGTCTGATGTTTCTGACTCACTTTCATACTCGTCGACAAATTCTTGCAGAGTAGGTTGAACATAATCAAACTCGTCATCGCTTACTTGATCCTCAGCATCTACCTGTTCAGATGAATAGTTATATGTATTCATATTATAAAAACTCATTTTTTTAATACTTCTAATATTTATTTATTTGTTAACTGTATCGAGCTTAAGCTCCTTCAGAATATAATTAAGAACTTAGTTTTTATAGACCTAGCCATGAACCGTTAATTTTAATTGATTAATCAAGGAATAAGCTTATTCTAGCCGTTTTAATTCAACTTAGCGAAGTTAAAAAACCAAGATCATTTATCGGTATTTTTAATTTTTTTTAAACAATGGTGTTGAATAAAAAAATAAGATCAGTTTTCGGTGTTTTTATTTCTAAAGGGAAAGACAATCAATTAACAATCGAAATCAATTAAGTTGAATGAAAAGTTTTTTTATTTATAGAAAAAATTCAATTTAATTTTGCTTGGGTCATTTTTGACCCATTTTGGCCGATAACCGAATATTGGGTCATTTTTGAAATTTTGGACGGATAAGAGTTAAAAGGTCAGATTTATGGCGTACTTAATGGAACTAAAATTTTGAAATTTGATAATATTTTGTAAGTATGGCAGACTTTTTGTTTGCATCTAATAAAATTTGCAAACGAAATATTGCAGAGCCTAATTTTAAATTTGAATTCTCCTCATTGCGATAATTAATTTTTAGAGATCCAAATGCTCAAACGTTTTGTAATAAATGCTTACGAAAAGCGTTTTCAAAAAGAACTGAGAGAAAAGTTGGCCAAAAAAGGCCTCTTGACAAAAGTTTTAGACAATAACAAAAAACGAACCGACAGCTTGATAGACATTCTCAAAGAATCAGACAACCTGAACACTTTGAGAAGCTCGCCTGGCGTAAAAACAGAAGAAGAATACTTGGCCAAATTTCGAAATGCTAGTCACGGTGGTCCCAAGCATTCAATTGCAGTCAATAGGGCCCATCATCTGACAAACTTTTTGAGTGAATACATTTTGAACGCGTTTCAATCGGGGCGCTTTGATAGTCCTGAAATTCCTGCTGAGATCAACACTGAATTGGATTTGAATGGCTTTGGCAAAGAGACGTTTTATTTCGAAATTTCAAATGTTGAGCTCATGTCTGATTTGAGTGCGCTTAGAATTTATTGGTATAGCAGTGGAAATGAGAAAGTAAACAGGATAGTGGAGGATTTTTTGGAAAAAAAGTTAAAATCACAAATACGAGCGACGCTGGCTAGCGAACGAATCATGAATTATGTGCCCAAGATTGTTTTTCTAAAAGACGATAGCAGATTTTTAATCAATCAATTGGATAATTATTTAATGAAGTTGAATCTAGAGACTAAAGACAAATCAAATGAAGCGGAAAATTATCCAATCGACAAAAATTTGACTAAAACTACCAACAATAATGTAAATAATTTATATGGTGTAAATGTTGATGAAGTGATGGAATGCATAAAAAAAGGTCCATCGAGCCAAGTCGACGATGTATGCATACCGGAGCCAAGTGAAAATAAACCAGCGTGTACACTAGAGCAGTCTTCTTCCAATTTTGACTCATCTCTGAGAGCGTTTGAAATAAACAGAAGAATGAGACGAGAGAGATTGAGTAAATCAACGCTGCACAAGTTGACCCAGTTGGAATTTGAAGAGTTTAAGTTAAAAAATTTAACTTGAAAATCATGGACGAATATGGTTCGATCTAGAGTAATTAATAAAATATTTTGTTTAAAATGGCCTGACTTTTATTTAGTTTTCTTATCAGAAATAAAAAAAAAAAATAATTTAATCGTTAGGCTTTGTCAATTCAACAAATAAACTCTAACAAAAAATCATTCCACTTTTTTTTGTTATTTTGTTTGTTTCGGGAGGCATTTTACTTGCTCATAATCAAGCAAAAATAAACACACTATAAATAATTAAAAATTTATTTAAAACAAAAAAATTTAAATTTTTCTCCAAATTTTTTTGCAAATTTTAAAAAGGATCAAGTACAAAACAAAAATGAACGGTGGCCTACCAAATGGTTTTGACAATTGCGAGCCTTCCAACATGTGGTCTCACTATCCCAAAAACGTTGGCATCCTGGCAATCGAGTGCTATTTTCCCATTCAGTATGTGGACCAGCAAAAACTGGAAGAATTCGATCAAGTGTCGGCCGGAAAGTACACAATTGGCCTGGGACAATCCAAAATGGGCTTTTGTTTGGACAGCGAAGACATAAACTCAATTTGTCTGACAGTTGTGAACAACCTAATGGACAAGTACAAGATTGATGGGCGCCAAGTGGGCAGACTAGAAGTTGGCACGGAGACGCTGATCGACAAGTCAAAATCGGTCAAGTCCGTTCTCATGAGTTTATTTGAGAGCTCGGGCAACACGGACATCGAGGGCGTTGACAACGTGAACGCTTGCTTTGGCGGCACCGCAGCTCTTTTTAACGCCATCAACTGGGTCGAGTCGAGCTACTGGGACGGACGATACGCCATTGTTGTCATGGGCGACATTGCCCTCTATGCCAAAGGAAACGCGAGACCAACAGGTGGAGCGGGCGCCACTGCTTTTCTCGTCGGTCCAAATGCCCCCATTGTGTTCGAACGCGGCCTCAGGTGCACTCACATTAATCATGCGTATGATTTCTACAAGCCGGTCATGGACTCCGAGTATCCTATTGTTGACGGAAAGCTTTCTGTTGTTTGCTATTTGAACGCTTTGGACAAATGCTATCAGTTGTATAAGAAAAAGTTCAAAAATTTGCACTCTCTAAATGCACTCACCGATTTGAACAACAACCAAAGTCATTCCAATGACGGAAATTTCAACTTGAATTCGGCAAATGCCTTTTTGTTTCATTCGCCCTATTGCAAACTAGTGCAAAAGTCGTTTGCACGCTTGCTTTGGAACGATTTTTTGAACAATCAGATTCCTCACGACCAGACCAAGCATCTGCTTGAATACAAGTAACAACCAATTCATTTAACAAAAAAATATTTTCACTCGATTTTAGAATTTGCTCGATTTTTAAACAAACTGAAAGTTTAAGTTGTCATGTCATAGTTGACAGCGCTCTTGTAGTTTTAGTGGAATTATGTCCCCTTGTATTGTATTTTTATTTAGTATGTAGATTTTTAAATTAGATCTTTTTTTTTTATTTGCATTTGTTTAAAATTTTTTTCAGACTTTTTTAAAAGTCACGAGTCAAAGTCATGACTTTGTCGATACCATGATTGGTTGGAACGGCAAAATTTTTATATGGCCGCGACCATGACCGGTCAGAACGGCAAAATTTTTATATGGCCGCGACCATGACCGGTCAGAACGGCAAAATTTTTATATTGCCGCGACCTTATAATGGCAAAAAACCATTATAATTATTTCCAACAAGTCAAGAATTGTGTTCATGTCATTACTTTGCTGGTTTAAGACTTTATCGGACTTTTTTGCATGACTTATGTACGGCAGAGAAAAATGTTTTGATTAAATTTCATTTTTCAAAATTGACCTAAACATTTTTAATGCTCAATTAAATTGAATGCATTTTTTACAAATTACAATCCTTTTTCAAAAATTTTAAAATAAAGCTCTGAAATGTTTTAAAAAGATAAAAGTCTGCGATGAAATTTATTTACGCATTTAAAAATGTTCTGATAAAAAATTGAAAAATGAAATTTTATTAACATGATGTTTATTTTTAGGTTTCTAGGTTAATTTTTATTCTTTCTTTTTATGACAGTGTATGTATTCTGCAATTGTTCTATTATTTAAAATAAAGTTTGAGTGTTGAAAAAAAAACTAATTGTGTAACATTTAGTTCTCAACATAAGGGTGAAATTGAAAAAATCATTTTGAAATTTAATCTTGAAATTGAAAAATTTTATATACTATAAGTTCAAAGATAAAATAAATAAAAGATACTAATTACAAAAATGTAACAAACTCTTTTTTTATTTCATATTACCTTATTTCATCAAATAGATGAATGCAAAAATTTCCTTTTATTTGATCAAATACGGTATTTATTAAAATTTAATGGACCATGTTCGACATGGCTTCGGCATTTAATGCCATTGAGACTTAAAATTTGATTGATAAAAAATCAGTTGATCATTTTATTTCTGTTTTATAAAAAAAAATCAGCAATAATTAAAATATTGAAAGGAAAGAAGATAAAAATAGAAATATTTAATAAAAATTTTCTATTTTTCAAATTTTGGACCTATTTTTCTTATTTTTTTATTTATTTAATAATACAATTCACGCCACATAGACGATTTAACATTCTTGATGACAATGTTCACATCCTTAATCTGCTTAACAAATGATTTTTCAGGACATTTGTTTGCAGCATAATAATCCGAAAAATAATTGAAGATTCCAAAAATTTCGCCAAGATTCCTAATTTGATAAAAGAATAAAATAGTATCAATTTTTAAAGCTCTAAATAACGCTGTGTTTCTCGTGTATTTTGAAAGACCAATATTGTCTTTAATTAGACAAGCTTGAGTTGTATCATAAGTATTTAGTTTGGATTTGCTGATGTAACACATATCCAAGCCATAACTGAAAATAATAAGATCGGAGTGTCTATTGCAACACTATAGTTTAGGCTATTGACACATGATATGATTTTTAATCTAAGATTTTTTTTAAAATTTTTATTATATAAAGGAGTTTTTAATTGGAATATAAAAATATAAATTTTTAAGTCAAAACAAAACCAAATATTTTATAATAATTTATTTTTTGGATCGCGTACGCTTTGAAACAGGACTTTGTGTATCGACCAAAAAGTTTTTCAACCTTTCTCGTGGTCAACAAACTCTTGTTCCCCTGCAAACATCTTATCGCTGTTTAGCGTTTATTGGATTAGATAAAAATATTCCAAATTCGCAATTTTGAAGATTTATTACAGAGTTTTGCAGAATCAGTATATTGGTGGTACAGGAATATATCTATTAAATAAATATATATTCTTTTAATCTTTTTTATTCAAAGTTAAATGCATCTATTTAGCAAATTTTTAGTTGGAGACATTCAATTTTCAAAAATATTTTAATGAACTATTTTAAATAATACTATTTTTTTAATATTTGTTTATTTATAGGAAAAATTTTGTGAAGAAACAATTTCATATATCTGATTTCTAAATTTATAAAAAAAATTATTTAAATTGAAAATAAAAATTGAAATTATCAAACTTTTCTCCGCATCAGAAATAATTATTCTGTTAATAATTAGAAATTTTTTATTGAATCTTTCAGATTTTAACTAAATTTCAAAGCTAATGAACGGGCTCTGATAGGAATAAATAATTATTGTAAAATGTTAAAAATTTTAAATTTTTACTGTTGTAAAAATGATACACCAAGTCCTGTTTCAAAGCGTACGCGATCCAAAAAATAAATTATTATAAAATATTTGGTTTTGTTTTGACTTAAAAATTTATATTTTTATATTTCAATTAAAAACTCCTTTATAAAATAAAAATTAAAAAAAAATCTTAGATTAAAAATCATATCATGTGTCAATAGCCTATACTATTGACACATAGTGTTGCAATAGAGTCGCCCTAATAAGATTAGGAAAATCAAAAAGTCAAATTCAGGTGACAAATTTTATTTAAACTAATTTTGAACAGAAAAATGAAAATAAATTCCGAAACATTTCATCCAAAAAACCAAGCTAATTCTGAAAATCGATTGAAAAATAAAGTTTTTTTTTCTAAATAACCAGATGTTTGATAGAATTTATTTTGCTTAGGTCCCTGTCAAACGAAGAAAGTTTCTTGGACAAAAAACTAGAAAAAGAACTCATTAAATCAAGTGATTCGTTGTTCAAAAAAAAAACACTTCCAACTTTGTTGTTCGCCAAAGAAATCGGCAATATGTACACACCATCTCTTTACGGGTGTCTGGTATCGCATCTGTTGAGTGAACCTATTCAAGCCCTGCGTAATACCAGAGTTTGTTTGTTTTCGTACGGCTCAGGCTCGGCCTCAGCCATGTTTTCGGTCATAATCCAAGAGAACAGCAATAGCTCATTTACACTCGAGAATCTCCTGACCAAACTCGAACAGCAACGAACCAAACTTGCCGAGCACAGAGTCGAAATAGAACCAGAGCTATACGACAAGTATTTACAGCATCGTGAACTTGTGAACAAAAAGGTTCCACGTGAGCCCAATTTTATTCCTAACACCTTGTATCCTGGCACTTGGTATTTGAAATCAATCGACCAAAACTACCGACGAACCTATGACCGAGTCTCAAAAGAAGCCTATAGTTTAGAAAACACAAGGAAAGCTCTTTTAGATCAGTTGTGCACTTTGAAATAATTTTACACAATTATTAGGATGATTTTGTTGTTAACCATTTTAACACTTTATGCATCAATCATTTGCTAACATTTGATTTTATTTAAATTCTAATCCGTTTTAAGATATGTCTCCCAATTTGTTAATTAAATTATTCTTCATTTGAATAAAATTTTAAGAAAAAAAAAATTCTTTTTTTGAAACTATTTTTGCAAAATGTTAGGAGTGGTTTTTATCTATTAATGTAGTTTTAACTAGCTACTTTTTCATTCATGTTTTTCCAAGCGACTAAAAAAAAAACCAATTCTTCACTAGATGATTTCATCTAAGATACTAAATTCGGTTAAATCAGCATTGAGCACTAGCAATCTGAAAGAATGCCGTATCCTTAAGCCTAGAACTCTTTTTCCAATGTAAGTAGGCATTTTGTGAATATTTTGAATTTTTTTTATTTAATTCTAAAAATATGAAGAACTTGGCGCAATCAAGGAGATCTAACAGGCACTAGCTACACCAAAACAAGCATTCAAAAGTTTTCTCCAGAAGAGGGAATTCCACTTCAAATTACTTCATATAATGAAAATGGTTTCACATTAAATCAAAACATTCGTGTTTTTGGACCCATGATTATTTTTCCTAAAACCATTTACAGCTGGAATATTGCCGACATCGATGAAATAAATGAAAAATCTCTTTTGCTATTTAAGATGCTTGATCCAAAAATTGGTATAAAATTCAATTTAAATATTTATTAATTTTGATAAAAAAAATTTTAATTAGATGTTTTGGTAATTGGAACTGGAGACAAGTATTCAAAAATAAATCCAAGTGTACCCAAATGGTTAATTCAGAACAAGCTAAACAATTTTGAAATATTACCCACGGTAATTTTTTTTTGTGTTTGTATACTTAGTCTTTTTCTAATTAAAAAAAAAAGATAATTTGGGGCCCGTCAAATTTACCATTAATTTGGGTTAAAAATTTATAAAAAGCTATTTGGTTATGTTTTTTTTATCAAGAGTATCATGTTCATTTAAATCAAACTTGTTTGTAAAGCAACGTCATGATTATTTATTTATTAGTAGCGAGCTAATACTCCTTCTGATTGAAAACATAAGAAAAAATATAATTTTAAATTTTAATTTAAATAAAGTTAAATAAAATAAAATCAAAAAAAAAAATAAATAAATAATCGAGTTTAGTATATTAATGAACTTGACTGGATTGCATATATTTTTTTTTTTTAATAAGATAGTTAACATAGTGAAACTACATTTAGTCTCGCTCCGCAGGTCTCCTGCTGTAGCTTATTATTATTATAATTATTTAAAAAATCTCATGCTACATAAAATTAATTTATTCAAATATCGGTTTTAATAAATTAATTTTTTTTTCTAACGAAGGGTAAATGTTCTAACCATACTTTTAATTTATAGAAAAAATTTAATTTGTTCATACAACTGAGGAGATGAACCGTAAAATGGATTTTAAAATGTCTTGTAAGAAAAGCTAGTAATAAAATCAGTTTCTGATCTCTAAAAAAATCTAAATAAAATTTTAGTCTAAAATTAAGTTGAAATTTAGGATCTTGTAAATTTCTTAAGAAAAAAGAATTTAAATTTCGTTTTAAATTCTTGATTAAGATCTTAAAGTTTTCTTTACTCAAGTTTAAAACAATTAAAATAATATTAAAAACTTGATAAGATCTGGAATTTTACTAAAATTTTTTACTCTTTATGATTGATTTAAGATTTTTTAATATTTTTTGTAAGATCTTAATAAAAAAAAATAAGATAAAATTTCATTTAAGAAGTGTTCAAGATCAAATAATAAGATCTTGAATTGTTCTTATTAGCATTAAATTCAAGAAATATATGAAGATCTTAAATTTATATATTTTTTATATATAGTTAGATGTTAAAATTTAAATTTTAAATAAATTCAATATAAATTAATGATGTCCATCTCTTGAAAGATATATTTTCTCATTTCAAATATTTGGCCCAAATGTTAAATTTCAATTCTGAAAATTCTTTGATTGAAAAAATAAAGGTAAAAGAGTCCCCATTTTGAGATCACTATTTTTTAAACTACTAAAGAATCTTTTTTAGTTTCATTAAACAAATTGCTTGATTAAAAAAGTGTTCAAATTCTTTTTTTAAAAAATTAAATTTAACAATTTTAATTTCATGTTTGTTATCGAATCTCAAAAAATATAATCATAATTTATTTTGAAGAGAATTTTTTAAAATTATGCATTCAACTTTCATTAATAAAGATGAAATTAACCCCATAGAATCATACCATCGATTGTTTTATTCAATTTAACGGATAATAAAATTTTACTAAAAAATTTTTATTAAACCAATTAGAAAAAAAATTAAAAGGCTTTCGGCTTTGATATTTTACATTATGAAAATATTGAATTTTAGATTATTGGTATTTACATTTATCTATCTATATCTATCGTTTATTTTTTAAATTTTGTTTTCAATTTTGTTCCGCTCTTCTAACAATAAAAAAATTGAATTTTGTTAAACTTTTTATTGTAAGAAGAGCTAATTTTAAAATTATTAAAAACATTTTTGACATTAAATATAAAGTCTATGATTTGCTTCATGATTTTAAATGTATCTTGAATTATTTAAATATAAACCATAATAAAAATCAATTTTTCAAAAAGAAAATTTTTTTAAATTTAAGATTATATCCTAATCTTATAAGACACTCATAACATTTCATTAAATTGAAAACTTCTTTAAATTTTCTTTAACTAAAAAAGGACAAAAATACTGAAAAAACTATGAATTTTTGATTTAAATTTACCATTTTCCCGTTTTTTATAATGAAAATTTACGTAATATATACGTAAAATATACGTAAGATTTCATACTTTTTTTTTGATTTTTATTAGAATTTTTGGTATAGATGAGTCTTGTTAGCTTATTTTTGAGGCATGCATAATCGTATACATAAAGTGTATAATCGTATTCATAATATTTTTTTTTTATAAAAGTATACAAAATTATACAAAAAAATTATTAATTCTAAAATTTTGTACACGATTGTATTTTTACTTAGTTTAAAAAAAACACAAAATTTTATTTTTGCATTAACCAAAAACATATTTTTTTAATATCATAGACAAAAAAAATTTTAACTGAAAATTAACAGAGCTGAAATTACGAAAATAAATTTAAAAAATAAAATGGAAAGTGAATTTTTTTTTTTAATTTAATATACAAAAATAGGCTCAAAATTTAAATTAACTTGATAAAAATCTAGCTTGGCTCATTTAATAAGTTTTTCATAGCAGATTTATAAATTAAACGAGTTGTAAGCATTCTCATTATTATACTGTTTCAACTCTTCTCAAAGTTTTTTTTCAATCTAATCATTTTTATTTTAAGGAAAAAGCTATAAATGTTTTCAATTTTTTACTCGCTGAGAATCGGTTCGTTGCAGGCGCTTTTCTGCCGTCAGCCGTAATTCGAGAGGTTGATTTAAGCGTTAAACGAGTATTTGAAGCTGCCAGCTTGTACAGAGAAATTGAAGATGAGAGTGAAAAGGCCGAAAAAACAAAAATCGAAGATAAAAATACCAAAAAAATAACCGATGAAAAATAAATATTAGTTTGAAAAATTAAAATTTTAAAAATGAATATTCTTAACTGATTTTTTTCGATTATTGCCAATAATCGAAAAAAATTCGGAATTTTTTTGAATTTTTGTAGTCATTCTTGATTATTTATTTTTCTTTTTTGATTAAAATTTAGAATTTAGGAGATATTACAATGAAAATTTAACCTCAAAACCGATATTTAGGCAAAATTCAAATGCATATTAAAAGTATAGTAAAAAAAGTTGACTTTTTTTACAATTAATTCTGAAAATTTAAGAAAAATCACTAATTATGACACAAAAGACAGATGACTTGTAAAATGAATTTTGGTTGAAAAAAATGAATTCAAAGTTTTCTATAAAAATAAGTTACTCACACAAAAATTGAAAAAAAAATGTCTAATAACCAGGTTATTATTTAATACTTAAAGCAAGACACATTAATTTCTGTAGAAATGCTGTCAATTTTATACCAAAACTTAATATGGAAATAGATTTAGATGAAAATTTCATTTAAAATTGGTACAAGTAGTAAGCTTAAATTTTTTGCCTAAAAGTTAGCATTGACAACTTTTCTTTTTTGGAAATTCTTTTCCCCTAAAGACTTATGATTAATATTTTCAAGCTCTGAATTGATTAATTGATATTTTTTTAGCAATATTTAAGCAAAATAATTGATAAACATTTCAGAACTAAACATGAATAAAATTTAAAAATAACAATAAATAGAAAATTTAGGAAAGAAAGTAACTAAAATAATTATTTTTTTGTTGAAATAATAAGAAATATGAAAAAAAAGGATTCTATTTTAAAAATTATCAATAATTATTATTTAAGATAGAGATAACTTATCATGATCATGCTCTAGATGATTTCACTTGTGCTATGAAATAATTAATGAGAGTTCTATGAAAAAATTAAGGATGAACTCCGAAGTATATTAAATGTATATTTTTTTTCCCTTATTCACTCCTTGTGGAGCATGAAGTTATTACTTTTGATTTCCGCTCAATTCGATCTTTTGCCTTTAGCCTTGATTCTTCCCATGTCATTCCCATTTCGACGAGCTCTTTCGTGATTGTTGACCTCCATGTTACTGCTGGTCGTCCTACCTTACGTCGCCCTTGAGGTTTCCATTGAAGGGCTCTTTTTGGTATCCTTGTTTCTTTCAATCTAAGTACAGGCCCGAGGCATCACAGTCTTTTGTTCTTAATGCATTGACTTAATGGCTCTGAATTTGTTCTTTTGTATAGGTCATCATTCGACAATGTCTTAAGCCAGTGTATCTCGGGAATACTCCGCAGGCTTCCAGTGTGGAAGGCTTTTCCTGTCAGATTCACATTAGCGTTGTTCGCCAAATCTTACGTCTTCATATGCATATGTACTTCTATATTAGATATTAGCACCTCGCACTGACAGTTTTTTTCTTCATGTCGTAGTCAATCAGTATCAGGAATAGTGTCGGAGAGAGAATGCGCCCTTATCCAACTCCTGTACACATTTTGAAGCTCTCAGACTGTCCTTTGTCAGAATCTTGCCGTGACTCCGTCAATAGCAGAGGCTTTTCTGTTCCTCAGAACCGCTATCGTAGCTTCTATTTATTTTAGGCTTGGCACTTCGGTGCCAATATCGAGGTCAGTGCTAGCTAGTTCAGGTTTTAAAGACTCTCTAGGTTCTGGTCTATTTAGAACTTCTCTAAAGTGCTCAACCCATTTTTGCCCTTGTCCTTTTTAAGTTGTTAGGATACGACCTTCTTTGTCTTTTACTAATGTTGTTCTTTTCTGTGAAGAGCAACATATCGAATTAGAATTAGTGATCTTGTATAGTTTATGTAGGTCCCCTTTTGAGCTGGCTTCTTCTGCTTCACTTTCAAAATGGTTTACCTAGTTCCTCTGATTACGCATTGTTCCTTTATTCACAAACCTATTCTTTATCCCATAAGATGCGTTTAATTTCTAGCGGATACGGTAAGATTTTGCTTGACTTGACACACTTTTTATTTTTAATGTGTTTTTTTAAAACAAAATTTTTTAATTTTAAAAATTTAAATAAATGTAACTTAATGAATTATGAATATTTAAATCAATTTTTTCTTGCACGGAATCGGGGTTTGATTGATTGGAGTGCATGATTGGTTCTGTTAAGCTTGAATCTGACTGGTGCTCAAGTGCGGTTTTGTGAAGTTCAGAACAAAAGAACAGAACAAATTGTAAAAAAATTAATTAACTTTTTTTCAAAAAGTTTAAAATTGATTCTGTGAATGCAGAATGGTGCAACATTCAAAGTTGCATCAACTGTAAAAGTCTGCTAATGATGTGCAAAATCTCTGCAAAATGCCCCACGCTCGATTGTATTGAAATTTGATTTCTGCTAAACTCTGCAAATTTAGCAGACCTTGATATTTGATGCAACATTGAATGTTGCACTAAGTTGCATTTACAGAATTAAGTTTAAACATTTAGAAAAAAAGTTATTCAATTTTTTTCACATTTTTTCTGTTCTTTTTGTTATTTTGTACTGAATTTCACAAAACCCTCAAGTGCTTCTCTGACCTTTGTTGTTCTTTCTTTTTTTCTTTTTTTCTTATTATTATTTCAGGTAAGTGACGCATCAAAAGCTACTTTATGATCCTTTGCAGCAACTAACAAGGAACCGAAACAGGCCTATAGTTAGCTGTATCAAGTTTTGATCCTTTTTTATTTATTGGGCTTAAATTTGATTCTTTCCAGTTCGGTGATAATATCGGAAATAAGATTTTATACAATTTTCATTTATCATTTACAAAACAAAATTTTTATTGCTGCTCTTTGTATTCTTTTATGCGTAAAATACCTAGTACATAATAATTAGTTTCATTTTTTTTACTATTTAGAAATGGACTCAAACATTCATCTGGTTCATAACATTCATAATTCAATTTAAAATATTTTAATCTTAAATATTTTTAAATATTCAAGAGTAGAAACAAATTGCGCAATGGTAATAAGATTTCTAATAAGGAACCAAAAAAAAATACATTTGTTCAAAGTGGGAAATTAAATTTAAATTCAAGTTTTCTTTAAAGATCTTCAAAATTGGTGCAAGGTATTTCTGACGAAATTAATTTAAAATTGTAGAGAACTATGTCGCTGAATATACTTTTTTGATAATAAAAGTGCCATATTTTTTATTGAATCTTATTTTTTGCTAAGAATTTACAATGATGATAAAATCCATGTAAAAATTTTTAATTTTTTCCTTCGCCATGCAGTAGTAAAATTCTCTAATTTATATTTTCCAAACTGAAATTAGAATATTTAAAATCCTAGAAAGCTTTCGGCTTGTCATATTATTTTTATTTTTCATTTCATTTAAAAAAAAAAATAAAACCTTATTAAATTAGAAATAGCCATTTGAATCAATTTTATAGATTTTAATTGAATTTTTGATAGAAAAGATTTAATATATTAGCAAAAACATTCAAAATACTCAAAAACTATTAACTTTTTGAAAATTTATTATGGTTTTTAATTTAAAAAAATTAAAACATAACATTTCAATTCTGAGGCCTTTTTTTATCTAATATTCTTCAATAAATCATTAATTACTTCTTTCTTTGAACATTTAAACTATTAAATCTAAGAAAAAATTCATATGACATTAATAATTTGAATGATTGGTAAAAAAGGATGGTCATTTTGTCTTCTATCATCGAGCCTTGGAGAAAATGTTGCTTTTCTCGTTTAAAAATTTTTTTTTATAAATTCTTCTAAGGAGTCAATTGGTAACAATTGGAAAGAAAATCGAATATGATCTAAAAACGAGTTTATTTTAATATTTAACCGAACGGAAACAGGTGAAAATACTTCGGTTTCATCTATTTAGAGCTAGTCATAAAATTTGCAATAAAAATCAATACTTAAGTTAAGGACATTTTAATAATCTATTTTTCAATAAAATTTTAATTAATTAAAGCTTTTTATTATTTTTGAATAATTATGAAAATTTGAAAATTTTTTTATAAAATTTGTATTTTTATTAATTATCAATAAATGTGGAGTTGACCAGTCTCAATTGAGACAGGGTCACTAGACTGTTGACCAAAGAAACATTTTGTTTAAAGAAACGAAATTCAATCCGACTTTATAATTTTGATCATTAAATGATTGTGTTGTTGTAAGTAGCAATAAGCTTACAGTCATTTTTCATTTTAATAGCTTTTTGCTTAGAATATATATTCTAGAAATCTGTTGAAATTAAAATACGATTAAACAATTTCTGATTTTTTTAGATAAAATCTTTCAAAATCTAGTTCAACATTTTAT
>QEOQ01000658.1:114455-129444 GCA_010279815.1 Brachionus plicatilis
TATTAACTTTTTTGAAAATTTATTCTGGTTTGTAATTTAAAAAAATTAAAACATAACATTTCAATTCTGAGGCCTTTTTCTTTATCTAATATTCTTCAATAAATCATTAATTTCTTCTTTCTTTGAACATTTAAACTATTAAATCTAAGAAAAAATTCATATGACATTAATAATTTGAATGATTGGTAAAAAAGGATGGTCATTTTGTCTTCTAGCATCGAGCCTTGGAGAAAATGTTGCTTTTCTCATTTAAAAATTTTTTTTTATAAATTCTTCTAAGGAGTCAATTGGTAACAAGAAAGAAAATCGAATATGATCTAAAAACGAGTTTATTTTAATATTTAACCGAACGGAAACAGATGAAAATACTTCGGTTTCATCTATTTAGAGCTAGTAATTAAATTTGCAATAAAAATCAATACTTAAGTTAAGGACATTTTAATAATCTATTTTTCAATAAAATTTTAATTAATTAAAGCTTTTTATTATTTTTGAATAATTATGAAAATTTGAAAATTTTTTTTATAAAATTTGTATTTTTATTAATTATCAATAAATGTGGAGTTGACCAGTCTCAATTGAGACAGGGTCAATAGACTGTTGACCAAAGAAACATTTTGTTTAAAGAAACGAAATTCAATCCGACTTTATAATTTTGATCATTAAATGATTGTGTTGTTGTTAGTAGCAATAAGCTTACAGTCATTTTTCATTTTAATAGCTTTTTGCTTAGAATATATATTCTAGAAATCTGTTGAAATTAAAATACGATTAAACAATTTCTGATTTTTTTAGATAAAATCTTTCAAAATCTAGTTCAACATTTTATTTAACTATTTTATTCTATCCAAAATCAGCATTTTTATTTGATTTACGCATTAAAAACTTACATATCTTGAAAAAGGATGTCTAAATCTAAACTTAGAAATTGTATCTTTATTTCATTATGATCAAATTAATTCGTTTTTTCTAGACGATTCTTGACAGATTTTTAAAATACACATAAAACTCGTTAAACTGAAGTAACTAAGCAATTAAATAAGAATGCTCGATTTAATGACTTGATTGTTTTTTTCTTTTTTTTTCATTTTGAATTCAAATAAATATTTTCGATGAATAAAATTTTTTTGTTCATCTCATCGAATTCTAATCAATTAAATGATTTTTTTTTAATTTAACAATTTTGTTTAAAATCGATTTTAAAGTTACCAAGTTATGCTACATAATTAAGTTTTATAATAAATGATATTTTTGGGTGATCAATTAAAATAAATCAAATCAATTCTTGATTTTTAAATTAATTGGTTATTTTTATTTAGTCTGAAAATAAGTTTAGTAAAAGCTTCAAAAGTTTACTTGCGATAAAAATATCTAGCATTGATTGATGATTTAATATCATAAAAAAAATGATAATTAATATTAGTTCTTAATGTAAACAACCCTAAGCAGGAGTTCCAACTTTAGCGGTTGTTCAAAAAACCAAAGTTGCTCAGAGACATGAATCGCGACTGATTTATGCTAAATCTTGCTAAATTATAAACTTTAAAAACAAATACTTGGTAACAAAATAAATATGCGATTTTATTTTTGTTTATATTTACTTTTTTTTTTTATTAGATCCTAAACTCATTCCAATATACACATAATTTTCAAAAATTCTAACTTGAATATATTTTTTCAAATCACATAAAAAACAAATTCAAATCGCTAGTAAAGATAAAAGCATAGTTTTTTTCTCTAGTTTGATTTAAACTAAGGTTAGTTTTTGCAAAATTATGCAAATTTTATTTTTTTATTGTCGTTTTTTGTTAAAAGAATTTGAAATATTTCTTTTGAAATTTTTAAATAATTTAAAAAAAAAGAGCAATCAAAACTTGGTTGCAGCATAACTTTGGTTTAAGCCAAAATCATAAGTTTTTATTCTTTTTTATTTTTTAGAAATTGCGAACAAAAAACAAAATGAATGATCTTGGCACATTGAAAATTCAAGTTGAACAATTGAGAAACGAGAGTCGAATTAAAAGAGAAAAACTCTCTGTCACACTACTCGACATGAAAAACTTCATAGTTCAACATCAGGATTCTGATCATTTGTTAAAAGGCTTTAAAAAGAAAGAACACAACCCGTTTAAGTCAAAAGAAGTGTGTAATTTGGTGTAGAACAAGCAGCAAGCTAATTAGAGAGATTTGCGTTTACATTTAAACTATGATTTTTTGTTGGAAATAAGTTTTTCAGTTTTTTAAAAATAAAAAATATTCATTCTTAGATTATTGACTAAATTTATGTATCGATATTTATTTTTGTAACATTAACTACACATAAAATGCGATAATATTTTTTGTTATTTGTAGATAAATATTTCTCAATAATAAAAATCTTAATTTATTTTGCCAATGGCAGGTAAAATGATTTCTTGTAATTAAATAATATCAAATCATCTAATACACATAAACAATTACCTTAAACTCTTGACCACTACTCTTGGCAAAATGTCAAAATTTGGGTTTTTCTTTATGGAACTGATGCCATCGAAACCATGTTAAAAATTTATTTATTTATTTTTGGAATAAACTTTGACTACTGACTTTAAACTAAGAGTAAGCGCAAAAGTTTACTTTTATTCTTAGAATAATTTCGAATTTTTTCAGGAATAAATCAAAAAAATTGTGCAGTTAAATTCGAATTTAAAAAAAATTAAAATTAAAAAATATCCTTTATTCTAATTTTTGTCTTTATTCTAATAGTAAAGATTAAATATAAAAATTTGATTTAATAGCCTAAAAATCTGTATAAAAACATTTTTTGATTATTTTTCCTAATAATTTTACCGTTTTCGTCCCGAAGTAGCCTTTTTCCACCACGTTTCTTTGATGTTAATTGATTTTGCTGTACAGTAGTTATATTTGTTGTTTCCTTGTTTGAACTAGTTTATGTTCCCACAAATAGTTTTGATCTGTCCATAGTAACCAACCTAAAGAACTCAACTTCAAGTTTGAATAATCGAAATTCCAATTTCGAAGCTAGTTCAATTAAAGAAACAACTAATTTTAATTTTAAATTTTAATCTTTTTTTTAAATTCGAATTTAACTGCACAATTTTTTTGACTTATTCCTTAAGAAATTCGAAATTATTCTAAGAATAAAAGTAAACTTTTGCGCTTACTCTTAGTTTAAAGTCAGTAGTCAAAGTTTATTCCAAAAATAAATAAAAAATTTTTAACATGGTTTTTAACAAAATAAAGAATATTTATTTTAAATTTTAAATAAGTAATTTACTTTATTTTTCCAAAAAGAAATTCAAATCTAATCTAAATGTGTTAATTTTTGTTAGAATTAGTTGGTTTGTGATGTTTTAAATTTAATTGAATATCTTAATTGCATAAATGTCGACTGCATTAGCTTTGGGTTAAGTTAATTTTGAAAAATATTTAAATTTTAAACTCGTCATTTTAAAAAAGAAATCTGAAAATGATAACAAGCTGTATTTAGTTTTTAAAAATGATTAACATTTTAAATTTAAATCAAGCAATTATTTTGCTGGTCTTAGTTTTTACAAAGCAAAATTATTAAAAAAAAATTCATTTAATTAATTTAGAATTAATTTTAAAATGCAATCTAGTAATGAAAGAGATTTGATTAAATTTGTTCCTTTCAACAGCTGCATTAATCCAAGTTTTTGGTTCGAATTAAATCGAGTGAAATTGGATGATTACAAATTAAATGATGATTTTAAGGATTTAGAAGGATTCTGCAGCACATGTATTTTTTAGATGTATTTTTATTGAAATCTAATTATTAATGTTATTTTTAAGGTTCAAGCAATAACCTTCCGCCAATTCTTAATTTTGACTATTCATCTTTTAAGAAGTGCATTTTATAAAATTATTAAATTATCTAATTTTTTAAAAATTTTTCGGTTCTTCAAAGAAATAATGACAAAACAAAAATTGGTCATGAAAACATTATTAAAGTGGAAGGACAGATCAAAATTTTTAATACAATCAACGAGTTCAATTTGCTTGATAAAAATAAACTCTTGGACGAATTTGGTCAAAATGTATTCAATTAAATTCAAGAATAGATCAGGAAAAGAAATTACTCAAAATTTAGACAGTGTTTTTTTCATGAAGACTTTTATAAATTAATTTTGATTTTTTTCTTTTCTTCATTAACAAATTATTTTTTTGAATATTTTATTTTAAAGATATGGAACGACATCAAATCCGGAAGGGCTTTGGATGATCCAAATAAATTAAACAGATTTTGTTTAATTGTTTTTGCTGTGAGCTTTATTTATTTGTTTGAAAGATTAAATTTTAATTTTTTTTTTTCAAGAATTTGAAAACTTATGTATTCCATTACTGGTTTGCATTTCCTGCTCTTACATTCCCGCTAAAATCATACTATCAATTAAAACTAACCAAATTTTTGGATTATTTTTCGACCGAACAAGTAAGTGTCGATTTTAGTTTTGACTTTGCTGAAAATCTTTAATTTTAAAGAGTGAACAAATTCTGGAAAACATGGACAGATTTCAGTTAAATTTTAAAAGTCACCAAAGCTTTTTTGCCATTGACTTTGAAAGTCTAAAAGTTTTATCAGTAAAAGATGGTGTCAATTTTCACAATTGTGACAAAAAAATTCTATTCGGTCTGTATGACCCGAATTCTCAGTCAAATCATCCTGGATGGTCCCTTAGAAACTATTTGGCCCTGCTCGCTTTGAAATGGTAACTTAATTTTTTCTTTTTCTTTTTCCAAATTTATTTAATTTTTTGACAAGCAAAAAGACTGAACAAGAGACAAGAATTTTCGATATTGTTTTATTTAGAGATAGATATCATGGTGGTGAACGAAAGTCAGACCTTAGCTTAATAATACAAGTTGAAGTGTTTAACATTACTGACAACGAAGAAAAAATAAACACCATCGGTTGGGAAAGAAATGAAAAGAGTCAACTTCATCCTCGCATTGTGAACATGTCAGGTAGCATGAATACTGAAAAGTTGGCCGAGTCAGCAGTCAGTCTCAATTTGAAATTGATGAAATGGAGAATAGCTCCTGATATAAACTTGGAGATTATTAAAAATCAAAAGTGTCTGTTGCTTGGCAGCGGTACTTTGGGATGCAACGTTGCCAGATGTCTAATGGTCCTATTATCAAATAAATTTTTGTCAATTTTTTTTTAATTAATTATTTAATTAGGCATGGGGTGTAGAGCAAATTACTTTTATAGATAATGCAAAAGTTAGCTACTCAAATCCAGTAAGACAAAGTCTCTTCGTTTTCCAAGATAGCATTGGTGGTGAGTCCAAAGAAAACCACAAATCCGTCAAAGCGGCAGAAAATCTTAAATTAATATATCCGGGCGTGGTATGAAAATTAAATTTTTTATTAAACATTTCTTTTAATCTTTGTTCAATTTTTAAAAGCACGCCAAAGGTGAAGTTTTGTCAGTACCAATGCCTGGTCACTATGTTGGGGGTATTTTTCTTAGCCTTGAAAAAAAAATATTATTTTAAAAATATTTAAAAAATAAAAAAAGATAACATTCGATCGAAAGTAAAAAATGACGTCAAACAACTAGAAAAATTGATTAAAGAGCATGATTGTATTTTTTTATTAATGGATACTCGAGAATCGAGATGGCTTCCTACTGTAATAGCAGCTGCTGAAAAAAAGGTAACAAAATAATTGTCTCAATGATTGGAGTCAATTTTTTTTATCTTTTATATAACATATCCGGTATTTTTTTTAGATTTAATTATTATTATTATTATTAGTATTTATTTTAATGAACGCCTAAAATGCGATTTAAAAAAGCTTGAAAAATAAAAAACAAAAAAGACAAAAAAGTGGTGTTTAATTTAAAGTGAAAATCGAGGTGCAGGTGGTATTGGCAATTTTATCTTGAAATTTCTTAAATGCATCTTTAAATTAATTAAAAAAAGTTCACAAATTCTTAATAATTTAAATCAATTTTGTAAATAATTAGCCAGATCAATAAGATTCGTTTTCACAAAAGCAGCTAAAAGAAATAACTGTGCCAATGTCACTGCCTTTCTATTTGCCAAAAATAATTTAATTTAATTTAAAAACAGTTTTTAAATGTTCCTGAATTTTATTTATTATTTTGACAATGTGGAACTTAAGTACAAAAAGTAAAAACGTTATAATTTTTTTACAGAAAATTGCAGAGTTTATAATTCGATTGCACAATTTTTACAATATTGTACTTTTTGCAGATCCATTTTTTCATAATCAGAAAAAAAATTATAAAGTTTATACTTTTTATACTGTTATTTTTGTACTTAAATTAGGCAATTTGAAGTTTATGATCAATTTTTGATGCTCAAAATGATCAAATCAAACTAAAACTGTTAAATAAGCTGCTATTTCTTACTAGAAATAATGCAGAGATTCGTTTTTGGATTTAACATACTATGTTTAATAAAAGAATAAACTCTGTGATATCAAAATGGACAATGCAGAGTGCACACCATCGAAATGATGATATTTTAAGTGGACAATTTTTTGCAGACTTTTGCAGATTTTACCTTAAGACGTAACAAAGTATGTTTAAACCAAAAATTTACCTCTGCACTAATTATATTAAAAAATTAAAATTTATTTTAGAGTTTTAGTTTCATTTGATCATTTTGAGCATAAAAAATTGATCATAAACTTCAACTTGCCCTTATATTACAAATTGCTTTTATTTTTTTAATTGAATTTTTTTTTGCAGAACTTGTTGCGAGAACAAGTTCTGCACCTAATAGCATTATCTAATAAATCCTTAATAATATTTCATTAGACTCTTTGATTTAATTCATACTTCCAAGAATGAAGCCCACATCCATCAAGATCTGTCAAGACCGAAGACCTGTCGTCAATACAATATATGATGTATAAGAAA
The DNA here is from genome assembly GCA_010279815.1 of Brachionus plicatilis. Classification (NCBI taxonomy): domain Eukaryota; kingdom Metazoa; phylum Rotifera; class Eurotatoria; order Ploima; family Brachionidae; genus Brachionus; species Brachionus plicatilis. The sequence continues at coordinate 121,372 of QEOQ01000658.1, forward strand.
CCTTTAATATCTGAGTTCATAAAGGATATTATATCCAGCCTTGTATTTTTTTTAGTATAATAAGATTGGGTAAAGCAAATAGAAAAATTTTTTATTTTACACTTTTTACAATATTGATTTTTTTTGTTGAATTAATTTAGACAAAATATAATATAATATAATATAGTATAATATATAAAAGTTCTATCTATTCGGAGCTGTTTTCTTTATTGATTATTCTTTAAAAAAAATATTTTTAAAGCAGCCAAGTAAATTTTCATTTTTAATTTTTTTAAAATGTCCTTTTCAAGTTTTAAAAATTATCCTATTAATTTAAATTTTTATTTATTTTTGAAAAATATTTACTATTAAATAAATAAATATTGTCTAAATACTCAGACAAATATCTAATTTACTTTCCTTAAAAAAAGTTTAAAATTTATAAAATATTTGATATTTTAAAGCAGAAAATCACCAAAATCCTAGTAAACTAAAAACACACTTAAATTAAGATAAAAAAATAATTTTAAAAATATTAATTTTGATTTTATTTAAAGCTTGTCATTAATTCAGCACTTGGTTTCGATAGTTATCTAGTAATGAGACATGGAGTAAAGACAGGAGATCCCGAGAAAGACAAACTGCCAACAAACTTTCAACCGAACCAGAAGATACAAAGCAATCACTTAGGCTGTTATTTTTGCAATGATATTGTTGCTCCTGGAAATGTATATCAATTTTATTTTTTTAAAATTTTCCCTAACATTAAATACCATTGATTTAATTAAGAGCACAATTGATCGAACTTTGGATCAACAATGTACAGTTAGTCGTCCTGGACTGTCGATGATCGCTTCTGCATTAGCAGTCGAACTTTTTGCTAATGTGATGCAACATCATTTGAGGTATGCAAAATAAATTTTAAACTCTAAGAAAATCAACAATCTTATCTTAAGACAGTATGTACCAAGCATTTTCTCTAACGATATATCGGCCGATTCAGCAGAATCGTGTCTCGGAATTGTACCACATCAAGTCAGTTGTCTATAAATAAATTTGTTTAAAAATTTTAAAAAAAAAATTCCTTAAAAAAAGATAAGAGGTTATTTGCACTCTTTTTCCATGATTTTACCGGCTAGTCAGGCCTTCGATAAATGTACTGCATGTTCAAACGAAGTAAGACAATTTTTTAAAATTACTTAAATTTAAGCTCTTTTTTTTACTTTTAAATAAAGATAATTGACATGTATAAAAAAGAAGGTTTTGATTTTTTAATAAAAGTTTTCAATGATCCAAATTATTTGGAAGATGTTACCGGCTTAAAAGAGCTAAAGGCTGCACTCGATCAAGCAGATTTCGATTTGATATCAGCACTAAGCGATTCAGATGATTCCTAAGCATTTTAGTTGTTTTTTATTGCGCATCATGATTTAAAATTTTTCAACTATTTTTCGTTTTAAAGAAAAAAAAATTAAATTTAAAAATTATTTTTTATTGACAAAAAGAGAGTTTTAAACTGATGAAATTAATTTTTTTTCAATATATAATTAGATCATTTATTAAAAAATTTCTAAATTATATTGATAATATGTTTTTTTATAATTTTACTTTTTGAATATTTTTTTATACCAAGTAAAATAATGGATTTGTCAAAGGATAGAATTTTGAAAGCATAATCCTTTAATTGTCCAGTTTCATTTTTTATTTAACCTTTTTAATTAGGTCTAAGAAATATGAGACTGTTATTTTTGGTGCAAAAATCATAAGTCTTGATAAAGCCCTATGGGGCTATTTAAAATAAATAATGTTGATTTGCATCGCAAATAATTTAAGTTGTCGAAATAAGTAATTGGAAACTAATTTAAAAATAGGTTGCCGCTTGTTTCAAATTTTTATTGACTCGAATGAGCAGATTTATTGTTATTAGATTTCTAATTTCAACCAAATCTGAAATGGGGTCACCAATTCAAAAAATTCAGCTTTTTATCTTATTAAGTAATTGCTAGAGTTTGATAAACAATTTCTAATTTTTTTTCTTCAAGTTTTTTTGATGACAATTAAGTGCCAATACTTTAAAGATTTTACCACTAATGTTTACGGCAGACAACCATTCGAATGCTACAAATGCACAAACAATCATCGCTTGGCAAACACAAGAGGAAAATATGATCTAGCAAATGATGATTGTGGATTTGGCAATCGATTCAATCCTAGAAGTTCACATGTAAAAAAAGAATTATGCTACACTTATTGCTTGGTACACTTTTGGACCATTGATTTTAATTATGAATTTTTTTAAGTGTGTTTACTTTAATTTAGAAAAAGGAAGTTGGCATTGTCGGAGGGAGAATAGATGTTGAGCGACGATGTGAACCCACATGTCAAGAATTTAATGGAAATACTAAAATTAATTATTTAGTCGATAGAGTTTCGTGTTGTATTGGAAACACTTGCAATTCAGCAAATGGAAAAAAAATGAGTAATTTATTTTATAAAATATCTGTAATAGTTATTATTGTTATTAAATTTGTTGCAAAATTATGTTTTAATTAATTTAATTACTCGCCATTCTTTTTTGTATTAATTTTGATTATTATTATGTAGCAATAAAGTTTTATACATTTTTTTGCAATTTGAAATTTCATTTATTTACAAACAAAAAAACTCATAGTATTCTCAAATTTTTAATTAATTTAGACAAAATTTGCTTTTAATCAAGAGTTTTTTATTTAAAAACACAACAAAAATAATGTTCTTTAAATAGAGTCTGAGTTTCATTAAAAATAAAATGGGAATTAAGCCATCTTGTTTAGAATCGAAAGTGTGTTCAAAAAATTTTATTTTAAATTTTATAAGTAAATTTTTTTTTAGAAAGTTCAATTTTGTGCTAATCAAAAAAATGGATCAGATAATTTTCATAGAAACAAAAATTCATAAAACAAAATAAATTTGCAATTTTTTAAGACTGGCAAGATTGGTTTTATTCAATTTTGATAAATATAAATTTGTTAATAATTAAAAAATAAACAATTTCAACTAATATATTTATAGATATCTCTTTAAATATAATTTAGATTCAATAAACAGTATGATTAAAACAGATACGATGCGCAGACTGAATAAATCGAATGATCCGTATAAAAATAATTAGATTGAGGCTAAGTTAGCTTTTTTTATTTAAAGAAAAAAAACAACTATTGCCACACACTCTAACCTAAGCTTAAACACTATTGACAAGCTCCTAAATCATCCATGTTTTAAATCTTAATTGACACCTGGCTCAGCTTGACAATCTTCAAATAAATCATTAGTGATAAAATTTGATTTCTATTTCAGGTTGTTTTAACTAAAATTAAATTCGTTTTAAACAATAAACGAGTGTTTATAAACAAAACTTTAAAAAAAAAACCCTCTAACAAAAATTCATCTAAAGACCGGTTAAACAAAAATAAAATGTTTTCTTTTACTAGATGAGAGTTTAAGTTTAATCAAACGAATTAAATTTTAATTCAACTTTTTTTCTGAGACATATTATTAAAATAATTTTAGATGAATGGGAAAATAAAACTTGTTGGGCAGTTTCGAAAATTAGCTTTAATTTGAATTAAATCTTAAATTTCGATCAAATAATTTACAATTTATTCATTTTTTTTCAATTTTTTTCTGTTTTTTTTTCATCATCTTAGAGGTGTTTTTGAAATAAATAATAAAAGTTATAATAATAAGAGAAAATAGAATTATAATACTTTTAACTTTTATAAAAATTTTACTTTTTACATCGCCTTTAAGCCGTTCATAGGAAAATAAGTAAATAAAAAAGGAGCAAAATAGGTATTTTTAGTCTTTCTAAGCGATCCTGTACATATCTATTCAATGATATTGTTGTTGAATTAGTTTAGTTCCAGGATACCGGTTTTAAGAGAGATTCAAATTCAAAATGATAAAATATTTATTGTTTTTTCATTAGTTGTATTTTCCCTCGTGAAATATTTAGAAATAAATTGATCAGTTTTGAGTGTATGATTTTTTCTTTAATGTGATGAAGTGGTGAAATTTTCGTACAAAATGAGATAACAAATAATCTTATTCTAAAATGAGCACTTTTATAACCATTTTGATTTAAGATAATAAAATCTAATTATATAGATATCGATTACTCAGTAATCTACTATCATTTGCAATATATTATATTTTTGAGAAATTGATATTAATTTCGCCAAAATAAAGATTTATTTAGTGGTATTGAAATTTTGTCTTTTTGTATTAAATTTCTGCCTTTATTTATTTTATTTATTTTATTTATTTCTTCAATGAACGCCTTTAGGATTCCAAATTGGGCATTCCAAATCCGACCATATGAGTCACTCACTCGGTCAAGTCAAAGCAAAGTTTTTCAGATTTTTTTCAACTAATTTTTATAAAGTTTATCATTTGTATTTTTTAAATTTATTTTAGTAAAATTAAAGTAAAATTTTTGTTAAAAAATAATTTTTAATTTAAAAAATTCGTAAAGATTTAGTTGTTTGGACTTTTGGAATTTTTAAAAGTAACTTGTCTATGATATTGTTATTTTTATGGTTTTGGTTAAATTATTTCGTTTAAATTTTTAAGTTATTTTCTGTGAATTATGAAAATATATTTAGGTCAATTCATGAAAAGTGAAAACAATTTCTTTTTGGGATCATAGCTTTATTAAAATTGAATAGTTAGACTTATGCCTTTATTTGTATTTCATATTAGTGGTTATTACTTATTTAAACAAATCAATTATTGAAAGTATTGATAAATTTAGAAAAAAAATAAATGACAAAATCTCAATTTTTTGGATTTTATGTGTTTACTAGGTTTTAGAAAATGGAAAATCTCGATTTATTCTTAATCAAAATAGTAAACATTAATTCAATATACTTTCGGAGTGAAATATTGTTTTTTTTCTTTTTGCTTGCTTTAATTGAACATTGTCTTATGACTCTATGAAAATAAATTCTACAAGATTATTTCTATGGACTGATTTTTTTCTATAGGCAATATAGAAAATTAATAAGATTCAAATCAACTTTAACTAAATAGTCCTAATTTTTCAAATTTATAGACTCGAAATCATGATTTATCTATTTTCAAAAAATTATGAATAAAAAAAATACTTCTGAACAACAACTCGTAGATTTATGTGCCTTAAAGCTAAATAGATTAATTTTTCTCAGAATTTTTATTCAACGGCTTGGCAGTCCTATTCAAAAAATTTAAAAAGTAAAAATTTGATAATTTTTGATAGTATCACAAATTCGAGCAGTACGTGATTTATATGATTGTGTCGCCAACTTGACTTGGTGTAAAATAATTAATGACTAAAGAATATATATACAATATTACTTGGTTGACTTTGGTAATTAATTTAAATAGAAATATTTATATTTTGATTTATTGTGGCAAATGAATCCATCTTGTTTGGTGAAAGAGCCTCTGGAAATTGGTGGCCATGTGTCACGTTGATTCAATAGCCTACAAATTCAAAATAAACCAAGAATATTTTTTACTCAACCAAATTTTAAGCTAAGGATATCTGTAGCTAAAAATAATAAATCATTTTAGAAAATTTCTTCCGAAACACTATCTCAAAAAGATTTATTACATCTGTTCTGAGTGATTGTTGTTCAAAAAGGTATTCGAGAATTTATTTTAAATTCACATTCAAGCTTTAATGTTAAGATTTCTTTTGAAACAAAGTCTTTAAATCGATATGTCAATTTATTTGGATGGCTTTGTTTCGAACAAGACTAAAAAAATTAAAAATTTGTTTTTATTCTTGTCTCGGAATTAATAAGGCTATAATGGCCAAGTTCGAATGTAAAATTTACTCTTAATTTGAGACAAAAAAATTAATTTAAATCTTTAATATTTGTTTACTTAAGATTATTATCGATTATTTGACTGAAAACTTGCATTAAGTTTAACTAATATCTTTTTTAATTTTTTGGACAAAATAATCGACAAATATATTTTTTTTAAAAATCATAATAAATAGATATTTAATTTAATTTAAAAATAGATTATTGTGTGTCTATTATTAAAAATTCATTCGAATTAACACAATTACCTTTCATTATTTACTAGTTGCATTCTAGTAAATAAAAATTTTAAATTAATAATTGAATAATTTATTCTAATAATCAAGTCGAGAATTCTAAAAATTTAATAAGTCAGATAAAATCATTTCTCAATGACAAACACTTTTATTTATTTCAAAAAACACAGCTAGGCTGCTGAGAATAGAAAAAGAAATCACGTAGAAAATAAAAAATTCTCATTTAAGTTTTAAAATAAATTAAGATTATTTATTAACGCAAATATATACAAATAGATAGATTTTTAAGATTAAAAATATTATTATTAATTATTATTTAAAAAAATTATTATTATTAAAAAAATTGAGGAAGTACCTGAGATAGTACAAAAAATTGATTTTTGTCCTTTTTAAGTAAATGGAAAAAAAGGACCAGAAGAAGATTGCGGTGACAATAATTAAGATTTTTTTTATTATTTTAGAGAAAACAGCTCCCGATTAAATCCTCATATTGGCTTTACATTGCTAGTTGCACAAATATTATATTTACAATAATATTGAGATAAAAATTCTTTAGAGATGAGAAGAAAAATTAATTTTTTTGTTAAAATTGTGTAAACTTGGTACATTTATTTAAAAAAATCAAAAATTAAATCGAAAATAGATAAACTAAATTACATGTTTTTTATCTTTTTATATTTTTTATTTCAATTGTATTAAATTTTTTTTAAACATTCATTCCATTTTTTATTTTTGAGTTTAGTTTTCACATTAAAATATTTTAAGATGTTTTTAGAAATTTATTTAGAATAAAAAAAAAAATTCTTAATTATCTTTGCATGGCCTTGATTGTGACAATTGACATAAATTATATTATTACAACAAGAATCAATCAATAATGACGACAGATCTTTAAATCGGTATTTTATTGAAATATTCAAATGATTTGAAGATAATTGCAGTTTTATTTTTAATTAAAATGCAAATAAAAATCGAATATTTGAAATGATTTCAATTATTGCCACTTGTCAAATTTAAAATTGCTTAGTTTTAATTGAACCGATTTAATGCCAACTTGTTTTGCATGTGTCTTGGAAAAGATAAGATTTTTAGCTTGAGTTTTTACTTTTTATCAGAAAAATCTATTTTTTTTTCCATTCTATTTGCTCAATACCTGGACAATTAGTTATCCGCTAGAACTGTTGCATGCTTTTACTCATAACGCAAGTCCATTGAGAATACTAAAATACTAAAATACCAAAATGCTTTTTCAAAGCTATTTCAAAGCTATTTCGAAGCTATTTGTTTATTGCATGATTCGATTTGGCAATGTTGAGGCTTTGCTGTTCAGGTTGAATTATAATCAAATAAATGGACAAAAAACATATGCACACTGCAATTTAATTAGAAGCAAAATTTCTGCTCAATCGATAAAAGCTCTTGTTAGAAAGAGCACTTCTTTCTTAGAACCACAAACGAGTTTTTCTCATTATATGGGTCGAAAAGGCCACTTCTATGATTAGCAAAGGTTATTAGATATCCTGGATTAGTGCTTAATTCGGAAGACTTGATAGACGATATAAACACCTTACAGGATTATGAATCGTATACAGAAGTGGTCGAGCATAAAAATTTGTTTTAAAAGTTCTAGTTTTTTCACTTATTTTGATATTGGGCAAAAATAGACAAGTTTTTTTTGTTTCATTTTTTGGAATAATTTTTTTTTCATTTAAATAAAAATTTTAAAGTCATGTTAAAATCGTAAAAGTGAATTTTTTTCATTAGAATCAAGTGGATTTGGATTGTTTAATTAATTTAAAACAAATATGCAAATACACGAAAATTTTTAATGAATTTGAATCACCTCAATAGACAGGATATTTTGGAGTGGCACCGGTTTGACATGTCAAATCAATCTCTTTAAATTATGATCAAATTTTCTATTCTTTCTAATCCTAATTACTGAAACACTTTTTTTCTTCTCTTTTAAAAAGCTCTGAATTTAATTCATATTTTTTAATTTTTTTTTT
>QEOQ01000658.1:130274-141241 GCA_010279815.1 Brachionus plicatilis
AATAAAAAAGTTTAAATTTTTTTTTTTTGGATTCAGATAATTCAAAGGATGGTTTATTAGCAAATATTTTGAAAAATTTTTTCAAGACTGATTTTGTTGTCTTGTTGTCTCGGCCAGAATTCTAATCAAAGATCTCAGATAAGCCTATTGCGAAATAATTTCTTAGACAAATTCAATTTAATTTAATTATGAAAGAAAAATTCGTTTTTTTTGTAGTCGTTGTTGTTGTTGTTGAGTAAATAGGAAAATTAATCATCAAATAACTAGTATCCAAACTTTCCATTAAATATTCATAAAATAAATGATTGGGAAATAGAAAAATACGTCCGTTTCAGTTGAGTGTAGTTTTGTTAACTTTAGTTTTTTATTAGATAATTCAAAAAAAAGGAATAAATTTTTGTTGAATGAACAATATTAGGAAGTATTATGGATTGATCGGTTAGAGTATTCGAATGATTGTGTTTGTTGGAAGTTTTATTTTGTTGTTTATTTAGATTAAATTGGATTTTGTTGAAGCAGAGCCGCATCTTTTTTTTTCCTCTAGATAAATACGATATCAAATCTGTCAAACACCTAGAATTTTGTTTTTCTTTTCTCTAAATTTGACCAAGTGGTATCGTATTTCTGGTTAATTGGTTGCAATATTTTGGTAATGAGTGCACCCACTGAGCATTTAAAATGCAAAAACTGTATGAAGCTTTCAGCATAAAATGGTTACAAGGTATAGTTCCTCGAAACTTATTAATTGATTGATATCAGATTTTCAGAATGCTAAAAGTTTTTAGAATTGGCATTTTTATTGAGTAAAAGCGCTAGACTATTCTAGCTAAATTGGCAAAATGAAATCATTAATTAATCAAATAGATTAAAGATCGTTGTAAATGATATCGCTTTTGTGTGCTATGGGCTCTAAGTAAATTTGTTCGAAAAAATAAATTAACTTGTTGATTGTTGTGTTGATTGTTGAAATGCTTTGTTTAAGTAAGATAAGGTGGTTCTTTGTATCTCTGTATCTTGGTCTATTTGGCTGTTGATGTTTTACGTTGGTCATCAATCAATCACAAGCAAATTCCTACTAACAATGAGTAATTAATCATTTTACTATCAAATGACCAAACTTTAGAACTAGATGAGTCATTTTTTTTTGTTTATAAAAGCAAGTGGGACATGCGTGTCTAATAGAACACACGAATCAATAACTTGTATCAAATCGATGATTCACTTTTTTGGTTGAACAAAACTGAATTTTTCCAGTTAAAAAAAGCGAAATTTTTAACTCAATTTTGCCACTAAACAAAAAAAATTTTTTTTTTCGTTTTTCTAGGATTCAAAATTTTTTTTCATGTGACATTGTCTTACAAACAAGAAAATGAAATCAAAAGTGTATTAAAATGTAGTGCACAATATTTTCTTAAAATTGCTAAACAAAAAGCCTAGCAACTAATTGTTTAAGGAATTTCGTTTTGTTTCATTCCGTTGTGTTCAAACGGAAAACGGAAGTTGTAATAGCTAATAAGTTTTTTCTCTAATAAAAGTAACCATTAATTGTTGTTTAAAAAAGTCTATCTAAAAAATTAAATAAAAGCTTTTTTTTTTATTTATTTCATTTTAAATTTTCAACATGATTTGTTTTTGTAAATTAATTTTTAAATGTATTTGGATTAATTTTCAATACTAAATGATTTATATTTGAATATTGTCACCATCAAGAAAAAAATAGAGAAAATAATTTCAAAATAAATTAAGTTAAACAATGTTAATCAAAAATGGATTAAGGTTAACTGAACCATTCAAACGAATAAACTATGTGTTCGTTCAGAGACTTGTGCTGACATCATAGTTATTTTTTTTAGAGATGGTAAATTTAGAAAAATTAGTTTTATTATGCGACTGAAAGTAAGCAGTCGGTCTCCATTCCATTCAAACAGTCAGAGATTATTATTATTTATTAGTTTAAAGCCCATAGGCAAAATTACAAAAAATTACTTTAAATTCGAGTTAAATTAAAAAAAGAGAGAAAATTGTACTAGTGTTACTAAGTAAAAAAGTTATTAGAGAAGAGATTAGATAAACATAAAATAAAAGATTAAATAAAATTAGATAAAAAAAATTTTGAGTTAGTGAATTACATTCAAGTTTAATTAAATCCAAAAAATAAAAATTTATAAAAATTGTCCGTATTCATGCCATGGCTCTGCTTTAAGAGACCTATTTTTATTTAACCAAAAATTTTTTAAATCAAAAAATTAAATAATTTATGCTCGATTTTCTTTTTTTTTTTAATTTTTAGAAAGCTAATTTTGAGATTATTTTGTTGTACTGTTTTTTTTTATTCACTTTTTTTATGTTTATCTAATCTGCGACCCATTCCAACCGGCCAAGACTCTGTCTAAAATATTTTTTTTCAAATAAATAAAAAATGTTTTCATAAAAAATTAAATTAGTATATTAAAATAGTCTAAAATAAAGAATTGAATTTACAGAATTGAATTTACAGAATAGAATTTACAGAATAGAATTTTTGATAAAGAAAAAAAATTCTGTCTTCAGAGATCACATTCATGAGACTTTAGTGCAAGTGTGAGCGTTCACTTTTTTTGTTAATCGATCACTTAAAAACTAAGAGGTTATCGATAAATTAATTTTTCAAGTGCTCTCTAAAGTAAAAATTGTTTTAAGTTCTGGACTTGAGTCAAGACATAGAACAGGTATTAGGGTAAGTATTCGAGGCATGAAAATTTCAAAACGTAATCATTACAAGCAATTTAAAAGCCAAATTAAATTTTTGTTTGAAGATCGATAATCTTTTAATTAGTCTTTTTTAAATTGTGTTTTTCATTTTTCTTCAAAAATGGGGATTAAAATTATCCCAGGTTATTGGATGCTTGTATGAACATAAATATGTTTTGCTTACGGAACGCCTTTTCACAAACCTATTCGAATTAATTTTTTACTAATGATTATAATTTTTGGTTAAATTGCACGCTAGTTCAATCAATTTGTTCTGCTATCATAAAATTGAAATTTAAGTATTAAATTGAACAATTCAAAAAGGGACACGATTGATTCTTTTTTTATAAAGCCTAATCATTTTTAGATCTTGTAATCAAATTGTTCAATTCGTATAAAAATATTTAATTTATTTTTAATCTTTTGTTTTGTTGTTGCCGGCTTTAAATAAACGTCTTAGCATTTTTTTCCATTCCGGAGAGAAAAATGAATCTTATCACTCAGTCAATGGAAGCATATTATTTTTCAAGGCTTGAAATTTTCTCTCCCATTAAAGTAAGCAATACAAGATCTTAATTTCAAAGAACATAAGCAAAATCGATTTAGCTCTGAAATATAGACTTTTTTTTTATTCAAAATAAATATAATTGGAAATTTACATTACAAAAGAGAGCGAATGTAATTTAATTTTGAGCCATTTCTTAACAATTATCTCGATAATTTAACATTTAGAACGACTTTTTTTTTTAAAATAAATTATTTAAAGTTTTAAATCTCTTTGTTTAGGCAATTGAAAAAATATGGAAATAATTTTTTTTGTAATAATTATTTCATTTATATTATTATTCGGAAGTCAAGTTCTCAAATTATTTTTTTTTTTTCAAGACCAAAATTTTAATTACTCGAATCTTGGAACATTTTGACATTTTTCTTAAAGTATGAAACTTTATCATGGCATGTTCGAATAATCAAATTGTGAACAAATTAGAAAAAATTTTTATTTTTTTAATCTTTATTTCTTAGTATTTTATTTTAATTTAAATTATTTTTTTAATATGAATAAGGAGCCATAGCTCAATGTCAATAAAAAAATAAATAAAAATAATTTACTATCATTAATTTAATAAAATATCACTTTATAATATTTTTTTCGGATTGTGAATTTTTTTCTAAACTTTTCTAAACAATTTGGCTCGAGTTTATTTTTATTATTAATAATTTATTTGAATAATGTGGCCATGAAAAATAAAATAAAATTCAAACTAGAAAAAAAATGTTTGTAGAAGATTTTTCTCTTATGTTCTTATTGAGTTTATTTTATTTATGTGAGATGGCGAATTGATCCTTTAAACGGATAATTCTAGACCAAAAATTGAAAAAAAATTGAACCCATTTTTTCCAGCTTTTTTAACCACATTGACCGATTATTTTATTTAATAAAACCAAAGCATTTAGTTCAGATATTTTAGATGGGTTGTTCATGATTTATTTTGCTTAGTTATTTGATACCTAGTTCAATGAGAGATGAGGATAAATAAAGGACTCTTGGAAAAACATAGTCACTCTTGGTCTGATTTTGTTCGGATTTGAATTAAAGTCTTTTATTTTTTTGTTCATTAGAAAAATAAAAGCCAAAGAATCGCAAATATTGCCATAGGAAACCCTAGAACTTGTAGTAAAAAGTTAATTTATGAATGAAAATTGATTAAATTTTTTAAGACCTCTTGCTATTTCGACAAATATTAATGTTATTGACATTGAAAATTGAGAGAGAGAGAGAGAATATTTTACAAGAATTGAGAGAAATTTTCGCGCTTGACAAAATCCAAGCTCGTTCTTATATAATCCTTTAAATGTTTGAAAATGAAAAATCAAGATTTGTATTTCCTTGTTATAAAAAATTGTTCTTTTTTCAGATGAACGATTTTATTCAATAAACTGAAATTAGTTGATTTTAATTTCTTTTTTGTTGACAAAATATATTCACGCGCTATTTCATATTAACAAATAAAATAAAATGTTACTATCTTGAATTTTGAACTTGAGTTGTTAGTCAAATGTCGCCTACTATAAATACAATTATCTTGTTCGTTTTGTTCTCAAATGTAAATGCTCACAGTCAACGGTCTGTAAATACACAAAGTTCAAATTTGCAACCCAAAATTCAGTACGAATTGTACAAAGCGCTGGTGGGCGAAACTGTTCGACTTGAGTGTCCCCAGCCCAATCCAACTTGGTTTTTTAGAAGGTTCTCCGACTCATCTTCTTCAAATAATGTCGAAGATATAATCGTGACTCGCCATGGAATAATAAATAGTGATTATAAGTACAAAATAATGTGTCACATGACCCTAAAGCATAAAGTGATCCTAATCAATAATATTGACTTTGGCGAAGAAGGCCTGTACACCTGTCTTTATACTTTGCCACCCAACACCAACTCAAAAACAAATTCTTTGGACGACATGCTCACGAATCCAGTTCAATTTAGATACGTTTTCAATGTCACTGTTTATAGTAATAATAACTCATTTTTTAAGAGTATAATTTTTGTTAAAATTGTGTTTTTTTTTAGCTTTGTTAAGTGGCCTAAAAATGAATTATGTGCCAGATTCGCTAGCAAATGTTGCTAAGAATTCTCATGATTTTAACATGAAAAAAATTGTTAATCAGCCCACAGAGCTAATTGAGAACTTGTTGACTGTTAGAGAAGGCAATCAATTTTCACTAACATGCATTGTCGACAGTTCGAAGCCTGCGGCCGACATACAGTTTTTGATCAAAAATAAGAATACTGGTGCTTTGAAAAACGAAATTCTGTCATTAAACAACAATCACTTCTCATCATATTTGACTTTATCTCCATCAACGCAAGCGCCTAAACTATCTTCTTTAATCAATGAAGAATCAAATTATTCAAGAAACAATGATCACACGTTTAAGACTGTTCATTTGGCACACCTGAAAGCTAATAGAGAAGACAATGGAAAGACATTTGCGTGTGTTGCAGAAAATGGCTTTTCAAATCAAAAATGGGAAATAAAAAAAACTCTTAATGTTTTATGTAAGTATTTTGAATAGAAATTTTTTTTTTTTTTTTATTGCTTTTTTCAAATCTTTATCCAGATTAAGATAATTTTTTTGACTAGAAAAAAAAAATTATAAAAAAATTTATTGAAAAGTTTAGAGCTAAAAAATGTGGCATAGGATACAAAGGGACATGTTATTATATTTTTATTCAATTTATTAAAATTTGTTTTGGCTGCATATCTTTACGAGCGAGCAAAAAAATTATGTTAATTTTTCTAATTATTTTAATAGCTTTAGACTAAGATCAGATAGATTGCGTAAAAAGAGATAAATTTACGGCTTTGTGAATTTCGAAAATAAAATTGGACAAAAATTCGTCATTTTCTGATAAATAAAAATTAAAGTTAATAGAAAATATTTAAAAAAATACAACCTCATAGTGCAATATACTTTTTTGCACCTTTTTTATCTGAAATAAAATTTTTATTTTCTTTTTTTTTTGTGAATAAAATCAATAATCAATTTAAATCTTATTGATGTTTTATTTTTGTCTTTTTTCACATCAGAAAATTATTTTTGGATAAAAAAAGGTGCAACTAAGTATGTTGTACTTTGTTGCAGTAATTTCATGATTTTTAATATTATTTATAAGATTTTAATTAATCAAAAAATAAAGAATTTTTCAATTTTATTCAATTTGTATTTGAATTTCAAAATACCTAGATTTACCTAAAAATTACGTAGATTAAGACAAAAAACAAAAATTAAGAATCATGACTGTATATTAAATATTGAAAGTCATTCTTATTAAATTTTTTTTATAATAATAACTTTGTTAGAACAAAAATGCTATAAAAAATTAAAAGATTAAAAAAAATTTTTGAAAAATTTACATTAACAAATTTTTTGAATATGTTATTTTAGCAAGAAATTTGTCATTCAAAAAATGCATAATTAGTTCTTATCTAATGCAATTTTTTAGCAAAAAATTAGTATTTATACATGCAACTAATTATTAGTTAAAATTTATTAATCATCGTTCAAATATTTTGATAAATTTATTTAATCTAATCTAAATATTAAAGGCTAAATAAAGTTCAATTCAATATTATAAAATTTGAATTAATTTCTAAAGCAAACTGATGAATCGTTTCTTTTAAAAGTTAAATTTCCATTTTAGAAATTGTTTTTCAAAAAGTCTGCATCTGCTCGGAAAAATAGTTTTTCGTGCTTTATGCAGACCAGTATTTTAAAGTGGAACACAATTGTTTTATCAATTTACTTTAAAAATTTATTTAATTTATTTAGAATTTAAATATTTGAAATTTGATAGTGAAATTTTATTTGCTCTTTTAAATCATTTCAGCACAAGTTTAAATAAATTGAATTTCTTATTTTGATTAACTAGACAGTTTTTGACAATTTTCATAAATTTCTTCTCAAAACAAATGATTAAATTATTTTTTAAATACAAGAAGCATCAAATAGTCGAAATGACTCTTTATTTTTGGTAAACACAACTTTATTAATTAGCTTCTTTTTTGTTTTCCTTCTCTATACATTTTACGATTTAACAAGTTTATCTTATCATTTGACAAAAACGAAAAGCAAAGTTCTATTCAAATTTGTAAAGCAAAATTTTAATTTAAATAAAAGCTTTGTTTTAATTTATTTTATATGATTCGAGCATTATTTTTTTACATCAAATAGATAATTTTTTATAAAATTATGATTTAGTGAAATTGCTAAAGAAAAAAGATGCTAAAAATCAAATATTTTTTTTTCAATAATTTTAAAATTAGTTTTGTTAAAGCATGATGCTGTAACATACGTTTTCAAATATAACGGAATTTTAATCCTCTAAATTTGTAGATTTTTACCAGAAATTTGTTACCAATGCAACTATGGAGGTTTTACTATGTTGCATTAAGAGACCTTATTTTGGATTTTGTGAAATTCATTACAAATAAACAGAAAAAAATTAAAAAAATATTGAAAAACTTTCTTTTTTCTATTGATTCAAAATGGTCTGCTAATTATTTGCAAAATCTCCGCAAAATGCACTTTGCTAGAATATATTGAGACGTAATTTCCTGCAAATTTTCAGAGTTTGATGAATATTTCACCTTGTTGAATTCACAGAACTAATTTATAAAGAATATTGTTCAGTTGTTTTTTATCATTTTGTTCTGTTCAAATCAATAATCAATTTAAATCTTGTTGATGTTTTATTTGTTGTCTACTTTTAACATAAGAAGAACTATCTTAGGTAAAAAAAGGTGCATCAAAGTATATTACAATATGTTTTGAAGTATTTTCTAAAATGTATTTTATAATCTTAAGAATTAATATGTAAAAAAAGGGAGATTTTTTTTTCAATTTTTTTTTGAATTTCACAAAACCGTAATCATGAATTTATGTAATTAACTCTAAAAGAAAAAAGGTTGGATTTGGAATCTAATCTTAGAGTCCACCTTTTGAAATTGATCTAGTGCGAAGACGAAATAATTTAAAAAAAACAAGAAATTAATATCTATACTTTGTATCGATATGTTTTTTTAAATTCTTTTTAGAACTAATTTTACTTTTTTATCACCAAAAAATTTTACTACATATATGAAACAAAAATACTCTTTGAAAAAAAATTACTTCTTAAATAAAAAATTATTTAAAAAAAAATGATTGATCCCAAAGATAAGAGTTTATCTGCTAACGAAAATTATTTACACTTAACGAAATTTTTTTCTTTATTAAAAAAAATTTTTATAAAAACCGTTTTAATTTTACTTAAGTATTTTTCGACAAAAAAGCATTTTTATTTCACAAGTGTATTTTTAGGATGCAAAGAGAAATTTTAGAAAAATGATGATTTTTGGTGATAGAAATATTCTAAGCCATTCTTTATTCTAAAATTTTTCTCATTTTTTTTCAATTAAAATTAAGTCTCAGACAAAGTTAATTAGAAAATGAATTATTTATTTAAAGAACTTGATAAATATGTCAATGAATTAATAAAAGTTTTAGTTTAAGATTTCATTTTTAATTACTGAGAAGCTTTGTTACGTAAATAAAAAAAATAATTTTTTATAAAGATGCGCCTGTGTGTAAAGACCCACCAAACTTTGTCTATTACGTTGGCATAAACCAAACGGTAAATGTCGAGTGTAGAATTTTGAACGCCAACCCTTCTAGAATATCATACGATTGGAATCTAGAAAACATTAAAAAACCCAGCCGATATAAACAATCAGAGCACTACGACTTGGTAAACGATAACAATTTTGTGCTGAAGCGCAGCTATTTTGCCACGAAACCAATTTTCAATTTGAAAAGAGATGCAATATCTTTTCAAAATGATGACTTTAAAAGTAGATTCAAATGGAGACCTACTGATTCAACACAGTTTGGAAAAATATCTTGCAAGGCAACAAATGACATAGCAACTACTCAATGCAACTACGAGATCAAACTTGGCGGAGTGCCTAATCCACCAACTGATTGTGCCTACACTTTGAAAAACTCGAGTGCAATAATCTCTTGCATTGTCGGCTTCCATCAAGTAAAATTTTTAGCTCACATAGATTTTTTTTTTATTAAAAAATGCTTACTTTTAAAATTAAGGGAGATCCAGACATTTACTGCTATCTCCTAAAAAAATCAGAAAATGAAGTGTACAAAGAACATACTCGTAATAGGGAATCGTGCTCTTTCATAGTAAATGACGTCAATTTGAATAAATTGAACGAATTTTGGATTTATTCATCAAACAAATATGGACACAACAAGGACCTTGGTTTTCATTTATCAATTGGCCAAGAAGCTAAGCGTAAATTAATTTATTATTAATTAATTAGTTTTATTTTTAAATTGATCTTACAAAAATTCTTGTAACTTTAAACAAAATTACAAAATAGTTCAATTTAATTTCTGGTTGTTTGATCTTTTCTGGTTTTATTTTATTTTGTTTTCAATTCTTACTTTTACTTTCAAAAATCTTCTAAATAACTAAACTAAAAACAATTTTGAAAACATTCCGCAATAAACAATTGATCTAAAAAGTTTCAAAATAAAATAAAATATAAAATAATTTAAATTTAAAAATTGTCAAGAATTGTAAAAAAGTGTTTATTGGCCGAATGATAATGTATCAATTCATCTGGAAACTTTTTCACAGAAATATACTTATAAAATTAAGCAAAAATTTGATTTTTATTGAATTTTTTTAGTTTTTTCAGCATTTTTCAACATGAAATTTTACATTATTTTACATTTTATTCTATAATTTTACACAAAATAATGTTATAAACTGTAAAAAATTTAAATTTTTGCAATAAAATTAAATTTTCACTAAATTCTGTTTCTAATGAATCTTGAAGTTTAGGATCAAAAAAATCAGATCAAATATTATTTTGATTATTACTTTTGAATGCTCTGAATTGATTAAATTTTTATGCAGAATGCTAAATAATGCAACAAACATGCTAAATTGTAAATGAGGCTCTTCAAATAACCTTCTTTTTGCAATAGAATGCACGCCATTAAAAATTGTTGTTAATAGTTTATTTAATATTTCAAAAAAAGCTTTGAGTAATGAAACTACTTTGGCTATTGGTATTTAAAATTTTAAAAAAGTGTCCATATAAAAAGTTGTGTTGAATTAATTAAATTAATAGAATGACATTAGAAGTTGAAAAAGAAATCGGAAATGTAACAGAAAAACAGTTGTCCATTGAAATAGCTCATTTGAGACTTTACAAAGGAGGGTTTTAAATTCAGAACTTCTTGAGCTTTCAACAAAAACATCAATATAATCCTGTATGAGTGAAGTAATGAGTGTGTTTTTACATATTAAACTTTTTTTATGTACTTTTAGAGCATAACTATTAGTCTAGACTCAATTCTATCAACCTTTTGGTCCTCGATAAGGCCAGAAAGTTGAAATAGAAGGTATGTCATAAGGTGAGTGATAGATTGATTTAAAACATGTATTTTGAATTATTTGCAGTTTTTGAATGTTTGTCTGGGAGACATGGGATAGGATGAAAAAACTATAGTCTATAATGGAACCTATAAGTGCATTATAGACTCCAATTAAGGTTTTTTTATTTAACTTCCACGATCTGTGTGACAAAATTTTAATTAAATTCAATGCGATCATGACATCTAGAACGAATAAATTCAACCTGGGAGTTGAAACAAAGACTTAG
>QEOQ01000658.1:154220-176497 GCA_010279815.1 Brachionus plicatilis
GTTCGCCAGTGTGCTCGTGAGTGTGTTCGTTGGCCGAAGCTTGTTGAGATTGTTCACAAATTTGTTTGAAATTTTTGGCATCTTGTTCATTTTTAAATCTGGCAGCCAACAGTTCGTGTTTAGCTTCACCCTCCGAATAATCTTGAGCATGCCATCTAATTTGTTTTTCATTGAAAAGCTCCCATTTTAAGTCATTGGTAATTCTGTGGTTGGCACACAATTTAAGCACTTGATCGCGTCTCATAAGTATACGCAACATGTGCTCATTACTTTTATGCTTCAAAATTTTTATCTCTCCAGTGCCTTTTTCCTTCCATTCCTTGAGATTGCTGTCGTATCGATACAATTTGCATCTTTGTTTGAAAATAGCCTCTTCGTTTTCCTCTCCAGTTTTGACTTCAACTTCATTGAGT
Organism: Brachionus plicatilis; assembly: GCA_010279815.1. Classification (NCBI taxonomy): domain Eukaryota; kingdom Metazoa; phylum Rotifera; class Eurotatoria; order Ploima; family Brachionidae; genus Brachionus; species Brachionus plicatilis. The sequence goes on from QEOQ01000658.1 coordinate 154,634, forward strand.
TGTACCAACGGTTTGAATTCAACTTGAGGCTCGTACTCTTCCGGATTGTGGTTTTCGGCATCTTCGTCTCCTTCTTCAGCCTTGACTGTTCCAAATACAGGTGCTGGTTGGCTTCCAAACAAACTAGCTGTTTTATTGCTTTGAGTGCCAAATCCGCCACTAAAGCCCAATGGCTTGAACAATGTATTAACACTTGATGCCGATTCTTTATTTCCTAGTGTAGCATTGGCATATGCTGCAAAGTCATTCAAAGATGCCTGTGCTGATTTTGCAAATGGAATGGTTTGTGAACTTGAACTAGGCGCATTGAGGGCATCTAATAAAGCAGGAGATTTTGTGTGTGAAGCTGTTGTGCTTTGTGATGGTTTGGCAGCTGAACAGCAAGCGCATTTTAACGCTTCTTTTTTGTTAGGCGCATAACATGCCTCGCATTTCCAAGTATCAGACTTAAGAGCTTGGAATAAGCTTGGCTTGTCAGAGACCACAATTGGTTTTGTTACTGCTTTTGTCGGACTCTTCGACTTGTCTAAATCTTTCATTTGGTTGACTGCCTTTTCAAATTCAGCTCTAAATTGACTGGCATCTTGAGCATTTCTGAATTTGGCCAAAAGAATTTCAGTTTTGGCTTCATTTTCGCTAAAATCATTTGCAATCCAACTGAGTTGCTTTGGCGATATTTCGCTCAGCTTCATTTCACCGCTAATTCGATGATTGGCGCACAATTTTAAAACCTGTTCACGTCTCATCAAAATTCTAATCACTTTTGTTTGTTTGTGTTTCAAAAATTTCAAATCACCAATACCTTTTTCTTTCCATTCTTTTGAATCACTATCGAAGCGGAACAATTTGCAGCGCAGTTTCAACAAAACATCTTCATCTTCCTCTCCACTTTTGACCTCCACTTCCTTCAACTGCACAATTGGTTTGAATTCAATTTGCGGCTCATACTCTTCCGGATTTGCAGCCACTTCGCCATCTTCAGTTTCTTCACTTTGCTTAGTGACCAGCGAAGGCGTTGTGCCCATAATACCAGTTGATGATACGCTTGGAACATTAACGCTCGCAACACTTTTTGGTGCTACACTTGGAACAGCAGCAGTTGGCGTTAATTTGAATATATTTGGCGTTGAGGCTAAATTAGCAAATGGACTTTGTTTGGCCGATTCAGCAGATGATTTAAATAGGTTGAGTCCAGCGAAGATATTTGTATTCTTATTGAGCGATTGAGTGGATTGAGGTGTGACAGAAGTTGGTTGTGTTGAAATAAGAGCTGGTTTTGATGGTTGATGCACAAAAACAGGTTGCTTTGGTTGATCGGCTGATTTGGTGGGCGAAAAATCAAAAACAGGTAGCTTTTGTTTTTCAACTTGAGTCTGAATTGTTGATTGTTGTTGAGTTTGTTTGAATGAAAATTGATTGGCTTGAGGCGTACTGGTAGTGTTAATACTAGGCGTAAATTTTAGCGGCACAATGTTTGACGATGACTGCTGAGCTTGCGCTTGCTGGTTTGTGACTTGAGATTGAATTGGTTTAACTTGAGGTTGGCCAGAAAATGCTGGCGGCTGTGAAGAACTGTATGGCGGCAGGACCATACTCGAAACTGGCTTTATTTGAGAAGGAGGAGGAGGTTGACTAAAATCGGGCGGCATTTGTTTGCTCATTGCTGAGGCTGAACAGGGCATAGTTTGATTTAAATTTTGAAAGTTTTGACCTTGATTTTGGTTCAGAGGAGTTTGTACACTTTGAAAGCTAAGATTGTTTAGCATTGACTGATTTATTTGATCAAGCATTGAGTTATTGATTGGACCTGGTAGATTTGGAGCCAGATGTGCTGGCATTTGATGTGGTGGCATTTGATGTGGTGGCAGTTGATGTGGCGGTTGACTTAGCTGCGGCATCATTGGTGGAAACATCGGTGGAGGTGGACAACTCTTTAATTATTTATTGATTAGAGAGTATTGGGAATTTTTTGTTTTTGTGACTACAAATAGTACCTGTCTGTTGAGATCGTAAATTTTTCTTAGCAAGTTTTTGAATTCCTCAAAATCTTCCTTAATGTAAAAAATTAAATTTTTGCATGATAGTAGACTTTTTTTTGCTAAATACGTCTTGTTTGACATATGCTTCACGCAAGGCTCGAATTTCACTGATTAAGTTTTTATTCATGTCAATCATATTTTTGTTTTGATCGACTACTTCCTTGGTGATCAACTCAGACAAGTCTTCCAAATTTTTGAGTCGTTGTTCCATCTAAATAGAGCTTTGAATTCAATTATTCAAAATTTTACTAATATTTGAAAATTATTTAAAAGCGCTCTCAGAGTTTTAAAAGAAAGTGAGAATATAAATTAGCTATTATTCGTTTGCTAATGAATTTTATTTGAGCTTAATAAAATAAACTAAAGTACATGAGCAAATTTAGGAATCTGTTAATTTCTAGATAAAACAAAATCTTGAAAGCATCGCTACAAGCTCTTGAATGCATTTCACCATGCTTTTTCATTTTTTGTTTCATTTTTTGTTTCACTTTTTGATTCTTTTTTTGCATTTTGTTTTAAAATTTCAGAATTAATAAAATTTCACAATTTTAAGCAAAATTTATGAATATAACAAAATGCAAACAAAAACAAAATTAACTTAAATTTTACTCAAACATCGATGATCAAAAATCAAAAGTATCTAGAAAATCTATTTTTTTACAAATTAAATGACTAAAATTTAATCTTTAATTGGTTAGAAAATTATGTGAATTTATATCTGAAATTAAAATAAAATCTTAATCAATATTTTGAAATTTGCAATACAAAATTTAACTTTGTTTCGCCGTAATATATAAATAAATAATATATTTTAATTAACTTGACATGTTATTAATATTATAAAAATGATTTTATATTAATATGTCTTTAAAGTATTAAATAAGAACCTTTTAAACATTTTTTGTTATAAAATTTATTGCACAATCAATTTTTTATGTTTATCTTTCAAAATGCTTTTCTTAACTTATTTTGTAATATCTTACAAAAATTCAACAAATATTTAATTCATGCAGAGTTATTCACAATACTTGTTTGTGGTTAAACATGATAACAATGGCTTGGATAACTAAAGATTATTAAAATCTTGTACAAAACTTTTCGGTCTCCTCAAAGTTGGTCAAAAAATAGCCAAGCACGTACTTGAAACTTAACATAAAAACGAATTTTAGAAAAGAATAAATCTCGCATAATTATTTGGTTAAATTTCTAATGTAGTAAAGTAACTTTGCGATGAAAGAATTTTTTTTATATAATTCTCATACTTGAATACTTGTTTAAGAATTTTTTTGATTTAAACATTTTTAATTAGAAAACCACCATACTCGGTTTAAAAATTAAATATTTTTACTGCATTAAATTAATTTTAAATCAAATCATAGATGGTCTAGTGGGCTTAAAATTATATTTTTAAATAAATAATTGATAAAAGTTAATAATTTTATTTATCTTAGCTTTAAAAAAAAAATGGTTTTTTTTAAATTCTTTGTCAAACCCAAACTTATTAACACTTTTACTTTTTATGGAAGTATCTTTATGCTCAAAACCGATATATTTTCACTAATAAAATACCATTTGAAATTTTAGTACAAAAATTACAGTAAATAAAAGTACAAATGTTATAACTTTTTTTCTAGTTATGCAAAAATATGATTAAAATATGCAATAGATTGCAGAGTTTTTGCAGAGCTAATAATTCCTTTGTAAAAATTTGTACAATATTATACTGTTTACAGAAGATTTTTTCATAATTAGAAAAAATTCTTGGCGAAGATGCTTCGCTAAAAAGTAATAGTGTCATTAAGTTCGAATATGATAAAAAATTGGAAAATAACGCCTTTTTTGCTAAAATTATTAAACCCTTTTTGTTTAAGAAAATTGGACGATTTTTAAAAATAAAATTTTTATAACTTATTTTTTTACTTGTTTAAAATATAGTTGTGAAAAAAATATTTAAAGTTTGGCAAAATGTAAATTATTTTTTTATTTTTACATTTTCTAATTTTTATATTGGTTAATAGTTTTTTTGCAATATTTCAGACATTTTTTAAAAACCTACTAATGAATAAAAATATTTTGAAATTTTGCACAAAAAGATATTTAAATATTTATTTACATATGATTAAATAAGAGCAACCTTAAATTATAAAACATTTCATTAAAAAATCTTTCATTTAAAAAACTACTACAGCATTAAAAACATTTTGATTTAAATATTTTCGTTAAAACCTAATTTGTATTGAATATCACTTGTGGCCGCCAGCACCAAGTTAACCTATAAAAAAAATTATTTAAAAAGCCATAATGTATTTACTGATAAGTTTGATGATTTTAAAAAGTTATTATATTATATTGGTTAATTTCAAAGTAAATTAATAATGGGACACTAAAAAGTATTATTCTTTCATTATTTAAGTTTGTATTAATTTTAAAGAGTATTTATTTTCATAAAAATAAGAATTTAAATCGATTTTTGTTAGGATTTGTTTTAAAAAATCCATGCAAGATAATTAAAAATTTAATTAAAAATTGACTATTTATCTGCGTTATTGTGAAACAAAATAAATAAAAATAACAAAATTCAAATTTTTTATATTAAATTTATTAAAATGTAAAATCATTAGAACATTAAAACTTGTATTTTTTTCTTTTTAATTAAATAGAAAAACTTCACCTTTTAAAAATTTAGGTTCTTTTTTGTTTCGAGAGGAAATTGGCTCAATTGTTCGTTTAGTACTATTATCTTCTTTATTTTTTAAGTTGATTTGATTTAGATTAAATTTTGAAGTGGCTTTTTGCTGAGATTTTTTATTTTTCGATTCCCATTGTTTATTGTGACTATCTAACAAGTGATCGTTAGGCTTTAAGTCAGGCTCTTTTTGTTTATCCTGATTATTTGATTTATTATTGTTGTCTTTAAATTCTAAATCACGTTCTATATTTTCCTTTAAAGTTAAATTTTGAACAAATTAATGACAAAAAAACCGGTTAGTAGTCAAAAGGGTGATTGTTAAAATAAAATAAAAAAAAAGAACCTGGGTTAACATTAAGTTATTACATAAATAAACTTACTTAGTTAAATACAAAATTAAAAAATATCATATCAAAACTTTAATCGATTAAGTTAGATTGAGTTAGATTAATTTAAAAATGTACTCATACTTGAGCTGTTGTTTCGTATTGATTAGCATATACTGGAGAAATAGGAGCATTTGTTTGTTCGTCTGAATCTCTTAAGTTTACTAAACGATAAAATAGCTCAGTAAATCCATAATCAGGCACATTATTTAAATTTGCTATGGTCGACTCGGACTTAATGGGCAAATTTTTTAATGAACACTTCCATCTTCCACTTAGCAATCGATTTTTCGAATCAAACAAAGGTATCTTTACCCATGCACATGATTTAAGCCGAGTTTGATTGCTATTTTTAAGACCCATTTGTAATTCTATGAGAATAGTGAGAGCTTGTTGAGGTGGACATCTTGGCACTGGTTGTTTTGTAGATATAAGAGCAACTGTATTTTGGTAATGTTGTTTATCAGAAAATGTTTCTGTATTGACTATTGGTAAAACGGACGGTTCACCTAAACCAGATTTGGGATGATGTAAGCAAGTGATAACACGCGCTGATCCATAATTTGGATCAATATTGGTCACAAAATCAATGAATAAAACAAAACCGCCGCTAAAAAAAAAACAAATTTCTATTTTTTTAAAATAAAATATTTTAGAGCATTGTGAAGTTACGTTCAAAAAGTTCAGTTCAAAATCTTGAATTTGTATATTTTGAATCGATGATTAATTAAAAGAAAACTTTCAGAATTTATTTTCAAGGCTACTTGGTGTAACAACTTTTGCTACACATTGTTACATATTTTACAGAAGCAAATTTTTTTCATTCATCGAAAAATTTCAATTAAGAACTTTTTTCTTGAATTTTTTGAACAAAACTTCACAATGCTATATTTTAGTGTCTTTTTGATACTTTGGATCATATGGAGCTGGCGGCAAATCCTTGAGACGAATTAGATCGTGGCTTTCGTTAAACTCGTCTGGAAAAAAATTCGAATCAGGCCTGTTTGAGTGTTGATTCTTGGGAGTTTGGGAATATTGAACATTTGCTTGATTTTCTTGATTTCTAAATGTGTTATTTGTATTTTTATACAAGTTTGCATAAGCGCGCGGACTAAAATATTGATTGGTTTGGGATAAAGGCACTTGTTGAATAGGTGGCAGGCTTCTAAAAAATTTTTAAAATAATTGAAAAATAAAACCAAAAAATTGAAATAGCAACTATGTTACATGTTTTCATATCTTCTACTTGGATCTGTATTCGCAGCCGAACCTTAAAAACAAACAAATAACAAGCTGACCACATCCCAGATAATAATCGTTACCATATACTAATTTTCTTTGTAATTGTTCTAGCTCGGCCTGAATTCGTTTGTTTTCTAGATCTATTTTTTGAATTCGATCTTCTAAATCAGCTGCATTAGAATCTAAATTGGATATTTTATAAATTCATAAGAATATCGATAAAATCAAGCTAAAGCTTTTGTTAATGCTATATTGAAATTAAAAAAGAGCTTCAAAATTTTGAATCATTTTGAAAAGCTATGCTTTAAAGTTAATTAGTAAAAAATTTCTAATACGCAGATCGATTTCGTTGGCAAGAAAATCAGAAGCAAGTGGAATATTTTGACTTTGGAGGCCAGCAAAAAATTGTGATTGGCTTGATGATATTAGTGGTGAAATTAGAGATTTTGTGCTGTTTTGAGAAGTGTTCATTAGAACATTTGACTTTTTAATGAACAAATCGTCAGCATCTTTTTGTTCTAAATTTTAAAAATTTTAGCCTTTGAAGTGCAATTATTATTTAAATTTTTTGTTATTTAATAGATTAAGCTCTAAGAAATTTAATAGAAACTAAAAAAAAAAATAAATTAAACTCTTAAAATTAAACAACTAACTGTATGGTGTCGAATAGCTGGGCTTTGGAACTGAACGATTCGGAAAACGAAAATTGTACTCCATTTCAGTAAATTTATTCAAAATGCTTGGATCATGACCACCATTTTGTAAATAATTTAGTCTCATGGCCCTTTAGTTAAATAAATAATTAAATTCAGTCTGAACATTCAGTGTCAATAATTTAAATTAAAACCTTATATCTTCATGGTTTAAATCGTTGCTATTTAAATTAGTCAAAAAGAACGGCGTATTGACAGGATTGTTAGTGGAATATAAAGAAGGCAGAGCATTCGATTGTATTCCAGATCGAACTTTGTTTGACAAAGGTTTTTCAGTCACCAATCTTTCGCGTAGTAAGTTCAAGGCTGCTTCATTCAAAGTTTGCTGATCTCTTAGCTCAGACAAAAGCCGGCTCACACTTGGATTTGTGCGTAATGGAGCTGTGTAAGATGCGTTATTCTTCAGCGACTCAATTTTAAATTGAATGTCTTAAAAAATTTTACCATTAAAATCAATGATTTTAGATTTTGGATTTTTTTTTTCTCAAAGCATACCATGTCTTTCCCTTTCCAATTGCTCTGTTTTTTCTTGAATTCGTCTAAGATTAAAAAGAGTTTCATCATTCATTTTTGTTTTGTCTCCAAATCTGTTAAACGAGAGAGTATCTAAAAGTTCTAGATCAAAGTCATCCAAATTGTCGAACAATGACATAAAATCGTGCTTAATGAAATCGCTGTCCTTTTAATTATTTACAATTTTTAATTGAAAAAATAAAATTGCTGATATGTTTGAATTTTCTGCTGTTTCTTATTTTTTCTAATTTGAATTTAGTTTACAGTCAATATATTATGGGTTAAGGTAAATTGAGAACAACTTTTGTTAACAAACAACAATTCAAAAAATAATCTCTTTGGCAACAGAGAAAAGAAAACATAAAAAAAATTTTCAAAAATTTCCTTTTCAAAGCAATCGACATCTAAAGCCAATTTTCTTAAAATTCAACTTTTCAATATTGATCCCAACAGAATTGTTTATGATATGCTATTTAAAAACAAAAACAATTTACCTTGTCAAAATACGTGGCGCTGTATGACATAAAGTCAGGATTATATTCTTAAAAAAATAAATAAAAATTTCCTCGAATCTAATCAAATTTTTTAATTGTACCATAAACTTCTTTTAAGACTTGTTTTTCTTTAGTTTTCAAATTTCCATACTAGTTTTAAAATTTAGCTTTAATTATTTGAATCTTAATTTAAATAAAGTACTTCGTCTAGCAATTTTCGATAAGGATCTTCATCATTAGCATTCACTAAATGTTGGCTATTTGCTATGCTATTTGATTGAATTGGTGAATTTTTACTTAAAGTATTCACCAATTTTTTATCACGTATTGTGTCTCTAACTAAAGTGTCTTCCAAATCTTGTAAAGATTGCTCAACTGATTTTCTGCTTTTAAACCGTTTTACTTCATCAATAACAGACTCTGCTTTACCAATACTTCTATTTTCGCTATTCATTCTTTTACTATTCGGGTCAATAATATTAATTTGATCATTTGGTGTACCAATGTATCTTGTGTTTGAATAAATAGACGCTTTATCACTTCTTTGGCTAATAGGATCTTTTTTTTGATTTTTTGTTGATACTTTTTCGTCAAGCTTATCTTGGGTACTCATATAACTTTTCGAGTAAAGTTCATAATTTTGGTCATTTTGGTCATTTTGGTCATTTTGGTCATTTTGGTCCTTTTGGTCATTTTGGTCATTTTGATAATTTTGATAATTTTGATAATTTTGACTTCGATCAGTGTAGTTTGCTTGGTTAATTGTATCATTATTTGTAAGATGCAATGATTTTATTTCTTCTCGATTTGTTCTCTCGGAGAAAATCTCATGCCTATTTTTAGTGTTTGCCGAGGCCTGTTCGATTCTAGCTTTTTCGTTAGTCGAAATACTCTGATCTCGATTTGTTTCCCCATCGTTTTTATAATTTCTCGATTTAGTCTGTGCACCGTCTTCAAAATCTTTGGCCATTTCATCTAAACTTTCATTTTGTATACTTTTTTCCAATATTTCCATTTCATCATTCAAATCTTCTATCTCTTCATCAATTAATTCATTTTGTTTTTTTATATTATTTTCTATATACTTTGAATTAATTGGAGGAGAATTAGTTCGATTGACTCCAGAATCAACTACTCCAATGCAAAATTTTTCCTTATGTATTCGCAAACTATCACTGCTTGTAAAGAGCATACCACATTGGTCACATCTCTCGTTATTTAGCAGTATATTCCTTTTTTCGTCTTCGTTTAAAGAAATCTTGTCTATTTCGTCACTTTCCATCTTATTTGATGATTCTTGCTCCTTCTCTTTTACTTTAGATTGAGCACTTTTTGATTTATTTGAACCTATTTTGAAATTTTTGTACAAATAAATCTAAATTGTGTGAAAATTTATCTTAATGTTCTGTTTAAAATCGAATAAATGAAATTTAATAAAAATTTATTAAAAAAATTAATTTTAAGTTTTTTAAATTAATTCTAAGCCAAAAATAAATTAATTTTTACCCACAACAACAAAAAATTAAATCTAGATTAAAAGCCACGATATAGCAGCAGAAAAACATTAAAGCAGACACCCTAATTAATTAACTCAAATAAAAAAAAATTTATCCTTTTTTTTTCTTCTATTATAAACAAGATAAAATATATTTTACATGACAAATGTCTGATGAGTTTTCTTCTAAACAAGAAACATTTTTTTGCTGAGAAAAACAACTCAAATAAAGTAAAATATTTGACTCGAATACTTCTACACATTTCAAACTCTAAAAAGAGCAATAATTTTTTCCATTGAATTGTGACAATATAGCAAAAAAAAAACTTAAACTCTTTATTAATTTCGTCATTTCAAAAGATCCACCTAATTTTGATATGGAAATTTTTTAATTTCAAATCTTATTGAGCTGGATTAAAATTTGAGAAAAAAAACAAACTTTATACTTAGTATCCATAATAATTTAATTGTTTGCTCATTAGGATCCAAAAAAATATTTTAAAGAAAACTTCTTCTGTAGTTAATTATTTTGTAAAAGCATTATTATTTTGATAAAAATTAAAAAAATTTTGAATCTAAATATTTTTTTAACGAAAAAGAAGCATTTTAAACCATGAAATCTTACGATATTAAAATGGCTAAATGAATTTTGAAAGGTTTATTGCTGTTTTAAAATTGCTGAAATTATAAATTATTTAAGATAACTAGAAAAGAGAAATTTCAATTTTCTGCAAGCAATTCAAAACAAAAAACATAGTAACAAATCAACGATAGTTAATTTGTTATTTTGATTTAGGTTTTTTTATTTGGAAATTAAAAACTATAATTATTAGACGAATTTACAAAAACTAACTTCAGGTTTTGCTTAAGATATTCAGATTTATTTTAATTTCTCATTATTTTTTCAAAAAATAATAAAAAAAAAAATTTCTGCTCAAGAATTATGCTAAAATAAATTTGAATTTTATTTTTGTCACTCTGTTGCATAGCAACGTTAAATCTTTGTTTATATTTAAAAACATATAAAACTTTTATTAAATTTTTAAAGGTTTATGCGCTTTTTGTGATTGTTGAAAATTTCTTGGTGACAAATTCTACAAAAATCTGATTTGACCATTTTCTAAAAATAACCGTAAACCCTTTTTTAACGAGCTGAATGAATAGTACAAATTAGTTGTCTGTTAGATGAAATAAGTGGAATGTTAATAATACCCTACTTTTTTTTAACAAGAAAAACATCTAATTCAATAAGAACAGCATCTTTTTTATTAATTTTAAAGTTTATTTTTTTTATTCTAATTCAATAAAAAATATTTATTCTAATAAAACATAGACAAAAATAATAATAAAAAAACAATTATAATTTAATACCAACAAAAAAATAAGAAATAAGTTTTTTTAATAAACAAAATCAAAATAAAGGATAATTATTTATTATTAATTAAAAAATTTAACTTTTATTTTAGCAAAACCAATAAGTTCTTCTTAGTAAGTTTGGACCAACTTGCTGATCTTGAACTTCTATATTCGATGTTTTTTGTTATGTTTTTTTTTAACATTATACGTATTTTCACGTAAAATTACGTAACTTTTGTGAAAAGTAAAAATTCCAAAAAATACTATCTTTTTTAAAAAATTTGACATTTTTTGACTTTTTAAAATTTTTTGGGACTAAATTTGAAAAAAAAATATTTTCACGTTATTTAACGTGAAATTTTATTAAATAATGATAAAAAAAGTAAATTTTGTAAAAATGAAGAGAATGATTTTATCTGAAGCTGATGCCGAAATGGCGGTCAAAGAATTCGAAAAATTTTAAATAAAAAAGGTTTTTATTAGTTATTATTTTAAATTAAATCACGTTAGATAACGTGAAATTTAGTTTTTTTTTTATTCGAATTTAGGCCCAAAAAATTTTAAAAAGTCAAAAACTGTCAAAAATCTGAAATGTCAAATTTTACAAAAATGTACGTAATTTCAAGTAAAATTACGTAAATCAGAAAATCATACCAGTACTGTATACAAAAGGCGGGAAAATAAGAAAAAAGCGGCTTTTTTTTTAATTTTTTTCTGTCATCAATCTAAAAAAATAAAACCAAAAAAAAAAATCAAGTGAAAAAACAATCAAAGTAGAAATACTAAAAATGAAAAAGTTATACATTTATAAGAAAAAAGTTGTTGAACAGGTTTGCTTAAATCTTTCTTTATTAACAAAGTTTTAAATTTGTGAACGACCAACTTCCGAATATAAATATTTCCTATAATATTAGCCCCTAAAAAATTTTAAATTATTTATTTGTTTATTTGTTTTATCTGTACCGAGCTAAAGCTTCTTCAGATTAAGAAAAAATAAAAATAAAAATCAAGAAAAAATAAAATAAAAATAAAAATGTAAAGATAAAATTAAATAATGTTAAAATATAATAAAAAGACAATTAAAATTGATAAATTGTAAGAGGTGACATGTGCAAAGTGTTTAAGTATTGAATAGTTCACGAAAGAAAGAAGAAATAGAAAGATAGCAATTACACAATGGAGTTGGGTATTCAAAATACCCTGATTCAAAACCTGCTTTATATTCATCAACCAGCTTGATAACCAATGGAACAGAATGACGCAGTCCTCCCGCTACAAATCTCTCGCTCAATTTAAAAAGTCGATTCGAGACAGTAAAGAGTTAAAGTTTATTAAAGGCCTCATGACGCAAAATATTGGAAGGAGTATGATGTTTTGGTTAAAAAATGTATATAGAGAAAGAGGAGTAATGTATCATTAGCTGGAGGAAGCTCTACATCTTTGGTATTGCGATAAACGCTCTAAAAACATAGCTGTATGTGACAAAATGCTAGTTCAAATTCTTTTACTCTTTTAATCGTAAAAATTGTCAAAAACTCAAAATTACGGAATTACTTATTACTAATTCGTAAAATTTAATCTGTAGTAATTTTTTTGGGTCCCGAGAGTTACAGATAAAAGTCAAATCAATTTAAGATCTTGTAAAACATAACCACTTAATGTTAAAATAATTAACAAAATAATTTTGTTTCATGTTATTATTGAAATTTAATTAATTAATCGTATGATCATGATCATTAACTAGAAATTGACGCCAAAAAGGAAGGCTCTTACTGGTCTGGTTGCATCAAAAAATGTTAAAAGTTCTAATTTGGATGAAAGATTGAAAGAATTGCTCAATGGGCATAGCAAAGAAAATTTTGAGAGCTTTTTCGAGAATATTATTTTATTATTAAAATATTAAATTATTGAAATTTAAAATTTAATATTTAAAATAGATATCCATTCTGTAGTAATACTTTAAAAATAAAATTTTTTAAAAATTCACTTAATTTTATTAATATAAATTTGAAATAATAAACTTTCCTCTAAATTCTTTCAAAATTAACATAAATAACTTGTAAAATACAGGTTAAAATTTTATCTAGTAAGATAATATTCAATTTTAAATTTGTCGGTAAATCAACTAAATGTTTGTACCGTATTTAAAATTATATTTTATCATTTGGATTGTAATGAGCTGTAATATTTATTTCATTAGGTGAAATTGGATTATTGGTAGCTGCAGTTGATTGCTGTCTCATGCTAGCTCTTAGCTTATACCATGATGTCTCCTTCAAAACAAACCAAATATCTCCAGCCCAAACTATTAAATTACCAAATCCTAATATCTTAATTAAGTAAAATAAATTTTAATTGTAATCATATTTCTATTTTTTAATTAGATCTTACACATGAGACTATAAGATTTGCATAATTTGCAGTTTCATAACCACTACATAGATTTTGATTGTTGTTTTTTTTACAAAAATTCATCGTTTCAATTATAGTTTCCGTATCTGTAAAATGCTGAAGATCACCAACGGCTTTTGACCAAGCAATTGATCCTGCAAACCAAAATATTGTAAAAATACAAGTGACTGAAAAATCCTTTAATGAATAAATTAGGTGTATAATGCCTGCTTAAACTTTTAATGCTAAATTTACAATTAAAGGCAAATAAACAATGTTGTTATATTTATGGCGGAAAAAGATATAAATTATCAATACTGCAATCGAATACAAAAATGCTGTTACTCCAGTAAAAACAAAAAATTGAGCACTTGACACAATATTATTGGTTTCTGTTGCTATTGTATACCGGTCAGCTTTTTGATCTAAACATTCTATTGTTTGAGGCTTGAGAGGTGCATTTTTAAGGCTTGAAAAAAAGTTTAGAGTGTTATTAAGGTAAGCATAATTTATAAATTCATTTTAATTTGTACTTTAAAATAGTACATAATCTTAATAATTTTAATGAAATAATTAATTTAAATATAAATAAACTTTATTACTTGTAAGGGTAATTGTATTTTCCTTTATATAGAACAGGCTGAGACGTATTCAAACATTTCCTGTTGAATGAAACATCTGAACCACCACTAACAGCTGTAGCAAATGCCAATAACGCCAGAAACTAAAATAACTGATCAGATTATGATTTTATTATACAAATGAATTAATACAAATTGTAGTATTTTAATGAAACCCAATGGCTCTTTAATGACTTCAGTTCTTGCAGTTTCCGCTGTCTAATTGAATTAAAATTAAAAATTGGAAAATTCTAATAATTAATCAGAAAATTCACTTGATTTGCGAAGTTTTGTGCTTTTTGAGCGGCAGTTAAAACTGTGGCTGCTGCTGATGCCGACATTTTTCTAAAGTAGAAAATTAAGTATCTTAAAAAATAAAATTTTAAAAATTATTAACAGATTTTATGACGAATTAATTGTGAAATTTGAGAAAGTAGACAGGTTTTAGAAAAAATTATAATTAGCTTAAAATATATTGATTTTTTAAGCGTTTTATTTTAAATAAAATTTCAAAATTAAAATTACTTAACTGAATATGTGAATTTTAATTATATCCAATAATTAACATCTTTTGTTATTGTTATTCACTTTTTTTTTAGTTTGTAAATAAATTCTTAATGTTTGTAGTAAAATCGACCTTAACTATATCTTTAGAAATTAAAGAATAAAAATTTAAATATTTTAAATCTTAGTAGAAATTCAAATTTTTTTCTTTCTGGAAAACACAACAAAGCAATAAGTTGTTTTCTTAAATTTTGTTTAGTATGGCAACTGGAAAATTAATCTTTAGAAGAAATGATTCATATTTAAAGTTTTTCTTTATAAAATAATAAAATTTTATAATTAAATTATAATAAAATATAATAATATTATAATTTTTATTAAATAAATATAATTTTTTTTTTAAATTTTTGTAATAAATGTAAATTCTGTACATTTAAATTACATATCTATTGAGATAACTCATATTTTTAATTTAAAAACAAAATTAAATATTGTTCTTTTCTGAATAAATTCAAACTGTTTTTTTTTTATTTTTGGTATTGTGAAATTCAAATACAAATTGAACAAAAATTCTTCGCTTTTTGATAAATTAAAATTAAAGTTGATGAATGATATTAAAAAAAATCCTGAAACAAAGTATTAACAAAATAGTATGTTTTGAACTTTGTTGCATCTTTTTTACCATAAAACATTTTTCTGATGTAAAAAGAGACAAAAAATAAAAACATCTTTAAGTTTTAAATTGATTATTGATTTGATTTACTAAAAAAAATAAAAAAAAATTTATTTTTAGCAAAAAAGGTTCAACTAAGTATATTGCACTTTGTGTTTGTATTTTAAATATTTTTATCAACTTTAATTTCAATTTATCAAATTATATATAAGATGATGAATTTTAACTTTAACTATATAAGATGATGAATTTTTGTTAAATTTGTATTTGAAATTCACAACACCTTATTTTTTAAATGTTAGATTAAGTCAATTGAAACAGAAACAGACAGAAATCTATTAATCTTAACTTTATTGCATCATGCTTGCAAAATTTATTCCGTTTAATTTTTTAAATTTGCAAAAAGCTTATTGAGGTAAATCCTGATATTTAAAATAGACCTCATGAATGAATTAAAATCAAAAACATTAGAATTAATGATTAAAAAATATTTTTTTTACTTTGATTTTTCTAGAATATATAAATTTTTGTTTAACTTAATTAAAAATTTGAACTAATTTTTTTATGGTTTTTAAAGATCTAAATAAGCCAATTGATATTAAGCATATAAAAATAGAAGGCTGATCTAGGAAATTTTTTCTAAAGAATAAGGACTTCACAGGAACTCTTTAAATATCATAAAAGAACTCATTTTAGCATTGAACCTAAGATTTAAAAAATTCATATTGTTGCAAAGCAGAAAGTATGATAAAAAATGCTTGATTCTATTCATGAATTTCTACTTTAAATGCGAATAGATGTGGTTAAATTTTTTCAAATTTATATTTTTTTAAAATCTTCATTAAAATACACATAAAAATTATTAAGCAATTTTCCGTAAAATGCCATATTTAAATCTAATTCTCAAAATAAATGACAAAAAATGTCTTATCTATATTTTGCTTCTGAGCTATCAGTTTATCACTTGCTTGTAGCATTCAGATAAATTGTTGGGAAATTTAAAATAGGCTTTACAATCAAAATTAGATTATTCGTTCAAAAAATCTAATGATATTTTTTATTTGCAAAAATTGATTTTTATCTTCATCTTATGAAATTTTATTTTCTGGTTGGGATCATCAGATAAACATTTACTTAAAAAAATAGAGTTGATTAAAATATAATTTCAAAAAGTATTGATAATGGAAAAATGTCAATCATTTAAAAATTATTTGAGGCTTGAATTTTTTTATTAATAAGTTAATATAATAGTCAAAACTCTTTTATATTTGGGTAATTAAATTGTTAAATTAAAAAGAAAGGTGAATTGTGAAATCTTTTTAAAAAAATTAAGCTAAAATTTTACTTTAAAATTCTACTTTTTTCACACTTTTTACTTAATTTTTCAATAATTGCTATTTTTTACGGAAAAATTGCGTGATCGAATTATTCTTATGTTTATTTTAATGAAGATTTTAACAATGTATGTACAATATAAATTTTTATACTCTAATTGTACACATATAATTAATACATATTTAATCATATAGCAACCATGTGGGCTGAAAAGAAGGCTTTGCCATTTTGGGAACTGCCCTGGAAAAGCTTTTCCTAAATTATTTTTTAAATTAAAATTAAAATTAATGAAGATTTAAAAAATAAATAAAAATTTGCAGAAATTCGACAGAATGGGCCAAAAGTCCTTTTTTATTGTTAACGTAATTTTATAACAAATCTTTTTGTCATAACAATACTATATATGCTTAAACGATTAAAAAAATTTAATTTAAAGAAAAAAATAATTAAATATAAGTTAATTAGTTTATTGATTAAATCTTTTTTGAAAAGTAAAAACAATTACTAACAGAATTCTGAACATACATATTAAAAAAATTTAATTTAAATGAGACTAAATTTTTGTCTGATTAGATTTGTTAATAATTGGAAGATCATCAGAAAGGTCTTTAATTTCGTTTTTATCATTTTTCAATAAGTTTACTATTGGTGTCTGAATCCATTTATGATTTAAACATTCTAAAGCAGTGGCTCTTTTTTTAGTATCATATTCCAGCATTGGTGTCAGAAAATCGGAAAAAAATTTGGCATTTTCGTCTGGCCATGAATATTTTTGTGTAAAAACAGAAAAAAGATTCCAGGGTCGAAGGTTGCTGATGTTTTGTAATTCTCCTTTGCGGTTAAAATAATCTTTTGAAAATTTTCCATTCAAAGCTAAATGCTTAGGAATGGGACCCAAAAGCTCTATTATGTGAGCTAAGTGATCCTCGTCACGAGAATAATAATCTCCAGAATGAGGATCAAATAAATAATCACCGGTGGCAAGTTCAAAAGCCATACAAGCTAAACTCCATAGATCTGCAGATTTGTCATAACCAGCACCAATTATCACTTCTAAAGAACGATATTGTCTAGTTTGAATGTCTTCTGTGAAATGACGATTCTGCGAGATTCATAAAAGAAATATAGAACAACCTTTGGTAATATGCTTTATACTCACAGTCCAACAAGCATTTCCTAAATCAGCTAATTTAACTTGCAATTGAGACTCAGTCATGGAATCCTTGTGTGGTTCTCTTCTATAAAGATTACTTATCTCGATTTTATTTGGTTCTTTTTCTAGTTGATCTTCAGAAGTTACTATAACAATAGAATTTGTATCTGAACTACTTTTTTCAGAATTTTTAGTCAAATACTTCTCTTCTAAACTTTTGATTATCGAAACTATATAAATAAATGATTATTTTTATTTTTTTTTTAATTCAATTCAAATAATATATTCAAAATACTTTTCTCATCAACAGACAAGTTAGATGATTCAATGTCCATGAGATTTTCGGATCTATCCAAAAGTGATTGCTCAAAACTAATTTTTGGTTCTTCAATTGACATTTTCGATTCTATTGATTCTGCCTTGTTGCTCTTATATTTAAATTTTATTAACAAATAACAAATTTGAAAATTTTTAAAAAATACAGTTTCTAGTTTCTGTTGGGCCATTTTTTCTTTTTTTTTTAATTTTTTCTTTTTGTTTTTACTCATTTTTGACTTGTCTTTTTTTACGGGAACATTTGAAACTAAAAATTTAATCAAAGATAAAATCATATTTTCAAAAAATGCATTCCTTACCTGATGATAAATTTGGTTTTATACCATTTTTTATCCAATTTTCTGCTTCTTCTGCCAATTCTTTTACATGTGACTCATCAACACACATCAAAACATTTTCTGGCTTTAAATCAGTGTGAATAATTTCACATTTAGAATGTAAATAATGAAGTGCTTCTAGAACCTTTTTTTCAATAGTGATTTGCTTATAAAAACATTCAGTGATAAACATTTTTATTTACTTGTTTAACAATTATCCGGACATTCTCCAAAGGAATACCAGAGTAGTCTGATTTAGTGATAAGTCTTAAAAGATTGTGACCGAGAACTTCAAATACCATACAAATATCTTTTAAAAAAAGTTCAAATTTTTATAAATTCTAGGAATAAAAATAAATTACGTGTTCCATTTGGTCCAGATATTTTAAAATCATCGTAAAGTTGCACAGTTTTTAGCCTGAATGGATCTGATGGATCAGTATCTCTAACCTAAATTTAAAACGTTGGCCATCTTTTTAATTTCAGAGCATAATTATTTGTTTTACGCATTTAAGTAATTTAATTTCATCGATTGCAGCCTCAGTATAATGTTTGGCACTTTTAACTACTTTAAGAGCTACATTTCTTGTGGCTCTATCGGAGATTAAACAATTAGCTATTCAAATCGAAATTGACAAAAATTTACTTATTGTCCCAACACAGCCAAACAGTACTGAAATGTCCCCAACCGACTTTTCTCAAAACTTTGTACCGTCCATTTAGCACATCTCCAATGTAAACTGGATGATAGCCACCTTTACAATAATCTTTGGAATCTTCTTGTTCTTCATCCTCGGAATCGTCAGTTTTTTTGGACAACTCAGAATCAGATCCTCCATCATTGTCTGAGAAACCATTATTTTTCTTGTCATTTTTGTCATTTGATTTGGTAACCGAGTTATCATGTTTGGTCTTCAATTTATTTCTTTAAAAAAATGAATAAACACAATAAGATGAAATATTGTTGTCTACTTATTCTCGTTCTCATTATTTTCCTTGTTTCTATTTGGAGTTTTTTTAGAATTTATTAAAGGGCAATTAGGTTTTAGATAAGGATTTTCTTCAGTCATCCGTTTTTTTCGAGCTTGTAGATTTGCCATGTATGCAGTGGACACTGAAAAATTATGAATTAAGAGTTCTAAAATATTTAATTTTTAATATAAAATTTACTATTAAGCAACTTTTATATATTTTTAAAATATTCTACACGAAGAAAAAGATCTCTTAAATAACTTTTGATCATAAAATAGATTAAGACAATATTTCTAATGTAAGTAAATAAATTTTAGTAATAAATTATAAGAAATATTGTGCAATTGGAAATTGTGTTTCTAATTTAAATGGCAAATCTAATTACTCATGTTAAGTTTTTCTTGTAATAATTTTTTTAGTTAATTGTATAACTTAATCTAGTTTTATTTATTTAGGTTTTCATTATTATAATATTGAGGTATCAAAATTTAGGCATATGTCTGATATGTGCACTATAGATCACAAATTATGTGAACTAAAAATTACGTGCACTCTCTCGAATAATAGTGCACGAAAAACTGTGAACTGAAAATTATGTGATCTTTTCAGTTTGATCCAATCGCAAATGTTGGAAAAAATGAATGATTTAAATGCCCGTCTAGAAAATGTGTCTTTAAATATTGTCAAAAGGAATGCTTTGGCCATTGAGAAAGTTTCTTATGAAACTCCAAAGCCGAGTAATGAAGCTGTGCAGTCTGTAAATGTTCTTTTAAACAAAAATAAATCCAAATACAAAAATAAATACAAAAATAAATCTTTTAAACAAATTTCAATACAAGTGGTATTTTATGTGAATTGTGTAGTCAGTTGGGGAAAGAGAAATATTGTTTGAATGAGTGGGGTCTAAAAATACATGTAAGTCGGACTCATAAAAAAATTGAAACACTATGATACTTTTTTTTTTCTAAATTCCCTAATTAACTCGAATTAACACTTTAATTATCAATAAAGTTCACGTATTAATTGATCAGTTCACGTTTTTTTTTTGTCTATTAATTTTCTTGCACTTGGTTCACCTATCAACTTTAAGAAAGTGCACATAATTTTCAGTTCACATATCAGACATATGCCAAAATTTACTTCGAATGAATATAATAATGATAGAAATATTTTCAATTTAATGTTAAAAAACCTCCCTTTAAATTTGTTAAAAGAAATAATAGATCTTTCCAATCTTAGTCTCCAAGAAGGTACAGTTCCTAAAGCTTGGAAAAGTGCCAATATCACAATGATACCTAAGAAATCTTCTCCTACACAAGACCCATCTAATTATCGACCAATAAGCATTACAAGCTGTCTGGGTAAACTGCTTGAACGTATTATTTTTTCAAGGTTATATGATTTTTCTTTGCTAATTCAGGAACAATCTGGTTTTAGGAAACATCGAAGAACCGCAGATAATTTAGTTTTCCTTATCCAAAAAGTTGTCGAATCTTTTAATAGAAAGAAAAAAGTATGTTGCTTATTTTTTGACATTTCTAAAGCTTTCGACAAAGTCTGGCATGAAGGTATAATTTACAAGCTGATAAAGATAAATATACCTGCCTACTTAATTTATTGGATTCAATCATTTCTTAACTGTAGAACATTTAAAGTAAATATAAATGATCACATTAGTGATGAATTCAAAATATCTGCTGGCGTTCCTCAAGGATCAGTTATTAGTCCTTTATTATTTAGTATATTTATTAATGATATTCCTAAAAGAAATAAATCTAATAAAGAATATTCACTTCTCTTTGCAGACGATCTTGTCACTTTTTTCATTTATAAAAAAAATGGAAATATAGAAAGTAAGATGAATAAGTACTTAGTTGAATTAGAACAGTGGAATTTGAACAAGTGGAAAATGAAGATTTCAGTTGAAAAGTCTTGCTCAATGATTTTTACTAAAAATAATAAAGAAAGTTCTGTGTTTAATTTAAGGATTTATGGGAATAGAATCGAAAACTTAAAAGAAATAAAGTTCCTAGGTATTAGATTTGATTCTAAATTAACCTTTTCTTCAATGATAGAAGAAATTAAAGAACGTTGCAATTCAAGGCTAAATTTAATAAAAATCTTGTCGAATAAAAAATGGGGGCCTTGACTTAAACACTTTAGGAAACCTTTATAAGTCTTTGATTGGATCTATTCTAGATTATTCTTTTCCTTGTCTTAATTCTCTTTCAGAAACTAATATCAAAAGGTTAGAAGTAATCCAAAATTCAGCAGTTCGTTCTATACTAAAACTAAGATATGATACTCCCTCCAACATAGTACATAATGAGGCATATAATAAACTTAAACTACTAACAGTCTCAAATCGACTTTTTGAGTTGAGTGAGAGATATGTTAGGGCAGGACTGAGCCATTATGTTCCATTAACTGTTAGACTGGTGGAAGAATATAACAAAGGTTTCGAATCAAGATACATCGAGTACCCAACTCCATTGTGTAATTGCTACCTTACTATTTCTTCTTTTTTTCCTGAATCATCAAATATTTAAAATATGTATTCTGTTACTCTCCATCAAAATTTATATAATTTTAATTTTAATATTTATCTACTTTTTAAGTTATATTATTTTAACTTT
>QEOQ01000658.1:196049-211089 GCA_010279815.1 Brachionus plicatilis
AATATGTTTTAAAACTGTATCTTCAAAGAAACTTTTATCAAGTACCATATTTTTAGATGAGCTTCATGTATTTGTGAAATAGCATAATGAAATTTGATATAATCAATTTGATTAATTTTATTACTCAAATCGTCTCTGTTTCTCCAATATATTTTCAAAATTTCAGTTAGCAGTCCTAGTGATAAAATTATATTTTAAAAGAAATATTCAAAAGGACATCGGAAGCGTTTTTTATAGCCATAAACAGTTTCTTCTTTTTTTCAATGCTCTTTTTAGAGTCGATCTGAGAAAAATTTTCAAGATGATAATTTTTATCTTTTAAAATTTCTTCTGCTAATCTAGGCCTCCCTGGAATTGGAGAATTGACTGAAATTTTTTATATATTTTTTTTTATTCAAAAAATAAAGTTTCATTTTATTTTCTATTTAAAGAAGCAAGGAAACGAATCGCTATGTTATAGGTTTTGCATATGAGGTTTGCACTCTTCGTCAATTTTTTATTAAATTAAAAACAAGCAAATAATTTACTTTTTGTCTTGAATTTAATAATTAAAGCTTTTAATTGGCATTTATTCAATTACATTTAAAAAAAATCTCTCGAAAAATATTATAATTTAAGAAAGAAAAGCATGTGTTTTTTGTGTTTTAATCATTGAATCTATCCAATGTTGAGAAAATATTGTAAAAGTGAGATGTTTCAAATATTTTTCTCGGGTTCGAATAAAAAATAATTTTAAGCTCTCATATTTCTCTTTTTAGAGAATAGTAAATTCTTGTATTAGTGTTTTAAAACTTTAAATGTAGATTAAGAAACTACATTTTTTGATTAAAATTAAAAATCAAGACCGAACAATTTTATAAAGTTAATTTTGTAAATTTTAAAAAGGGTGAATGATGATTAAATAAAATGTTTTTTAAATTAAATGATCGATTTTCAAAATTAATTATTTCTAATCCAGAATATTGTTTTGAAGATCTTAAAAATTTTGAAAATAAAATTTCATTAGCTTGATAAAATTAATGATTTCTTGTTTCAATTTTTTTAAAACAAAATAGAATAAAATATCAAATGTTTTTAAGTAATAATTTAGCAGAATATTTTTATTAATTTAAAAAATAATTTACTTAAATTAACAAACAGTCGATCTGAGTGCCAAACAAGTCCAAAAAGATTCTAATTACTTTTTAATTACTTGTCACTGTTTGGATTATCCTGTTGTACTAACAAACAAGCTAAAAATTTTTAAAATAAATAATGTCTTAACCAATAATACTCAAATAAAATCAATTAAGCAAATGGATTTAAATAGTTACACATTTGTCCAGAGCTTTATTCTAGAATTTTAGAAAATTAAGAAGAGATCTAATAATATGATATTAAAAAATAAAACAGATTAATTGAAATATCATTTATTATTCAACCCAATCTCAACCATAAATTTTAAATAAAGCCAAATTTTACCAATTTTTATTTTTAAAAATAAATTTATTTGAAAAAATAGTTAAATTATTGCAGATCTCATTTAATCAAGTTTTATCAGAATGCATTGAACGAAAAGTTTTCGAAGTTCTAATTTTTAATGAAAAATAAATTTTTAATAAATTATAAGTTCACGAGCATCTTTATTTTCGATTTTCTACAAATAAAATTTTTTAAAAAGATTATAAAGGCACGATTTGAATGGGAAAAAACTATTTCATTAGAATTTCAATGAGTTACCAAATAGTCAAAATCAGACGATTTTTGGTTTCAACGTTTTAAAGTTCTAGAGTTCACGAGTATTTACTTGTTTAACTTTATGAAACTTTACCATAGCCTAGATGATTAATGTTTTTCTTTAAATACTTTTCTTCCCATTTATCTTCATACTTTTTTATTTATTAATGTCCCAAAAAATCTAGATTCAATGAATTTTATCGTTAAAAATAATTCTTTTTTACTATTAGGATAAAAAATTCGTTCAAAGCTCAAACCTTTGTTTAATAGTTTTTTTCATTAGCTGCTTACACATTAAACTCAAAATTGTTATAGTAATATCAAATGAAAGAACATAACACAAAAAAATTCTGATTTTAGCTTGTTTGTTAGTACAACAGGATAATCTAAACAGTGACAAGTAATTAAAAAGTAATAAGAAAAATTTTTGGAATTGTTTGGCACTCAAATCGACTGTTTGTTAATTTTAGTAAATTATTTTATAAATTAATAAAAATATTCTGCTAAATTATTACTTAAATATATTTGATATTTTAAAACACTAATACAAGAATTTACTATTCTCTAAAAAGAGATATATGAGAGCTTAAAATAATTTTTTATTTGAACCTGAAAAAAATGTTTGAAACATCTCACTTTCACAATGTTTTCTCAACATTGGATAGATTCAATGATTAAAACACAAAAACCACATGCTTTTCTTTCTCAAATTATAATATTTTTCGAGAGATTTTTTTTAAATGTAATTGAATAAATGCCAAATAAAAGCTTTAATTTTTAAATTCAAGACAAAAAGTTAATTATTTGTTTGTTTTTAATTTAAAAAAAATTGACGAAGAGTGCAAACCTCATATGCAAAACCTATAACATAGCGATTCGTTTCCTTACTTCTTTACAAAGAAAAAAAAATGAAATTATATTATTATATTATTATATTATTGAAATTTTTTTTTAAATAAAAAAATATAAATAAAAAGTTTCAGTCAATACTCCAATTCATTAAAATAATTTATTATTTCGTTCTTTTTTGATTCAAAATAATTGAAAATAAAAATTATTATTTATATTAAGCCGATGTTATTTAGTTTTTTAATTCTTTGAAATGACCAAATGCTTATTATAGAGCCAATGCAGTACAAAGAGCAAAAAATTTAGTATTAATCGATCAAAGTTGATTAGTTACTGGATTATTAATTAGTTAGCAACATTTATTTCTTTTAGTAAAACATAAAAATTATTGTATTAAGGGTTCTTAGAAAAACTCTGAAAAAGGAGGAAAAAATGTGTACAAATCGTAATTTCAAGCTTATTTTAGTTAAAAAAACTTCCAAATTCAAAAATAAAATATAAAGCCTATCCGTAAAAATTGACTTAATCTGCGATTTCCTTAGATTGAACAGGAATATGATTTAATCACAAAGAAAAAAAATTGGAGGAAGTTACTACAAAAATAAGAAAAAAATACGCAGCATTCTTGATTTGATATCTGGAAATGAAACAATTAGCATGTTAAAAGACATTCTTTCTGATGAGGAAAAACATATTTTGAATGAAAATTCACAAAAATTCTTAGCAAATAGATAGTAATAACTTTCTCTAGATCTTTATTCTTTGATCGGAAAAAATTAAGAAGAGATATAATAATATGATATTAAAAAATAAAACAGATTAATTGAAATATCATTTATTATTCAACCCAATCTCAACCATAAATTTTAAATAAAGCCAAATTTTACCAATTTTTATTTTTAAAAATAAATTTATTTGAAAAAATAGTTAAATTATTGCAGATCTCAATTAATCAAGTTTTATCAGAATGCATTGAACGAAAAGTTTTCGAAGTTCTAATTTTTAATGAAAAATAAATATTTAATAAATTATAAGTTCACGAGCATCTATATTTTCGATTTTCTACAAATAAAATTTTTTAAAAAGATTATAAAGGCACGATTTGAATGGGAAAAAACTATTTCATTAGAATTTCAATGAGTTACCAAATAGTCAAAATCAGACGAATTTTGGCTTCAACGCTTTATAGTTCATGAGTATATCCTTGCTTAACTTAATAAAACTTTACCATAGCCTAGATGATTAATGTTTTTCTTTAATTACTTTTCTTCACATTTATCTTCATACTTTTTTATTTATTAATGTCCCAAAAAATCTAGATTCAATGAATTTTATCGTTAAAAATAATTCTTTTTTTCTATTAGGATAAAAAATTCGTACAAAGCTCAAACTTTTGTTTAATCGTTATTTCATTCAACGCTTACATATTAAACTCAAAATTGTTATAGTAATATCAAATGAAAGAACATAACACCAAAAAATTCTGATTTTAGCTCGTTTGTTGATAAAACAGGATAATTTAAACAGGAACAAGTAATAAAAAAGTAATAAGAAAATTTTTTGGACTTGTTTGGCACTCAAATCGACTGTTTGTTAATTTAAGTAAATTATTTTATAAATTAATAAAAATATTCTGCTAAATTATTACTTAAAAACATTTGATATTTTATTCATTTTTGTATGAAAAAAATTGAAACAAGAAATCATTAATTTTATCAAGCTAATGAAATTTTATTTTTAAAATTTTTAAGATATTAAAAACAATATTCTGGATGAGAAATAATTAATTTTGAAAATCGATCATTTAATTTAAAAAACATTTATTTTAATCATCATTCTTCATTTTTCAAATTCACAAATTAACTTTATAAAATTGTTCTGTTTTGTATTTTAATATTAATCAAAAAAATCTAGTTTCTTAATCTACATTTAAAGTTTTAAAACACTAATTCAAGAATTTACTATTCTCTTAAAAAGAGAAATATTAGAGCTTAAAATTATTTTTTATTCGAACCTGAAAAAAACGTTTGAAACATCTCACTTTTACAATATTTTCTCAACATTGGTTATTCAATGATTAAAACACAAAAAACACATGCTTTTCTTTCGTAAATTATAATATTTTTCGAGCGATATTTTTTTAATTGTGATTGATTAAATGACAAATAAAAGCTTTAATTTTTAAATTCAAGACAAAAAGTAAATTATTTGTTTGTTTTTAATATAATAAAAAATTGACGATAAGCGCAAACCTCATAAGCAAAACCTATAACATAGCGATTCGTTTCCTTTTTTCTTTACTAAGAAAATAAAATGAAATTATATTTTAATAAATAAAAAATATAAATAAAAAATTTAAGTCAATTCTCCAATCATTGAAATAATTTATTATTTCGTTCTTTTTTGATTCAAAATAATTGAAATAAAATATTATTATTTATATTAAGCCGATGTTATTTAATTTTTTAATTCTTTGAAATGACCAAATGCTTATTATAGAGCCAATGCAGAACAAAGAGCAAAAAATTTAGAATTAATCGATCAAAGTTGATTAGTTACTGGATTATTAATTAGTTAGCAACATTTATTTCTTTTAGTAAAACATAAAAATTATTGTATTAAAGGTTCTTAGAAAAACTCTGAAAAAGGAGGAAAAAATGTGTACAAATCGTTATTTCAAGCTTATTTTAGTTAAAAAAACCTCCAAATTCAAAAATAAAATATGTAAAACCGTACTTGAAAATATTAAAATATTTCTGCAAAAATAAGAAAAAATACGCAGTATTCTTGATTTGATATCTGGAAATGAAACAATTAGCATGTTAAAGGATATTCTTTCTGATGAGGAAAAGCATATTTTGAATGAAAATTCACAAAAATGCTTAGCAAATTTTAACAAAATTTATTCGATCTCAAAAAATTATCAGAAGAGAAATTTTTCACAAATACTTGAGAAATATAATATTTATTTCAGGAACGTAAAAATTAATTTTTTCTAGTGGAATATAGTGGAGAAACAGATAAGAGACTATTTGAATAATAAAATTAATCAAATTGATTATATCCAATTTCATTATGCTTTTTCACAAATACATGAAGCTCATCTAAAAATATGGTACTTGATAAAAGTTTCTTTGAAGATACAGTTTTAATAGAAATTGATTATAAAAAGAAAATTCTAATTGGAATGTCTCCTCTATAAGTCTCTGTAGAGTATTAGCAGACAAGAAATTTAATTGGTTTTTCATATTATTTTGCGTCGAATCTTAAATAAAAAATCTGTCATGTCATCTGGAATGATACAGAATTCATTTTAGATGTTCAATAAATTTTAATTTTTTTTTAACTGATCTACCTAAAGATGGTAGGAACGTAAAAATTAATTTTTTCTTTGAAAAACATGGTAAAAATTCGAGAGATCAGCTTTTTTGAATAATATCAAACAGTATTAAGAAAACTTCTTCCATAAATCGAATAACCTAAACATCTTATTTAGTTGACATTATTAATTCATATTCCTTTTCAATCTCGAAAAACAGCTTCCCAAGAAAAGACCTACAGACAGATCTTCTAAAGATAATACCTCAAAATAGAGTTTCCCAAGCAAATTCCTAAAAAAAAACATTTCCAAGAAAGGACCTCAAAATAGAGCTTCCCAAGCAACGACCTAAAAAAACATTTCCAAGAAATGACCTCAAAAAACAGCTTCCTATAAAAGGACCTCAAAATAGAGCTTTCCGAAACAAAGACTCCTCTTATATTTGAATGCTGTAATCGTAGCTTAACCATCTTGTATAATAGATCAAATTATAATATCAACCATTTATTTCATCGTGGTCATTTCTATAATATTTTGAGAAATCTTGAAAAAAATTTTGAGAAATTTTTTGTTTAATATTCGACGAAAAATAACGTGTCAAACCAATTAAATTCCTTGTCAGCTGAGTAGAATACTCTCCAGAGACTTGGCCAGGAGACATTACAATTAGAATTTTTTGTTTATAATCAATAAATCCTAATAGACTAGCTTTTCTAAAAAAAATATTATATTTCTATAATATCTGAGAAAAATTTCTCTTCTGATAATTTTTTGAGAAAGAATAAATTTTTTAAAATTTGTTGAGCATTTTTGTGAATTTTCATTCAAAATATGTTTTTCCTCATCAGAAAGAATATCCTTTAACATGCTAATTGTTTCATTTCCAGAAATCAAATCAAGAATACTGCGTATTTTTTTCTTAATTTTCCTCCAATTTTTTTTCTTTGTGACCAAATCATATTCCTGTTCAATCTTAGAAAACCGCAGATTAAGTCTATTTTTACGCATAAGCTTTATATTTTATTTTTAAATTTGGAAGTTTTTTTAACTAAAATAAGCTTGAAATAACGATTTGTACACATTTTTTGCTCCTTTTTCAGAGTTTTAAGAACCCTTAATACAAGAATTTTTATGTTTTCCTAAAAGGAATAAATGTTGCTAACTAATTAATAATCCAGTAACTAATCAACTTTGATCGATTAATTCTAAATATTTTTCTCTTTGTTCTGCATTGGCTGTTTAATAAGCATTTGGTCATTTCAAAGAATTAAAAAATTAAATAACATCGGCTAAATATAAATAATAATTTTTTATTTAAATTATTTTAAACAAAAAAGAACGAGATAATAAATTATTTTAATGAATTGGAGAATTGACTGAAATTTTTTATTTATATTTTTTTATTTATTAAAAAAAATTTCAATAAAATAATAATATAATTTCATTTTATTTTCTTTGTAAAGAAGAAAGGAAACGAATCGCTTTGTTATAGGTTTTGCATATGAGGTTTGCACCCCTCGTAAATTTTTTATTAAATTAAAAACAAACAAATAATTTACTTTTTGTCTTAAATTTTAAAATTAAAGCTTTTATTTGGCATTTGATCAATTACATTTAAAAAAAACTTCTCGAAAAATATTAATTTACGAAAGAAAAGCATGTGTTTTTTGTGTTTTAATCATTGAATCTATCCAATGTTGAGAAAATATTGTAAAAGTGAGGTGTTTCAAACATTTTTTTAAGGTTCGAATAAAACATAATTTTAAGCTCTAATATTTGTCTTTTTAAGAGAATAGTAAATTCTTGTATTTGTGTTTTAAATTAATTATTTCTAATCCAGAATATTGTTTTGAAGATCATAAAAATATTAAAAATAAAATTTCATTGTTTTGATAAAATTAATGATTTCTTGCCTCAATTTTTTTCAAACAAAAATGAATAAAATATCAAAT
This sequence comes from Brachionus plicatilis, assembly GCA_010279815.1. Classification (NCBI taxonomy): domain Eukaryota; kingdom Metazoa; phylum Rotifera; class Eurotatoria; order Ploima; family Brachionidae; genus Brachionus; species Brachionus plicatilis. The sequence goes on from QEOQ01000658.1 coordinate 203,886, forward strand.
GTTTTTAAGTAATAATTTAGCAGAACATTTATATTAATTTACAAAATAATTTACTTAAATTAACAAACAGTCGATTTGAGTGCCAAACAAGTCCAAAAAATTTTCTTATTACTTTTTAATTACTTGTCCCTGTTTGGATTATCCTGTTGTACTTACAAACAAGCTAAAAATTTAAGAAGAGATCTAATAATATAATATTATAAAATAAAACAGATTAATTTAAATATCATTTATTATTCAACCGAATCTCAACCATAAATTTTAAATAAAGCAAAATTTTACCATTATTTATTTTTACAAGTAAATTTATTAGAAAAAATAGTTAAATTATTGCAGATCTCAATTTAAAAAAGTTCTATCAGAATGCATTGAACGAAAAAATATCGAAGTTCTAATTTTTAATGAAAAATATATTTTTAAATAAATTATATGTTCGCGAGCATCTATATTTCCGATTTTCTACAAATTTAATTTTTAAAAAGATTTTATAAGCACTATTTGAAAGGGTAAAAACTATTTCGTTAGAATTTCAATGAGTTACCAAATAGTCAAAATCAGACGAATTTTGGTTTCAACGCTTTAGAGTTCACGAGTATTTACTTGTTTAACTTAATGAAACTTTACCATAGCCTAGATGATTAATGTTTTTCTTTTATTACTTTTCTTCCCATTTATTTTCATACTTTTTTATTTATTAATGTCCCAAAAAATCTAGATTCAATGAATTTTATCGTTAAAAATAATTCTTTTTTTCTATTAGGATAAAAAATTCGTTCAAAGCTCAAACCTTTGTTTAATCGTTTATTCATTAGCTGCTTACACATTAAACTCAAAATTGTTATAGTAATATCAAATGAAAGAACATAACACCAAAAAACTCTGATTTTAGCTTGTTTGTTAGTACAACAGGATAATCCAAACAGTGACAAGTAATTAAAAAGTAATTAGAAAATTTTTTGGACTTGTTTGGCACTCAAATCGACTGTTTGTTAATTTAAGTAAATTATTTTTTAAATTAATAAAAATATACTGCTTAATTATAACTTAAAAACATTTGATATTTTATTCATTTTTGTTAGAAAAAAATTGAAACAAGAAATCATTAATCTTATCAAGCCAATGAAATTTTATTTTTAAAATTTTTAAGATCTTCAAAACAATAATCTGGATGAGAAATAATTAATTTTGAAAATCGATCATTTAATTCAATCATCATTCACCATTTTTAAAATTTACAAAATTAACTTTATAAAATTGTTCAGTCTTGATTTTTAATTTTAATCAAAAAGTGTAGTTTCTTAATCTACATTTAAAGTTTTAAAACACTAATACAGGAATTTACTATTCTCTTAAAAAGAGAAATATGAGAGCTTAAAATTATTTTTTATTCGAACCTGAAAAAAAAGTTTGAAACATCTCACTTTTACAATATTTTCTCAACATTGGATAGATTCAATGATTAAAACACAAAAAACACATGCTTTTCTTTCGTAAATTAAAATATTTTTCGAACGATTTTTTTTAAAAGTAATTGACTAAATGACAAATAAAAGCTTTAATTTTTAAATTCAAGACAAAAAGTTAATTATTTGTTTGTTTTTAATTTAATAAAAAGTTGACGAAAAGTGCAAACCTCATATGCAAAACCTATAACATAGCGATTCGTTTCCTTTCTTCTATACACAGAAAATAAAATGAAATTATATTATTATTTTATTGAAATTTTTTTTATAAATAAAAAAATATAAATTAAAAATTTCAGTCAATTCTCCAATTCATTAAAATAATTTATTATTTCGTTCTTTTTTGATTCAAAATAATTGAAATAAAAAATTATTATTTATGTTAAGCTTTTGTATTTTATTGTGTAAATTCTTTGAAATGACTAAATACTTATTATAGAGCCAATGCAGAACAAAGAGGAGGAAAAAATGTGTACAGATTGTTATTTCAAGCTTATTTTAGTTAAAATATCATCCAAATTAAAAAAAATATACAAAGCTTATGCGTAAAAATGGACTTAATCTTCGATTTCCTTAGATTGGACAGGAATATGATTTGCTCACAAAGAATAAAAATTGGAGGAAGTTTCTACAAAAATAAGAAAAAAATACGCAGTATTCTTGATGTTTTTTTTAATGTCCTTTCCTGGAAATATTTTTTTTAAGGTCATTGTTCTTTTAAATGTTCTTGGGAAGCTCATTTTTGAGGTCCCTTCTTGGGAACCTCTTTATTGAGGTACTTTCTTAAGAAGCTCTATTTTGAGGTTCTTTCTTGGGAAATGCTTTTTTGAGGTCCTTTCTTGGGAAATGCTTTTTATAAGGCATTTCTTGGGAAGCTTTTCATAGGACATTAATAAATTAACAAATATGAAGATAAATAAGTAGAATGATAATTAAAGAATAACATTAATCATCTAGGCTATGGTAAAGTTTCATTAAGTAAAACAAGTAAATACTCGTGATATCTAAAGCGTTGAAACCAAAATTCGTCTGATTTTAACTATTTGGTAACTCATTGAAATTCTAATGAAATAGTTTTTTCCCATTCAAATCGTGCCTTTAAATTCTTTTTTAAAAATTTAATTTGTGGAAAATCGAAAATATAGATGCTTGCGAACTTATAATTTTTTTAAAAATATATTTCATTAAAAATTAGAACTTCGATAATAATTTAATAGTGAATGATGTTTCAATTAACTCTATTATTCAAAAAAAATTTTTTATTAGTGTATCTATTATAAAAAAAAAAACTAAACTATGTTTCGAAAGTAATTTACTTTTTTTCTAGAATAATCTATTTTTTATTTCTTAGCTGAAAATAACCGTTAAAATTGTATAGCTAAATGCAATTTTAGCCCATAAATCTTAAAAAACTCAAGGATAAGTTTCAAAATGATTATCGATGAATTAAAATTACATTGTCTTCCATTAAGCCGGAAAATACAAAACAGAAAAAGAACATTTTTTCAAGCAAGAAACGAGTTATTGAGCATAACAAATATTCAAATTTTCAAAAAAATAACTAACTTTATTTAATTATCATTGATTCTAATATTTTAGAGATTAATTACCAAAAAAAGGACATCAAAATAGAGCTTCCCAAGAAGGGAACTTAAAATTAAGCTTCCCAAAAAGGACATCAAAATAGAGCTTCCCAAGAAAGGAACTTAAAATTAAGCATCCTAAAAAAGGACCTCAAAATAGAGCTTCTCAAGAAAGAAACTTAAAATTAAGCTTCCTAAAAAAGGAACTCAAAAAAGGCATTCCCTAAAAAAGGACATAAAAATAAATCTTCCGAAGAAAGGAACTTAAAATTAAGTTTACCATAAAAAGACTTAAAAAAAGGCTCTAAAAAAAGGCCTTCCCAAAAGGTCCTTAAAATAAAGCTTCCCAAAAGGTCCTTAAAATAAAGCTTCCCAAAAGGTCCTTTAAATAAAGCTTCCCAAAAAGGGACCTAAAAAAAGGCTTTCCCTAAAAAAGGACCTAGAAATAAATCTTCCGAAAAAAGGAACTTAAAATTAAGCTCCGCAAAAAAGGACCTCGAAAAAAGCGTTTTCAAAGAAGCACCTAAAAATTAATCTTCCGAAGAAAGGACCATAAAATTAAGCTTCCCAAAAAAGGACCTAAAAATAGAGCTTCCGAAGAAAGGAACTTAAAATAAAGCTTCCCAAAAAGGGACCTCAAAAAAAGGCATTCACTAAAAAGGGCCTAAAAAAAGGCCTTCTAAATTTTAAATTCTTTGAAATGACCAAATACTTATTATATGGCCAATGCAGAACAATGATGAGGAAAAAATGTTAGGGTTTTTTTTTGTAGATTTAACAGGAATATGATTTGGTAACAAAGAAAAAAAATTGGAGGAAATTTCTACAAAAATAAGAAAAAAATACGCAGTATTCTTGATTTGATTTCTGGAAATGAAACAAAAAGCATGTTAAAGGATATTCTTTCTGATGAGGAAAAACATGTTTTGAATGAAAATTCACAAAAATGCTTAGCAAATTTTAACAAAATTTATTCGATCTCAAAAAATTATCAGAAGAGAAATTTTTCTCAAATACTTGAGAAATATAATATTTATTTCAGAATAGCTAGTTATTTATGTATCAAGCAATATTTGGAAGGACAGAGATACTTAAAAGATTCCAGCGAGGCCTAGATTAGCAGAAGAAATTTTAAAAGATATAAATGATCATCTTGAAAATTTTTCTCAGATCGCCTCTAAAAGAGCATTTAAAAAAAAAGAAGAAGCTGTTTATGGCTATAAAAAACGCTTCCGATGTTTTTTGAATATTTCTTTTAAAATATAATTTTATCACTAGGACTGCTAACTGAAATATTTGAAATATAGTGGAGAAACAGATAAGAGACTATTTGAATAATAAAATTAATCAAATTGATTATATCCAATTTCATTATGCTTTTTCACAAATACATGAAGCTCATCTAAAAATATGGTACTTGATAAAAGTTTCTTTGAAGATACAGTTTTAATAGAAATTGATTATAAAAAAAAAATTCTAATTGGAATGTCTCCTCTATAAGTCTCTGTAGAGTATTAGCAATTTAAAAAATAATTTACTTAAATTAACAAACAGTCGATTTGAGTGCCAAACAAGTCCAAAAAATTTTCTAATTACTTTTTAATTACTTGTCACTGTTTGGATTATCCTGTTGTACTAACAAACAAGCTAAAATCAGAGTTTTTTGGTGTTATGTTCTTTCATTTGATATTACTATAACAATTTTGAGTTTAATGTGTAAGCAGCTAATGAATAAACGATTAAACAAAGGTTTGAGCTTTGAACGAATTTTTTATCCTAATAGAAAAAAAGAATTATTTTTAACGATAAAATTTATTGAATCTAGATTTTTTGGGACATTAATAAAAAAAAAAGTATGAAAATAAATGGGAAGAAAAGTAATAAAAGAAAAACATTAATCATCTAGGCTATGGTAAAGTTTCATTAAGTTAAACAAGTAAGTTTTTTTTAAGGTCCTTTTTCGAAAAGCTCTATTTTGAGTTCCTTTTATGGGGAGCTGTTTTTTGAGGTCCTTTCTTGGAAATGTTTTTTTAATGTCCTTTCTTGAAATGTGTTTTTCATGGTCATTGTTTTTTTAAACATTCTTGGGAAGCTCATTTTTGAGGTTCTTTCTTGGGAAATGCTTTTTTGAGGTCCTTTCTTGGGAATTGCTTTTTTGAGGTCCTTCCTTGGAAATGTTTTTTTTAAGGCATTTCTTGGGAAGCTTTTTATAGGACATTAATAAATTAACAAGTATGAAGATAAATAAGTAGAATGATAATTAAGGAATAACATTAATCATCTAGGCTATGGTAAAGTTTCATTAAGTTAAACAAGTAAATACTCGTGATATCTAAAGCGTTGAAACCAAAATTCGTCTGATTTTAACTATTTGGTAACTCATTGAAATTCTAATGAAATAGTTTTTTCCCATTCAAATCGTGCCTTTAAAATCTTTTTTAAAAATATAATTTGTGGAAAATCGAAAATATAGATGCTTGCGAACTTATAATTTTTTTAAAAATATATTTCATTAAAAATTAGAGCTTCGATAATAATTTAATAGTGAATGATGTTTCAGTTAACTCTATTATTCAAAAAAAAAATTTTATTAGTGTATCTATTAAATAAAAAAAACCCAAACTATGTTTCGAAAGTAATTTACTTTTTTTCTAGAATAATCTATTTTTTATTTCTTAGCTGAAAATAACCGTTAAAATTGTATAGCTAAATGCAATTTTAGCCCATAAATCTTAAAAAACTCAAGGATAAGTTTCAAAAAGATTATCGATGAATTAAAATTACATTGTCTTCCATTAAGCCGGAAAATACAAAACAGAAAAAGAACATTTATTCAAGCAAGAAACGAGTTATTGAGCATAACAAATATTCAAATTTTCAAAATAATAACTAACTTTATTTAATTATCATTGATTCTAATATTTTAGAGATTAATTAACAAAAAAAGGACATCAAAATAGAGCTTCCCAAAAGGGAACTTAAAATTAAGCTTCCCAAAAAGGACATCAAAATAGAGCCTCCCAAGAAAGGAACTTAAAATTAAGAATCCTAAAAAAGGACTTCAAAATAGAACTTCCGAAGAAAATAATTTAAAATTAAGCTTCCCAAAAAAGGACCTCAAAATAGAGCTTCCGAAGAAAGGAACTTAAAATTAAGCTTACCATAAAAGGACTTAAAAAAAGGCTCTAAAAAAAGGCTTCCCAAAAGGTCCTTAAAACAAAGCTTCTTAAAAGGTCCTTTAAATAAAGCTTCCCAAAAAGTGACCTAAAAAAGGCATTCCCTAAAAAAGGCATTCCCTAAAAAAGGACCTAGAAATAAATCTTCCGAAAAAAGAACTTAAAATTAAGATCCGCAAAAAAGGACCTCGAAAAAAGCATTTTCAAAGAAGCACCTAAAAATTAATCTTCCGAAGAAAGGACCTTAAAATTCAGCTTCCCAAAAAAGGACCTCAAAATAGAGCTTCCGAAGAAAGGAACTTAAAATAAAGCTTCCCTAAAAAGGACCTAGAAAAAGGCCTACCCAAAGAGCCTTTAAATAAAGCTTCCCAAAAAGAGACCTAAAAAAAGGCCTTCCATGAAAAAGCACCTTAAAATAAAGCTTCCCAAAAAGGACATCAAAATAAAGTTTCCCAAGAAAGGAACTTAAAATTAAGCTTCCTAAAAAAGGACCTTAAAAAAGGCCTTCCCTAAAAAAGGACCTCAAAAAAAGGCCTTCCATGAAAAAGGTCCTTAAAATAAAGCTTCCAAAAAAGGACATCAAAATAGAGCTTCCCAAGAAAGGAACTCAAAAAAGGCATTCCCTAAAAAAGGACCTAGAAATAAATCTTCCCAAAAAGGACATCAAAATAGAGCTTCCGAAGAAAGGAACTTAAAATTAAGCTTCCAAAAAAAGGACCTCGAAAAAAGGGTTTTCAGAGATGGACCCCAAATTGAGCTTCCGAAGCAACGAACTTAAAATTAAGCTTCCCAAAAAAGGACCTAAAAAAAGGCCTTCCCTAAAAAAGGACCTCAAAAAAGGACTTCCATGAAAAAGCACCTTAAAAAAAGCTTCCAAAAAAGGACATCAAAATAGAGCTTTCCAAGAAAGGAACTCAAAAAAGGTCCTTTTTTGGGAAGCTTAATTTTAAGTTCCTTTCTTCGGAAGTTTTATTTTGAGTTC
>QEOQ01000658.1:215132-237692 GCA_010279815.1 Brachionus plicatilis
TGTAAGCTCTTATTTGAGGTCCTTTCTTGGAAAGGCCATTTTTAGGGTACATTCTTTGGAAGCTATATTTTGAGGTCCTTAGTTGAGGAGCTCTTTTTTGAGGTCTTTTTTTAGAAAGCTCAATTTTGAGGTCCTTTCTTGGGAAGCCCTATTGTGAGGTCCTTTATTGGGAAGATCTATTTTAAAGACCCTTTTTTAAAACGCTTTTTATTGAGGTCATTTTTTGGGAAGCTCTTTTTTGATATCCTTTCCTGGGAAGCTCTATTGTGTGGTCCTTTTTTGGAAGCTTTATTTTAAGGTCCTTTCTTGGGAAGCTCTTTTTTGAGGTCCTTTGTTGGGCAGGTTTTTTTAAGTCCTTTCTTTGAAAGGCCTTTTATAAGGTCCTTTTTTGAAGGCTCTATTATGAGGTCATTTTTTTCAGAAGCTCTTTTTCGAATTCCTTTCTTAAGTGACTATATTTTGAAATCCTTTCTTTTGAAGCCCTATTGTGAGGTCCTTTCTTGGGATGCTCTATTGAGAGGTCTTTTTTTGGGAAGATACATTTCGGGGTCCTTTTTTGGGAAGCTCTTTTTTAAGGTCCTTTTTTGGGAAGATCCAATTTGAGGTTCTTTCTTGGGAAGCTCTATTGTGAGGACCCTTCTTGGGAAGCTCTATTTTGATATCCTTTCCTGGGAAGCTCTATTGTGAGGTCCTTTTTGGGAAGCTCTTTTTTGAGGTCCTTTTTTGGGAAGCTCTATTGAGAGGTCCTTTTTTGGGAAGATACATTTCGAGGTCCTTTTTTGGGAAGATCCAATTTGAGGTTCTTTCTTGGGAAGCTCTATTGTGAGGACCCTTCTTGGGAATCTCTATTTTGATATCCTTTCCTGGGAAGCTCTATTGTGAGGTCCTTTTTGGGAAGCTCAATTTTGAGGGTCTTTGTTGGGAGGCTCTTATTTGAGGTCCTTTCATGTAAAGCTTTATTTTGAGGGTCTTTGTTGGGAGGCTCTATTGTGAGGTCCTTTCTTGGGAAGCTCTTTTTTGAGGTCCTTTTTGGGAAGCTCTATTGAGAGGTCCTTTTTTGGAAATGCCTTTTTTGAGGTCCTTTTTTGGGAAGATTTATTTTAAGTTCCTTTTTTGGGAAGCTCTATTTTGATATCCTTTCGTGGGAAGCTCTAATTTGAGGTCCTTTTTCGGAAGCTTTATTGAGAGATCGTTTTTTGGGAAGATCTATTTTAAGGTCCCTTTTCGAAAACGCTTTTCTTGAGGTCCTTTTTTGGGAATCTCTTTTTTAAAACCTTTCCTTGGAAGCACTATTATGAAGTCATTTTTTGGGAAGCTCCCTTATGAAAATCATTCCTGGGAAGCTCTTTTGATTTCGGAAGCTCTTATTTGAGGTCCTTTCTTGGGAAGATCTATTTTAAAGTCCCTTTTTGAAAACGCTTTTTATTGATGTCCTTTTTTAGGACGATCTTTTTTAAGGTCCTTTTTTGAAAGCGCCTTTTTTGAGGTCCTTTTTTAGGGAAGCTCTATTTTGATATCCTTTCCTGGGAAGCTCTATTTTGAGGATCTTTTCGGGAAGCTTTTTCTTGATGTCCTTTTTTTAGAAGATCTATTTTAAGGTCCTTTTTTGAAAACGCCTTTTTTGAGGTCATTTTTTGGGAAGCTCTATTTTGATATCCTTTCCTGGGAGGCTCTATTTTGATATCCTTTCCTGGGAAGCTCTATTTTGAGGATCTTTTAGGGCAGCTCTATTTTAAGGTCCTTTCTTGGGAAGCTTTTTCTTGATGTCCTTTTTTAAGAAGATCTATTTTAAGGTCCTTTTTTGAAGGCTCTATTATGAGGTCATTTTTTTCAGAAGCTCTTTTTCGAATTCCTTTCTTAAGAAACTATATTTTGAAATCCTTTCTTTTGAAGCCCTATTGTGAGGTCCTTTCTTGGGATGTTCTATTGAGAGGTCCTTTTTTGGAAAGATCTATTTTAAGGTCCAATTTTGTACACGCTTTTCTTGAGGTCCTTTTTTGGAAAGCTTTATTATAAGATCCTTTTTTGAAAACGCCTTTTTTGAGGTCCTTTTTTGGGAAGCTCTATTTTGATATCCTTTCCTGGGAAGCTCTATTTTGAGGATCTTTTCGGGAAGCTTTTTCTTGATGTCCTTTTTTAAGAAGATCTATTTTAAGGTCGTTTTTTGAAAACGCCTTTTTTGAGGTCATTTTTTGGGAAGTTCTATTATGAAAATCATTCCTGGGAAGCTCTTTTTTGATTTTGGAAGCTCTTATTTGAGGTCTTTTCTTGGAAAGGCCATTTTTAGGGTACATTCTTTGGAAGCTATATTTTGAGGTCCTTTCATGGGAAGCTTTATTTTGAGGTCCTTTTTTGGGAAGATGTTTTTTTAGGTCCTTTTTTGGTAAGATCTTTTTTTAGTTCCTTTCTTTGGGAGCTTTTTTATTGTTGTCCTTTCTTGGAAAGGCCTTTTATTAGGTCATTTTTTTAAGAAGCTCTTTTTGGAATTCCTTTCTTAAGAAACTAAATCTTGAAATCCTTTTTAGGGAAAATCTATTTTAAGGTCCTTTTTTGAGGTCCTTTTTGTGAAGCTCTATTTTGATATCCATTCCTGGGAAGCTCTATTTTGAGGGCATTTTTGGGAATCTCTATTTTAAGGTCTTTTTTTGAGAACGCCTTTTTGGAGGTCCTTTTTTGGGAAGCTCTTTTTTAAAACCTTTCCTGGGAGGCTCTATTTTGATATCCTTTCCTGGGAAGCTCTATTTTGAGGATCTTTTCGAGAAGCTTTTTCTTGATGTCCTTTTTTAAGAAGATCTATTTTAAGGTCCTTTTTTGAAAACGCCTTTTTTGAGGTCATTTTTTGGGAAGCTCTTTTTTAAGGTCTATCGTTTCCAAGCCATTCCTTAAAAAAGACCTACTCAAAAAAGGACCTTAAAAAAGGCCTTTCTCAGAAAGGATCTTTAGATAGAGCTTCTCAAAAAAGGACGTTAGAATTGAGCTTCTCAAAAAAGGTACCTAAAAAAGACCTTCCCAAAAAAGGCCCTTAAAAAAGGCTTCCCTAGAAACGAACTCAAAATATGGCTTCCTAAATTAGGACCTTAAAATAAGCCTTTCCTAATAAGGACCATCAAATAGAGCTTCTCAAAAAAGGACCTTAAAATTGAGCTTATCAAAAATAACTTAAAAATTTGCCTTTCCATAAAGAAAGGATCTTAAAATTGAGCTTCTCAAAAAAGGACCTTAAAATAAACCTTCTCAAAAGAGGACCTTAAAAAGGCCTTTTCAAGAAAGGATCTCAAAATAGAGCTTCCCAAGAAAGGACCTTGAAAAAGGCCTTTCCAAGCCATTCCTTAAAAAGACTTTTTCAAAAAAAGACCTTCTCAAAAAAGGACCTTAAAAAAGGCCTTTCAAAGAAAGGATCTTAAAATTGAGCTTCTCAAAAAAGGACCTTAAAATAAACCTTCCCAAAAAAGACTTTAAACAAGGTTTTTCCAAAAAAAGGGTAATCCCATGAATTGCCTGCAAACGTGGCGTTCAAGGAGCATCTTTAAGGAGAGTACTCTCAGAATGGTCATTCCAGCAGTTACTTTAAAAAAGTTAGAAAAGGGCCTTCAAATGGTACATTCCATGTGGGGCCTCGATCGTTAGAAGCCAAAGGCAACTTTATTTTCTTTGTTTTTCTGAACTCCCGTGAACATTATTCTGTTCTTAGTTTAGTTTTGTTGCATCCAAAGCAAACTTATTTCCATTGAGTTTAATTCCTAACGAGGTATCATCGTTGTTACTAAAATCCATTTCAGCTTATTTTAAATTTTGCTTTTTAAATTAATTTTTGATTTTTATTTATATTGTTTTTTGTTAAAATCTTGATGTATTTATATCAATTACTTTTGACATTGAAAATTAGTTAATTCAACTGAAAAAAATAGTGATATTTCCGTACTTTTTGTCTGATGGGAATTCGTATAAAAATTTTGTTCATTAATCATGAATAAAATCCCTCTCTAACTAATAAAAAAATAATCTCTAATTCGAATATGAAATTAGTATTAATATTAACGAAAGTAAGGTTTATATGGATTAAAATTTTTAATCATTGTTTATCTGAAAACAAGATCTGTAATTATTAGCTATATGTAATTTATTTTAATTAAACGAGAGATATTTTTATTTTAAAATCCAAATCCAAATCGATAAAAATGTGCAGACTGTTCAACTAAATCAATAAAAATTTTTCCCTTTCGAAACTATGGTTACTTGAAAAATTTTAAATAAATGTCTTTATTGCTTTGCTTTTATAATGTGATTAAAAATTTTCAAAGTGGTGCATGTAATAATTTTTGCATTTTAATTTTAAATTTTATTTAATAGGCGTCATAAAATGGATGAAAAGAATTTGTTGACGGGTGAGATTCGCAAAGATTTAATTCAAGTATTTTATTTGCAGGAGAAACGAGTGCGGGTTTATGACGATTTTGATGTCAAATTTAAAGAATTCTTGCTTGATGCTCCGGATTTCAACCCAACTAAACTTGAATTAATATGCAAAGAAACTGGCAATGAAATGAATTGCATCTCGCGAGAAATCATTCAAATAAAGTTAAACTTTTCGCCACAAGTCTACAATGTACCTTTTTTGTTTAATTTAGTTGAAAGGCTACAAGATCTTGAACAACTTAAATTCAAAACTGTGAGTTAGCTTACCATTTCGAGTCAATTTATTTAATCTTTGTTTAGACATTGGAGAATTATGTTTTAGAGCAACAGCGACTAGAAAAATTGAATAAAACTGATGAATTCGAGTTTGAATTAAAAGAAAAGTTAACTCGATTTAAGAAAGAGTAATTTACAGTTTTTAAAGTTTTTCGTCAAAATAAAATCAACACAGCATGCTGTTTAAACAAGAATTTTTAGATAAGATATAGGCTAAAATTTTAATTCTTAAGAAATTTTTTCTTATTTTGCATCTGCGATATTTGAAAAAATTCTAAAGGACCATGAAAAAATGAAAAAATGTTCGGAAAGTTTATTTTTATTCTTTTTTCAATTAGCAGAATTTGATTGTTGATTCAGATTTAAATCATTTACTTTTATCTTTGAGTAGGATGCAAGTTTAATTAGGAAAATTTAATTCATTTTTGGGCTAAAGTTAAAGAGTGCATCAAAATTTCAAGGAAAAATTAGATTTAAGTTAATTTCGAGAATTTTTAAAAACCCACCACACATTAGCCAATTGATTGAAATTTTATTCATTAAATTAATTTTGTAAATTTTAAAAAATTGACTTTAAAGTAAGTTATTTTTATTTATCCATACATGTAAAAATAAATTTACCTGATTATAATGATCTAATTTTTTCCATAAATCAATCAGTTCTTAAAATCAATTTTAAACGCTAAATAATTAACCTGATTTTGCTCATTCAACTGTTTAAATATTGTTTGCCGAGAATTTAGTTAAGCTTCTTGAGACTGGAGAAAAGTTAATTTTTAACTAAATAATTTTACTTTTTAATTAACGTTTGTCTTGACAAAATAACTAATAATAATACTTTGGTAAGATAGAAAAATATGTTGCCAATAATTTTTTATTTTAATATTTTTTTTTGTATTACTAAAAATCTGAATCTCATTTTTATCAGATAAAAAAATTTTACACTCAAGTTTCTAATTTTCTCTTTAAATCGTCGAGATTTGAATACCGATCGCACACCTTCTAAATAGAACAGCTTTTAGCTAATAAATAAAACCCAAATTCAAAATTCGATTCTTATAATATTCTGTGTTTAAAGCAAAATCTTAATTTATTACTACTGTTCACTTTAATATGAAATTATCTAGCAATCATGAATCTTGCATAACTTCTTTTTTAATTTTTCTTGTCTATAATAAAAAGGCTAAAATCAAAAAAATGATAATAATAATAACTCTTTTTTCTTTTGTTTTTATTTTTTATTACTATTGTTTGCATTTAAAGTAATGGCAGAATAATATTCAGAGTAGCAAGGAAAAGTTGAACATTGGTTTAGAATAAGGTGTATTTTTTGTTGGGATCGAAAATCAGGTTCATCTATAAATCAAACTACATTCGGATAGAATTATTTGGCGTGAATCTAAGAAAATATCATGCTCGTTGAAAAATAAAAATCAATAATACATTTTTTTATTTTACCAAGATTAAATGAAATAAAGTTAAAGATAAATGAATGTTTAGAAGAAATGCGCTACGAATTGTATGAAAATGTGTGATGATATCTACATTTAGTTATTTTAATTTGGGAAATAAATAATTTTTAACGTAGAATTTTTTTGTTGTTAGTTTGTTTTAAACATTTTTGTTTAGATTATAAATGAAAATGTATAGAGTTTATTATTTATTAGTAAAATTTTAAATATGTTGCTGGCAACAAATGGTTTTATGGTGGATAACTCGCCAACCAAATTTGAAAAACTTGTCGATAACATAAAAAACAATCCGGAGTACAAAAAAGAAATTTTGTTAAACAAACTGGTAGGCTTCTACCGAATTGGCAGCGAAATAGGCATTGGAAACTTTTCCAAAGTAAAGTTAGGGCTTCATCTATTGACCAAGGAAAAAGTTGCCATCAAAATTTTAAACAAAATAAAGCTAGATGATAAGACACAACGGCTACTTCTGCGTGAAATATCAAGTATGCAAAAGCTACATCATCCGCATATAATTCGCCTTTACGAAGTGATACACACGCATGAGCGTTTGTTTATTTGCATGGAATATGCTTCAGAGGGCGAACTTTACTCTAAGGTATCGAATGATGGCCGAATTAATGAGCTTGAAAGCCGCATTATTTTCAGCCAAATTATTTCAGCCGTCGACTATTTACATTCTTCGAACATCATTCATCGCGACATAAAAGCGGAAAATATTTTTTTTTCTAGTTTAAGTCCAGTGAATGTTAAACTGGGCGATTTTGGTTTTAGCATCGAGGCAACTATTGATCGCCAACTCAATACTTACTGCGGTAGTCCGCCCTATGCAGCACCAGAGTTATTCCGTGACGACCACTACGTCGGCATTTATGTTGACTTATGGGCATTAGGAGTCTTGCTATACTTTATGGTCACAGGCCAAATGCCGTTTCGTGCCGATACTGTCGGAAAGTTAAAAAGGCTAATATTGAATGGAGATTACACAATTCCGTCTTTTGTGTCCGACACTTGTCAATTTCTTATCAAGGGCATTCTCAGGCCGATTCCAATTGACAGATTTTCGGTCAAAGAAATAATGCATTCAGCTTGGCTAGATAGTGAAAAATTCAGTGATTCTTTGTTGTCATTTCAATTTAATCCGTGCCAAGAACAGTCTAAGTTGAGCAAGGAAGAATTGTATTCGTTAAAAATTTTGCAAAGTTTAGGAATTACTAAGCAACATTTAATTTCGAGCAATATTACTGAATACACAAACCCAGCTCAAAGACAAAGCTCTTATATGAGTAATTTGATTAGCTCGCGAGCTTTGTCCAATATTACAAATAGTGAAGGCCACATTAATATGACGTACGAGCTAAAACAGTCTATTAATGGCACTTATAGAATTATATTTCATTTGGTGCAAAAAAAACTCAGAAAAGAGACCTCAAGTGAACTGGAAGCAAATAGTTTTTTTTCCAGTCAGTTCTCAAGTATTGACGATTCGCCAAATCTGAATAGGAGTCGGCGCTTGCAAAAAAATTCATGTAGTACAGATGGCCAAGATTTGAGTAGCAGAAAGTCGCGTCAAGAAAGCTTTTCGGTTAATAACAATCAAAATAGCATTTTTGTAAAATTAAATGTAGAAAAAAATAATTCGTCGAAAAATTTTAATTCAAAATCAAAAAAATTCAATCCCAATAATGAACAAAAATCAAATATTAAATATACAAATTTTTCTGAAAATTACAATAATAATATTGGCAAAAAAAGTGTAAAGCAGTCTTCGAAATTTTGCTCGATTCTTTGATCATTAATACCTTGTTAATCCTAAAGTCGTTTTACAACCACTACCAACTAACAATGCTTCTAAGAATTAATGTCGGCTTACCAAGCTTGAAATTGTATTATTTTTTGACAAAGTAAAATTTTTGATCAAAGTAGTATTTGAAAAGAGAAATATGATTTTATTTCATTTTTAGAAATTAAAATTCTTTTTCTAAAATTTTTAAATAAAGCTTTCAAATTTGAACATAATTCTGCAATAAAATAAATTGTAGATTTAGAATTTCTCAATCAATTTAAAATCTGTTATTTGATCAGAAATTTTTCTTTGGCTTATTTTTTAACCCAAGCACGTTTTTTTTCCCATTGTTAACAGAAAAACTCGCATTAATAAACTTTTAAATAACTGCTTATAAACTGTTTTAAAACTTGGATGCCTCTATTTAGCATTCAGTTATTCAATTTTTATTAAATCTTTAAATTTGAATTAAAAAATAAATAATCAATCTATTACATAAATTTTATAGAATTGTTAATCAGTCGCAAACAATTAGGGATAGATGTTTGATGATGATTTAAAGCTTTGATTAGATCTATTTTCCAAAAGTGTTGTTCAAAATTATCTATTTAATTTTAATTAAAAAATATTTTCATTTTATTTTTCATTTCTTATTTGAAAAAAGGCAAATTTATTTTAATTATCAAAATGACTAAAGGCGTTTAACGTTAACGTTTTTGCTATATTTTGAAAAAAATTAATTAAGTTTATTTTATCACTATTGTGAATTTCAAATACAAATTGAACAAAAATTCTTCATTTTTTAATAAATTAAAATTGAAATTAATAAAAAAATATTAGAAAAAATACTGCAAATTTTAATAAATCAAAAAATGAAGGATTTTTGTTCAATTTACATTTGAAATTCTCAAAACTATTTTATCCAAATAGCTTATTTTTTATAAATGTTTTTGTGATGAAAACTACAAATTTGCTTCATCATCTCTTCAAAATTCGACCAATTCTTAACAAATTAAGCATCATTGAGTTTTTTTTAGTTTACGGGAATTAAAAAAAAGGTTCTTTTGTTAATTGGTTAGTGATTTTCTTGCAATGCAATTTTTTTATTAAAGCTTTATTTAAAAATTGGTGGCGATCAAACTAAATTCGCCAAATAATAATCTTAAAAATATTAACCAATATTAAAAACAAAACGCAATTAAATATAGTCATAAATAGCCTTTGAAAAATTCTTTTATTTTAAGCATTTAATCAAATGCAAAAACTTGATGGTTATTAGCAAATAAATTGTAGATGTAAAAACTTTTTCTAACATCGCCCAAAATTTATAAATTTATACTCCATTGAAAAAAAAACAAAAACTAACTAGTTAACTATTTATGGAACCGGGTTAAAAACGAAGGCCTAAGTCAATGAGTTTGAAGAAAATTCTTCTTTATTTTTCTTTATCTTAAGAAATTTCATTCGCATCCTCGTTCTGTAATATTGACTGAAATCATATTTTTTCATCGATTATAAGCTCATGTTCTTCAAAATCTTAACCAGCATTGAACTGCATTAAAATAAAATATTTGGAAATCTTATAAGCTTTTTTTTAAAAATATTTGAAAGTTAACGATTATATTTATTTAATGATAAAAGTCTTTGTCACTGAAACTGCAAGACTGTGTCTCAAAAGTATTTGAAAATTTGCTTTCTTTTATAATAAATAAACTCAGTCGATTAAAGGTTTTAAATTTTTAACGCGACTTTGAATCTTTGAAAAGACGGTTTCGTAATTGATTTTTTCAAAAAAAATTGCTTTATCAAGGCAAACAAAAATTTAATTTAAAAATTAATTAAAGTGTAGAATCAGTTTTTATTTTATTCAGCTTTTTTTATGTTTAATTAAGTAAAAAAAACTTCGTAGGCCAATTTTGACCTTAATCTATAAAAAATTTGATAAAGCTGTTCAATCGGAATTTTAAGCTTGATTTTTTTTGTGCTAATATGCTTTTCGAAATAGCTAACTTTTTAGAAAATTAATAATGAATATGCAACTATTTGACAAGTCATTCATATTTCATAATGACACAGTCTTCAGCAAAAAAATTGTAGTGCAATCTAGATCTTCTTTAAGTGTACAGATTTTTTTTTAAATCTGAAAAGCTAGACTTATTTATTAAATTTAGATTTTTCATTAAATTTGAAGCTGATTTTTGAGTAATTTTTGAGGAGATAAAATGGAAAAGTAGGTAAAGGCTTTAAACATAGTATTTGGTTATGCGAAAATCTAAAAAAGTTTATCAATTTGACTATGGTCTTAGTTTTAAAACTTTAAGAGCTATAATTTTACATTTATTCATGAACTGTGAAAGAAACAACAAATTTCTATTCATTTTTGATAATAAAAAAAAAACATTTTAAACTTATTCATAGTACTGGAAATCACTATGCACTTTAATTTTAGTCCAAAAAAAATTTTTTTATTAAATTAATTAGAACTTATAATTTAGTACTTGACCGTGTAACATGATGTTGAAAATTCTTTGTCTTTTTTTTTCCTTATATACAAACAGAAAGAATTTCTATTATAATATTCATAAAAAATTCAAATTAATCAACATTTTTCAGCTAAATTATTTTTTATTCATTCGTGTAGGATTCTCGTATATAAATTAGAACAAGCAAAGCTTTAATTATTTTTCGTTGGCAATCAGCCAACAAAAATTAATCAATTATAATCAAGGTTATGAATATAATAAATAATCATAATCTTTAAATTAATCTATAAAAATAGATTCTTCCAAAAATTCTTCATTTTTATTTTTTATTAATAGAAAAGAGTTTTTTTTGTTTTTTTTCTTTTTTATTTATTCATTTTGTTTTGGTATTTGGTATAATTTT
This sequence comes from Brachionus plicatilis, assembly GCA_010279815.1. Taxonomy (NCBI): domain Eukaryota; kingdom Metazoa; phylum Rotifera; class Eurotatoria; order Ploima; family Brachionidae; genus Brachionus; species Brachionus plicatilis. The sequence goes on from QEOQ01000658.1 coordinate 225,969, forward strand.
TTTTAAAGAACCACATTCATATATAAAAGTAAGAAAAATAACAAAATTTAAAAACAATATCTAAACTCGCTTTTCTAGTGTATAATCATTTTCAGAATAGTGTGCAGTTCAACAATAACAATACCATGTACCGTATCCCAAATCGTATTTTTGTCGGAGGAATTCCACAAACAGCTTTACAAAATGAATTGAGAGACTATTTTTCTCACTTTGGAAATGTTAAAGATGCGCGCATAATTACTGATCCTCGAGGAAATTCACGCGGCTATGGTTTTGTTACTTACGAAAATGAGAATGATGCTCTTAAGGTTTTGAGCCTTAAAGAAGAAGATTTAATATTTAAAGAAAATAGACTAAACATAGGACATGCATTTAGAAAGAAAAATAATTTTATGGGCCAACCTTCAAATCCTCACCATCACTCGAACAATTTCCATCATCAAAATCAGTTTAACAATAGCATGAACATGAGTGCTCCACCTATTCAAATGAACAACCACTCGATAAGTAATTATTTGGATGGACAAATGGGCAATATGCATCAAATTCCTAACGGAATGGGTTCGAATTTTGGTCAAGCTCCAATGAATTTGTCTCAAATGAATAACCACATGGGAATAAATTCAATCAATAATTTTAATCATATGTCAGGTTTTAATGGAGTCAATATGAATTAAATATTCTTTTTTTTTAAATGCTTTAATCTTGTTAACTCTTAGAATAACTTTCAAAATTTAAAGAAATATTTCACTCATTGAATTTACAAGTTCAAAGAGTTTTAAAGTATTTAATAGTTAGTGACAATAAAAATAGAGCTGAGGAATTTTTGGCATCTTTGAAATTTAATGATATTAAATAATTTCGTGTAAATTAATTTCAAATAATTAAGATACGTATCCAACAAATACATATTAACATTTTTTCAGTAAACTCAATACTAAAATAATGTAAAGTCTATTAAACTTGTATTATTCAGACGAAAATATTTTTAAAAATAAATTGGCATTAAATGCTCATTTTTGATTCACGTTATTATTTAATTAAAGAATGATTGTTACTTTTTATAATGTTTTGTTAAAATTTTAACAACCTTTAATTGATGTCATTACCTTTGCTCTTTAATGTTTTTTATTTAGTTATTTTGCTTCCTTAAAAAAATAAAAAAAATAAACATTTTAAAATTTTATTTTTATTGACTGCCGTAATTAGCTTAAAAATCTAATTTTATTAATTAAAAATGCTTCAAAAAATTAAACAAACTTTTTTTGCTCAAATTTTCGGAAACCTTTCATAATTTAAATTTGAAAAAATTTTAGACTCTAGCAAAGCTTTTAAATATTTCCATTTGTCTAATCACGGATATATTTTTTTATTTTAATTGTATTTAATTTTCCTCAAAAAGCAATTACTTATTTATTTTAAATACAATAAACATATAAAAAAAAACATCGTTTTGATTAGTTGGATTTTTTGTTCTATGGAATTTTTTAGAAACCAATCATGACAATCAAAATCACAGCTCCAATTTTATTTTTGTCGATATAATTTCAAATAAATTAGCCTGTAGCAAAAAAAGAAAAAATAATACAATTCATCAAAGTTTTATTCAAATTATAAACTATATATGATTTTTTTTTAAACTAAAATATTTTTATTCTAATAAAATTTCTTAGGAATTATTTAATTAATTTTAATTTTTTTTAAATAATTAATTTTTTAGTATAATAAATTAAAATGGACTTAATTTCAAATAAGTAGAATAATAAAAATGCGTTACATGTCCTATTTTAGAACAATTATTCATAATTACACAATTCAAGATAAAAATATTATTAATTGCTTTTATTATTTATTTGTGAAATTTTACAACTCAGACTATTAGACTAAGGCTTCAAATAATTAAGAGAATAAATTGAAATATTTTTAAAAAAAATTTACCTTATGAAGTAAATAAGTATATGATTAATACGTAGTCTTTATATATGAAAGATATTTGGTGTATGCAAAATGAACAAATATTTGACAAAGCATTACGAAATATTAGACTCAATTAAAGGTACTATCACGTTTAAATTTTTAGCTAAGAAATGATTTATGAACAAATTAAAAGACAGTTTAAAAATTCGCCGATCGATTAATGCTACCTTTATTTTGCTTTTCATTTCAATCATCGAGTCATTAATCGGAAATTCGAGAGAATTAATATTTCAATTTAAAAATAAAAAATCAATATTTTGAAAAGTAGTTATTATTGTTATGACGACAGATAATTTTTATTTTTTTTTCTACAAAATTAGTCTTAAAAATAACATTTCAATAAAAAATTTAAATTTCAAGCAAATATGTTGACTATGGGCTTCATTTGCTTTTTCAGCATACTTTATTACCAAAAATTTTAATTCAAAATAGGGTTTTTTTTTAAAATTTAATATTATAAAATAGCACAGGTAATTTGAACACAAATAAGCAAAATTGAATAAATTATGCTCTTTAGCTAAGCTAGTTGTTAAAATTTTTTTCATTAAAATCAAAATTTACCTAGTTGCTATTGAAAAAAAAATGCTCAACTGGAGTGTTTTTTTCATTCAATTTCAAACTAACTTTATGTTTAAGTTACTCAATTTTTTCAAAGGCAATTTTTGTCATTGAGAACAATTAAATATTTTTATTATTATTGATCTATATCATGAAAAAACATAGGCAAGATTTTGCATTATTTAAAAATTTCATGTTTTTTTTTTAAATTTTTCCTTGATTTTGTACAAATAAATGAATTAGATGAAAGGATTAAGCATAATTTTTGTGATTTATTAAAATTATGGATTTGTTTTTAGAGAACATGGATCAATTTAAATTCCTTTATTTCCAGCTTTATTAAACTTTATAATTTATTTCTAGATATATAATATAAATAGAAATCAAAACAAAATCAAATGATTGGGTATCAGGATTTTTATTAAAAAATTATTATTAACTGATAAAATATTTGAATCGAAATTAGTCCTTTTCTTTTATTGTGTTTAGTTTAGTGGTACAGTTCGGTTAATTTAAACTGAAAAAATCAAGTTTTAAATGAATCCATGTGAGAATAAACTTAAAATAAAAGAAAGGATTTTTTTTGTATATTTGTGAATAAACAAAATCGATTTATTTTTTCAAAGGTGGTCGATTATCTTTTCGTTTGACCTAGAATTAAATTAAATGAAAAATTAATAAGCATTAATTCGTTTCATATAGCTAATAAAGTCTGCAACATTGAGTTTAAAATTAAAACTCTAAATTTTCGCGCTGGTTAAAATTTATTAAGAATTCAATTTTTATCAATTTTTCAATTAAAATAAATTTTATATCAATTTCAAGTTGTCACATTTAAACAAGAAGGTTAAACGTAAATTTAGAACTAAAATTTTTGGGACAAAGAAAATCAAATGGGATTATTTATTTGAGTTTTAGACAAAAAGGTCAGTTTGTGATTGATGATTAAAATCTTTGAACCATTTCATCTAAGTTATAGTTTTATCATTCTCAAACACATTTTTATTTGTTTGAATTATTATTAGAGCTCAAATTATGTAAAAATATATTTGTCTAAATTTTTTTTATTATTCATTGTTGTTTTTGTTCGCCTACAACTTTTTTTCTCTTACTATTCATTTGATTTAATATTAATAATTTTTCAATTTAAAAAAAAAAGTTTTTAAAAGTATTTAGATTCATAAGCGAAATGTTTTTTTTAATTTACCTTTAAATGAATTTACAAATTTAAAATATTTGCAACATATTTTATAAAAAATAAGAAAATACTTTAAAACTCTTCAAAATTTTTCGCTTAACTTAACAAAAATTCGATTTAAAACGATTTGAGAATTTTTCAATAATGGGTGGTACTAACAGTGTCATAGACGTGCCTGGTGCAAATGTTTCAATTGATTTAAATGAATATAAATGCTCTAATAGAGGTCTTATTTTACCAAGTAAATTTTTTGAATAATTTTTATATTTTTCGAGCATAAGTTTTAAATTATTTTTCCATTTTTATTTGAATTATTAGTAAATTATTTTTGTTATGTAAATTTTTAAAATACATATTTTATAACTCTTTTAAATGAAACTAAGTTCTTGAGAAAAAAAGACAAAGCAGTTATGTTAATTTTAAGATAAAATTTATAAAGTAAAATTAATTATTAACTTTGAATTATAAGAATTTATTCGTTTTATGTTTTTTCAAAATAGAGATATTTTTATAAAAGTTAAAATAAATGTAAATTTAATTAAAATAAATGTTTAAATATTAATATAAAATTTAAAATACCAGTTTGAAATTTAGGAAAATAGATTTAAAAAAAATTTTTTTCTAAATTATTATTTATTTTAATTATAAAGTTTCATAAGAAATAAAAAATTTAGTAAAAAATCTTAAATAAATAAGTTAAAAATTGGACTTTTAAAACTATGTAAAAAAATTCCATTAAAAGGTCATTTATCAAAAAATGAAAGTCAAGATAGCTTAAATTTAATTTCAAGTTTTTTTTTATTTGTGAAAATAACAACTTTACCTTGCCAAATATAGCATGATTTATTTCGAAGATATATTTTGAATAAAAAAATTGAAAACCATATTAGATACTATTTTAGATATTTTTTATTTAATTTTTAAATAATAAACAATATTTCGTTTTTTTACTTTTGAAAATTTAGATAACTTTTATTTCAAGAAATATTGAAGTTCTCTAAAAGATTCTAACTTTATTTTTTTCAAGTTTGCTAAAAAAATGACTCGAGAATCTGAATACCTAGAAACCAAAAATTAATATTTTTTTCAAGCTAATATTATTGAATATACCAATTATTGTTATTTTTAAAAAGCAATTATTATTTACATTATCTTGAACCGAATGTTTTAAAATAAGGGATGTTAATTTTATTTATTTTTACATTGAAAAGTATTTATTATTTAGAGAAAATAACCTAAAAGTAACGAAAGTCTAAAGCTACTAAATATTTTTAACTGATATTTAAAGCATCAAAATATGAAATAAAAATTTTCGTTACACCGTTGATCTACGCTTACATTTCTGTTTAAAATTCTTAAATAATTCCTTATTTTATAATCCAATTATGAAATTGATAATTTAATTATCATGTTAAAACTTAAAAATGAAGCATCCCATTTTTAATAGATCAATAAGATTCATTAAAATCTTTTAATTTCTCTAAGAATCTGATTCAATTTTAACAAGGATCCTATATCGTTCCAACTAGAATACTAAATTATGATTGTTGAGAAAATTCATAGAAAAATGCTGAATTTCCATCATAAATTTTGAAAAGATCTATTAAAACATTATTTTGTTCTGAACAACGAAAGCGAAAAAAAAAAATCACTTTTGCTAATATTTGAAATATCACCATTTTGATTATTTTATTTTTTTATTTTGAGAGAAATAAAGTACCTCATAGGGTTTAAAAAATGAAAATCAAAAATTAAAAAATTAATAAAAATTTTTTAACAATTATATAGTGGTGTTTGTTTTAAGCGGGTTTGATTAAATTCAAATGATTCAAATGAAGCCAATAAGACAATAAGATTTTATGCAATTAATTAATTTATTTTTCTAGTTATTAGCGAATATACATGGCCAATATGGGTAAGAGTTGCCATTTATTTGGCAACTCTTTTATATTTATTTTTGGGTATTGCAATTATAGCTGATATATTTATGTGTGCTATTGAAAAAATAACAAGTAAAACTCAAATTATAAAGTATCCGAATCCAAACAATCCGGATGAAATAATTGACAAGGAAGTGAAAATGTAAATTTTTTAACTGTTTAAAAATAATAAAAAATCTAAATTTTAAATATATTTAGATGGAATGACACTGTTGCAAATCTTACCTTAATGGCTTTAGGAAGTTCGTCGCCGGAAATTCTTCTTTCAGTTATTGAAATATGTGGAAATAACTTTTTAGCAGGAGACCTTGGTCCTGGAACAATTGTTGGCTCAGCTGCCTTTAATTTACTGGTAATTTCAGCAATTTGCGTAGTTTCAATTGAAAAAGGTGAAATTAGGCGAATAAAAAACTTCAAAGTTTTTTTAACAACCGCTGCTTGGTCTGTATTTGCCTATATTTGGTTATATATTACTTTAGTTTTAATAACACCAAATGAAGTTACTCTATGGGAAGCTGTTATTACTTTCCTATCTTTTCCATTGCTGGTGACACAGTCCTTCATGACAGAGAAAAACTTTTTTCTAAAATCAAAAAAAACCGATATCGACGAAGAACATCAAAAGTTGTCCCAAATGAGTAAGGAAATATTTATACGAATTTTTTAAGGTTTTTTAACTAACAATTAAAAAGGTATTTGGCAGCGTAAAAAGTTGTTCGAAGCACCAGTTGTTAGTGCTGAAGAAGTACTTCAGTATACTAAAGTGATTGGCGATCGAACAGACCTAACTGAAGATGAAAAAGCCAAATTAATGGCGGCAAAAATTTTAAAATCAAAAGAAAAAAGCTATGCACATTACCGCATAAATGGAGTCCGTCAGTTGACAGGTAGCCGTAGGAACGAGATCGAATTGCCTCAACATTTAGAGGAAATTTTGAGAAAAAATGAAATCGATGAAGCGTCACAATCAAAAGATGAACTTGGAATACAATTACATGGAACTTTTTTGAAAGATTTGTCTGAGAATGGCAAAAAATCGGTCGTCGAATTTGCTGCTTCCTCCTATGCAGTGCTAGAAAATGAACAAGTGTGCCGCATTATAATAGAAAGATATGGTAAATTAGATCAAGATGTCACTTTTCGAGTTGAGACCATAGATGGTACTGCTGAAGCTGGAGAGGATTATAACAAAATAGATGAGGTGATAACAATGGTCAAAAACCAAAGATTTCTTCCTCTTGATGTGACCATTATTGACGATAATCAATGGGAACCAGATGAGACTTTTTTTGTCAAATTGTCACTTTATGGAGAGCAAAATGATGTTAAACTTGGCCACAAGACAATTTGTATGGTAACTATTATTGACGATGATGAACCTGGCGAGATTGAATTTTCCCAACCTGTTTACGTAGTCAAAGAATCTATTGGCACTTTTGAAGTAACTGTCGAACGTAAAAATGGAGCTGATGGCCAAGTATCTGTTGCATTCAGAACTAGTGACATAAATGCTATTGCTGAAAAAGATTACATTCCAAAAAGTGGTATTCTTGATTTTAAACATGGTGAAATCACTAAAACAATACCAATTACCATAATTGATGACAAAACTGCCGAAAAAGACGAATCATTCGCAATTGAGTTATTTGATCCAAAAGGAGGAGTAAAATTAGCAAGAGTCTGGAAAACAGTAGTTACCATTATAAATGATGATGGTAAGAATATTTAAAAAAAAAACCTCAAGGATGGAATATTTTTTAAGTATTAAAATTTAAATTTTTTGTTAAACTTGTGTACGTTATTTATTAATTCTAAAAGCTATGTACAAACTTCTACTTGCTAAATCCTGTTTTTTTTTTGATCGTCATCAAATCATCTTTGAGAAGATGTGTTATATATAATAATTAATATTTCTTTAATGAGAAATATTTTACTCTTCCATTGTGCACACTCTGTTCGGTTTACGTCTGAAAATATTGGTAATTACCTTTTTTTTCGTTTCATTTTAAAAAGATTCGACCTACTAAAGTACCAAATCTCTTCACCAAATCAAACTGAATTCGATCACAATTTTTTTCTCAATTCTAATAAAAGCATTATAAAGTAATTATTAGAATTGAGAAAATAATTGAAAAAGCTAAAAATTACTATTTTATAGAGAAAAAAAATAGTCTCTTTCTTTAGCTTTGAATAACTTTTGAATAATTAATTTATTAAAAGTTATCAAATAAAATTCTCACAATAGCTCATGTATTCTAAGCAGAAAATTGAAAAATTTTGTACCATTTTGATCTCATTTGCGATCCTTGAGGATTAAAAAAATTTAATCATTTTATTCTAAAATTCAATTTTAGATTTGAAGACAATTGCAAACAGAATGGCTAATATGGTAAATGCTGATTTAGATGCCATAAGTGTAGTTAAAAAAGGTTGGGGTCAACAGTTTGTTGAAGCTATGAACGTAAATGGAGGTGACATAGAGTCTGCTAAGCCAAAAGATTATGCATTACATTTTTTATCTTTCCCGTGGAAAGTCCTATTTGCTTTTATGCCGCCTCCACATGTTTTGGGCGGTTGGCTCTGTTTTGTTTGCTCCTTAACTGTAATAGGTATCATGACAGCGATTGTTGGAGACGCAGCATCTATTTTTGGATGTCTAGTCGGTTTAAAAGATAGTGTGACAGCTATTACATTTGTCGCTCTTGGAACAAGTTTACCAGATACATTTGCAAGTAAAATTGCAGCAAAAAATGAGAAGACAGCGGACAATGCTATCGGAAATATTACTGGTAGTAATTCGGTTAATGTTTTTCTTGGTTTAGGTCTACCATGGCTTGTGGCAACCATTTATTGGCAAATAAAAGTAAATTTTTTCCAGTAAAATTGGCCAAGTATTCTAAATTAATTTCTCAAGGGATTACCATTTGTTGTCAATGCTGGCTCTTTGACATTTTCGGTTGCTGTGTATTCAATAGCAAGCTTAATTTGTCTTGGAACAATATTTCTTCGAAGATTCTTGACAATCTTTGGAAAAGGAGAGCTCGGAGGCCCTACCGTGCCAAAATATTTAACTGCTCTTCTTTTTGTCAGTCTTTGGATTACATATGTTGTATTATCGTCTTTACAAGCTTACGGACATTTGCCTTTTTAAACAAAAGGATATTTAAATAAACCTGACTACTTTTTAGATGCTAAAAATTTTATACTTCAATATTTTGTAATAAATATGAGTAAAGCGCTTTTAAACCCGATTTCGATTTAATTTGTAGTGTAGGAATTTTTTTAAAAGCAAGAATCTAATTAAGAAATTATATTTTTTAAATAATTTTTTTTTTAATAAATAACTAAAACAATTATTTAGTTAACTTTTAGCAATATAGAAAATAAAAATTAAATTAAAAAATTTTCTTTGTTTTTATGATATTCTTAAAAAAAAAAAAATTCTAAGCAAAATATAATTGAATTTGATGAAATCTACTCTAGTCTTTAAACATCTTGACTTAACGATTTTTTAAGCTTAGTAAAAAATTGACTTTGAATTGAATATTTAATTTGAAGAGAATAATAAAATTAATTTTGTAATTTTTTATCAGATTTAAAAAATTTTTTTATTAACATGTTAATTTTGAATTTTTTAACTTGACTTAAATATTTTTTGTATTTTTATCATAAATATAATTTATATTAAATTTTAAAAAAAAATGATAAATAAAGAATAAAAAATTAAATTTTAAATTTATTTTTATTCAGACTTGGGCAAAAGTCATTAAGTCAAAGTCAGCGACATCATTGTGTTTTTTTTTTTTTGAACCAAACCGATCCAAAGCGAATCAAACCGACTCAAAACGAACTAGGAGTAAGCAATGAGCAGTCCTACAGCGGTGGAGATTTTCAATTTTTTTTAGGTAAAAACTCTTTTTTTTTTTTTCTCTTCAATTGGACATTAAGTTATAATAGGATAAATGTTTATTTTGTATTTAGCAACTGTTAATCAACAATTTTTTTTATCAAAAATATCACTAATTGCAATAATTCATTATTTCAATTTAATTAAGATAATTTTATATAAATTATTGATATATATTAAAATTAGTAAGTTTTCAACAACGTTTTCACACTTTTCTATTATTTTTTGAGATTTCCTACTCCACCTATTTTTTTCGGTTAGATAATTTTAAAAAAAAATAACACAGTTGTATTATATCAAGGCTGGTGTTCCCCAGGGTTCAGTAATTAGCCCCTTACTTTTCAGTATTTATATTAACGATATTACGAAGAGGGACAAATCTAACCACAGTTACTCTTTGCTCTTTTCAGACGATCTTGTAATTTTCTTCATATACAAAAAACCTGGTAATATTCAAGTCTCAATAAATAATTATCTGAAGGAATTAGAACCATGACTAGTAAAATGGAAAATGAATGTATCAGTGACCAAATCCTCGTACACAATTTTCTCTAAAAGAAAAAAAAAACTTAACCTAAAACTGAATTTATTTAACCATAATCTCCCGTGTACCAATAAAATTAAATTCTTAGGTATAATTTTGGGCAATAAACTTTCCTTTAAGAACTACATTGATGAAATAAAGGAGAAATGTAACTCAAGATTAAACTTAATTAAAATATTATCAAATAAAAGTTGGGGACTTAGTCAGTACACTCTAAGTACACTTTATAAAACCCTAATCGGATCAATCATTGACTACTCATTTCCATGTTTAAATCTACTTTCAAATGAGTCTAATAGGAAACTTCAAGTTATTCAAAATACAGCTATTCGTTCAATATTAAAACTGAAAATGGACACTCCGCTAGAACAACTCCACCATCTAGCCTTGGATAAACTAAAAACTCATAGGATAGACAATCGTCTTTTCGATCTCAGTGAGAACTATATTAGGTGTGGTCTAAAAAACTCAGTACCTCTGGTAACTAGACTAGTAAAAGAATATAAAGCTGTAATTAGCCCTAAAGAAATATGCAATCTTGCAACACCATTGTGTGGTTTATACCTCCTAATTGATGAATATTTTCCTTACCTTGCTTAATACTTGAAAACTTCAATCTCCTTCAGTTCTGAACAACTAATTATTAACATTATTAACTTATCATGTATTCAAAATATATATAACTAACGGAAACTTTTTATTTTTCTGAAGGAGCTTGGCTCGAACAGAATTTACTTAATAAATAAATAAATAAAAATAATTGTTGAAAACCATCCAGGTGTGAAATTTTCGTGGAAAAACCATGGGCCCTTTTTTTTGGGATTTTTTTCTGCTTTTCCTTTCATTTCTATTTTTCCGATATTTGAATAAATAAAATATTAAGAAATAAAAAAAAATCTGGATTTTTATTTTCTTTGATGACCGAAAAATCGAAAAATAAGACAATCCAATGAAGAAAAAAAAAGTTTGATTCGAACTTTTTTGACATACTGTATATTCATTAAACTATGTCTCGTCTCCATTACAAAATGTCTAAAATTTTGAGATGCTAATATCGTTAAAAATTCGCTCTTTTTGTTTCCTGTTCTGAAACTTCCTCTTGACTACATGAGTCATCAACTCTCAATGTAGACTCCTTAAGCTTGTTAAACCCGATACCCCTGTAGAACTTTAAAACATTCTTAATGTCAAAGCTGTGCCTCCCATCTCCTTCTGGTAATTTATCATTCCGTTCATTTCTCTCTTTTCGTAGTTTGTATTCAAGTTCTCTCTCATCTTCTTATCTTCCTCATACCCTCCTCGCCGATCTCGGAAAATGCCACATTATTCTCAATTTCTCTAATTTCACTTACCACCTTGGTTACACTCGCTAGGATCCCACGGGATTCTTCCCTTATTTTCCCACCACCAATCAGTTCACTCCATTACATTTCCGACATGCCATTCTCGTTTCCTTGTCTTTGTTTGAAATTCACAACAGTTTTCTTCAAGTCATCCATCTTGATTTTGTGAAATTCAGTACAAAATGATAAAATCAGACTTGTTTTTAAGTCACAGTTTTAAGTCTAAGTCACAAAAATTTAAGTCAAAGTTATGACTT
>QEOQ01000658.1:238722-311294 GCA_010279815.1 Brachionus plicatilis
AAAAAAAAAAAAATTTAAGTCAAGTCACTGACTTGACTTGACTTAAGACTTGTGACTTAAAAACAACTCTGGATAAAATGAACATAAAAAATGTAAAAAAAATTGAATAACTTTTTTTCTAAAAGTTTAAAATTAGTTTCGTGAATGGGACATGGTGCAACATTTAAAGTTGCTGCAACTATCAAGGTCTACTAAACTCTGCAAATTTAGCAAAAATTAGTTTTCAATATATTCGAGTGAAGTTTATTTTGCAGAGATTTTCCACATCATTAGCAGACTCTAACAATTGATGCAACTTTAAATGTTGCACCATGTTGCGTTCACAGAATTAATTTTTAACTTTTAAAGAAAAAAGTTATTAAATTTTTTATCATTTTGTTCTATTCTTTTGAACTGAACGTCACAAAAGCTCCATCTCAGCTTTTTGCTTTTTTACAGTGTTAAAAAACACTCGAATAAAGTTTTGAAACTTTTTCGTGCTGCCCAGCTCCTAGGAATTCCCAATCCTCAAGATTGTATATATCATTATAAATATCATAGTCACCATTAATGCTGTCGATCATTAGTCAAAATAATTATGTTAATTTTATTTTTGAAATTTAAAGTTTTGAAAAATTTTTTTCTTTGTTTTTAATTTATCGTATTTTTAGTTTCTTTAAAAAAGTATTAAGCTTATTAAAATGAATTTGATTAATTAAGTTTTAAAAACATTCAATAATAATTGTTTTGATTTTAAAATTTGAACTGAAATTTCAATTTGCATGATTATTAAAATTTAAAAAAAAAAATGATGACGTACTTTAAAATAATACTTTTAAGAATTAAAAATAACTAAAAGTTTTTATTTGAATTTTTTTAATATAAAACTCAATAGAATTTAATTAGAATAATATTTTGGAAGCTATGATCATACCAAGATACCAAAACAGTTTGATCTGGTGCAGTCTTCATGTGGATAGAATTCAGGCACAATATTTACTTCAGTGGTAACAACATTGACGCTTCTTTGTAAACCTTGAAAACTAAATTCCATGAAAAATCCAAGCCATGATTTTTTGGACCGCTCAAAGGAAATAGTAAAGATTAGTTGATCACCCTTCTGCGTTATAATAATATTCTCTTGAGTGGACATCCATTTAATTGGATTAAGTGTTAATGTTCCACTCGGGCTTAACACAGTCTGCCGAAAATCCCTTTTGAAATCAAGACTCTTTGCGTACCAGCACTGGACTTTGAAAGGCTTTAGAATTGAAGGCATCATTGTTACCGTAGCTCTAATAATTCCGTGAGTTGAATTATTTGGTCTTGTCCAAGTTAATTTGGGCACAATAAAAGCCTTATAGTAAGTACTTAGAAAAAAACCTCTTAAAGTACTTAAAACAGTGTCACCAATAGCTAAAATTGAGTGTCCGATATTAGGAATTCTTCGGTGTAATATTGTTCCATCAGTTGCTGCAACTAGGTTTTCCCAGTACACATAAGTGTTGTCGGGAAAAAAAAATTCGTCGCCTGTGGTAGAAACTACCAAAATATTTGTTTTTTTAAAACGATCCAAATAGTCTTTACAAAATGAGAATTTTTTTTAGAAATAAATTAAGTCCAAAAGATTCTGCATATTTCAATGTAAAATTCGTTTCAGATTATTAAAATTTTGGTCGGTTTTTTTTATAATTTACTAAATTCATTTAAAAAGTACCAACTTTATGTTTATGCATCCAAGTGCATTTTGTGAAAGAAAGACGCTAATAATAAAATCTAACAATTTTCAAAATATTCAGCAATTTTTACATAGTCTCTGACTAACTTTATTACTAATTTCCAATAAACAATAGCATATTATCTGTGCTAGATGGACAGAAATCTAGTTACACACATCAAGACATTAGTAGTTGTCTTTTTAATAATTTATATTGTACAATATAAAAATTATAAGGAAAAAAAAAGGAGATAATCACTTCCCCTATTATCAGCTAGGCTAGAAAAAGAAAATAAAAATTACAGTAATGCTACGCCATTATGATTTTACGTGAATTTACGTAAATTAACGATAATTGACATATCTTACGTAGAAAAAAGTAATAATACGCAATTTTACGTAAAGATAGTTATGTAAAATTAACGATTTAGAATGAGACAATTAAGAAAAAGTCCTAAGCTTTTAGAAGCTTCAGCGTTTGGTTTGGTGCTTTTCTGGGGATTTGAAATCGGTAATCTTAGGTGATAAAATGACTGATCTTAAAGGTCTCAGTCTAAATCGTTAATTTAAGCTGTAATGATTTGGAATAAGCTGAAGGGTTCACTTAGAAAGCTAAGAATAAAAAATGAACAAGAAGCAATTGTGACGATAATTGATTTTCAAAAAAGCTTGGGTTATGAAAAATGCCAATCTTATATATGACATTTAAAAAAGTTTTATAAAATATTTTATAAACTATTCCTCATTAAAATTTTAATATTCAAAAAAAGGTTATCAGAATAGTAATTGAAAAATATCGAGATTGGTCTAATCAAAAAAAAAAATTAAACGAAACATAATATAAAATAAATTTCAAAAATTTACATTTTCTTACATTTTTTTTTTTTACAATATTTTAGGAAAATTTACCCATTGGAATTTTATTTTTTACATAAATTTATGAAAAATTAAGTTTTATTATTCTCTGATAAAAAAAGCTAAAAAAAAAATTATTTTTTTAAAAATTGCAAGAAAAATAAGAAAAACAGCAGCTTTTTCAGCAGCCCTTTTAAAATTTACAGTAAAATGGGTAAATATACGTAAAATTAAGGAAATTATCTTATATTATTTATTATTTTATATTGATAAAAATTCTGGCAAACTTAAGTTTACTTGAGTCTTAACTAAATAATCTTCAATTAAATTTTTTTTTCTTACTATTTATCATTCGAAAATAAGAAAGTCTTTGCTAAAGATATTAAACTAATGAAAATTAAAAATTGATTATTTAAAATATGATTTACTAAAGAGATTTGCCGAATTTCCCTACGTAATATCCATGAGATATTACGTAATGATGTTGGTTATTGACTGCTTGGTTAACCAAAAATCTGGTTAGTGAAAATTTGTTTTTGTAAGTTATTCATCATAAATAAGCATTTCGAAGAATTAAGCATTGTTTGACTTTAGTAACTTTTTTGGTTTCCTCAAAGTAATTGTTTAATTTTTGGCTAGAACGAAAAGTTCGACTGAATTTTGTAGAAGACTAAACAAGTCAATTCGTTATGACTAAAAATAACTCTGTATAGATTTTGTAAGCTATCGTGTTAGCTTGGAAAATTAATTTACGATAAAAAAGCAGATGTAAACTAAAATTGTTGTAAACAAGGACATTTTAAAAAAGTTTAATGAGCTTCATGAGAAAATGTTTTTAATTTTTAAAGAGGGCTTGATTTTTTTATTTAGTTCAACGAGCCATTCCTCGAATTACTTTTCAGATCTCTTTAATTTTAGTTAAAATTATAGACCAATTTTAGACAGAATTCTTCACAATTCTTCTTCAGTATTCAAATTTTAAAGCCTGGACTTACATAAGAAAAAAAAAATTAGACTTGGACTTGAGACTTGTTACTTTTAAACAACTCTGATTTTAGACCAAAAATGTTTAAAAAAAATAACCAGATGTGTTTGTCTTAAATTAAATTGAATAACTAAAAATTATAATCTATAATCGAATTTCTGGTTAACCAAATTATAACTAAGCTATTTTTTTGGTTAACCAATTTTTGGCTCACCAAAATTAGCTAACAAAAAAACATATACAAAAATATTGTATTATTTCAAAAATTGTTTAATCTCATAAAAATTTTAATCGTTTTCCAGGTCTAGTCGATAATGTTATCGGGTGATAGCGTAATATTTTATAATTTGCTACTATACCCGTTATGTTAACATTCTGATAGCTAGATTATCATCATTATGTTATCAAAGATGATAAAAAGATTAAACTATATTTCTATTTAATATCTCTCTAATTTTGATCGTTTTGTAACAATATTTATTGAAGTTTTTTTTTAAATTGAATTCGTTAATTATGATTCAACAAAATTAAAAATAATAAAGCTCAAAAGATTTTAACTAGGGTTGGTCGACCGGTTAGAGGTAACCGGTTTTTAACCGGTTAAGTTTTAAGCCGGTTTGGATGTATAACCGGTTATCAAAACCGGTTAAGATGGATAACCGGTTATTGATTCAAACCGGTTATGATAACCGGTTATTGATTCAAACCGGTTATGATAACCGGTTATAGATTCAAACCGGTTTTGATAACCGGTTATAGATTCAAACCGGTTATGATAACCGGTTATAGATTCAAACCGGTTTTGATAACCGGTTATAGATTCAAACCGGTTTTGATAACCGGTTTTATTTTTTGACTGATTTTTAAAAACCGGTTAGGTTTCTAACCGGTCGACCAACCCTAATTTTAACTTAATGATTATTTTCTAAGATGGATTGAAAAAGAAAATTTTAATCCTAATGAGCACAAAATTTATTTAGGCCTATTTTGCACATGTCTCGCATTCATAAAACAAATAATTAAAATTAATATTCTTATAATTTAGACTATGTTCGTTTAAAAAGATTCAAGTTTTTTGGAAAAGTCTTTTTTATATGTTATCTGATAACAAAGTTGTCAATATGATAACATAATTTAGTAAATGATAACATGTTTTTTAGTTATATTTTTGATATATTCTTTTTGTCAAATTTTCCCATAAAATATTCAAAAAATTCCTATAAATATTTTAACAAAAAGATCAAAATTAGAAAGATATCAAATAAAAATAAAGTTAAATTTTTGTTATCACCTTATAACACTATCGACTTGACCTTAATTTCCTAGAGACATTAGATCATGATGTCTCATTCAAAGTCTTTAGTGTGATAATATGCGAGAAAATAGGGCAGAACAATAATTAATATTGATAACTAATCACATAAAGAAATTTTTAGACATCTCGATCAATGGCACTAATTTAGAAACTGAGAAAAATGGATACATCTGTTTATTTTTCTTTATTTAAGGTAGTATTTTTGAATTATTTTTAATATTCTCAAAAAAATTTTGCTTAATGGAATTTAGTTTGGTGATTGCAAAAAAAATCATTCAGTTGCCGAATTTAACATTGAAATAAACATAGTCTGATAAAAAAAATCCTACAAAGAGGATCTATCATCTTTTGCATTTCAAACAGTTCTCTACTGTCTATGTATTGTGTAATATTAACCTCATAATAGTCATTAAAAGCAAAAGTCCAACCTCCGATTGCTTTAAAATTTTGGTGTAAACCCTATTACAAAAATGTTTTAATTTCAATTAAAACATTAGTTCATAAAAATTTAAGAAATTAATTTTTTACTGTGTTTAGATTAAGAAGATCCATGACAATTGGAACAGCTGAAAAAACTCTTTGTGAGTCTAATGCTGCCTTAAAACAACTAAGAGTTATTAATTGTCAATATAATTTTTATTTTATTAGGATTACATTTAACCATGTTGTCCAACCTCGCTTTGATTTTCCTGCAAGCATAAATTTTTTTATTTCGATTTTATAATTTTCTTTAACAAAAATTTGAATTGTATCCATAGCTTTACTAACTGCTTTTACCATAGGAAATCGAAGCAAAAATGTTGGTTCAGCAGTATTTTCTATAAACTTTTTCCAGCCCCATGCTATTAGAGCATCTTCTGATCGTTTTCTGCCTCGTTCGTCTTCCTAATGCAAAAAATTGTAGCTAATTTACCGCCAACTATCGTCTTTACTGATAAAACATGAACAGAATAAAAAGTCAAAATGCCAAGATTTGAATAAAAAATATGATTTTTGACTTAACCTTTTAATTTATTATTTTAAAAAAATTGAAAATTTAAAGTTTATGATCACAATCAAATGAAAATAAAAAAATAAAAATAAACACATTTTTGTGTTTTTTTTGTTTAATTGGTCTTTAGTTAATAAAATTAATTAAATCAATTAAGTATTTATTTTTCAGAATATTCCTTATTTTATTTAATATAAAATATGTGATATCTTTCTTTTCTTTGATCTGCTTACATAATAGTAAGAATAGCAAGTTAATTATGGAAAAATTTAATTAGTAAATATTATTTGGCGACAAAACACAGAGTTCTTTTTTATAATGTAACTTTAAATAATTTTTAAGACAAACACTCCATTTGGAACCGCTCAAAATACTAAATTTTTTTTAAAGCTTTCTAATTGAAAATTTATTTTATTCTACTGCAATTCTTTACCGATTTTTGAATGAACTGATACTAGCGAAAAGTTCATGTTTTTTAAACTGCTAATTTTTCTTTGATTCATAGATCAAAGTAAATTCTATGAATTGAAGTGGAATAGATACAGTATTGCACAAAAGTTTAGACGCATGCGCATTTTTTTTTAAACAAATAAATTATCAATCAATTAATTACAGAATAGAAGGCTAGTAAGGATATTTCTGTATTCTAATTTATTAATTAACATAAATAATTAAATAAAAATGCAAAAAAAACTAGACAGAAAAAAAAATAGCTGAATATATTAGTTAAGAAAAAATAGTGATAAAATTTCGGAAAAAAAAAAATTGCACAAAAGTTTAGACGCATACGCATTTTTAGTATTTAAAATGACCACCTTTTGCATCATAACAAGCACGAATACGTTTTGGCATTGATTCAACAAATTTTTTCACATATTCATCAGGTACATTTAACCATTCCTTCAGAAGTGTCGATTTTAAGTGTTCGATTGAGGTCAACTTTGTTTCTACCAATTTTGCATCAATATATGACCATAGGTTCTCGATAGGATTAAGATCAGGTGATCTGGCACACCATGGTAAAAGGGCAATATTATTCTCATCAAAATACTCTTTAATTAGCTTTGCTCTATGTGCTGGAGCCCCATCCTGTTGAAAAAACCAAGGATCATCTCTTTGGTAAAAAATATCTACAGATGCCATTAGTTCATTTTCTAACGTTTCCTCATAGTTATATTGGTTAATTCGCCCCTCATATATACGACAGCATCCTGTACCTTTAGCGCTGATGCATCCCCATATTCCTGCGGATCCACCACCACCTTGTAGAGTTGGTACAACAAATCTTGTGTCGTATTTTTCTTTTCTTAACCTTTTTACTAAAACCCTTGTTTTCCTATTAAACACCTCAAAATTGGATTCATCACTAAAAATTACCATTCCCCAACGTTCAACTGTCCAATTCAGTCTTTCTTTACACCATTTTAATCTTTTGAGTCTATCCGATGCCGTCAGCAATGGCTTTTTAAGAGCTCTATAAGTTCCTATTCCTTTACTAGTTAGAAATCTCCTTACTGTTTCTCTACTTACCTTAACATTTTTAAACTTAGAATTAAACTCAGAGGCCAACTTTTTATTACTTATTGTAGGATTTTTTCTTACCTGTATAAATAAACTATTTTGGTCCCTATAAGTAAGCTTTCTTGGTCTCCCAGGCCTTGTTGATTCCTTTGGGGTGCCATAGATATCATTATTTTTTCTTGTTGTTCTCACACATTTTTCTGATACTCCTACCAATTTTGCTATTTCCCTATTACTTTTGGTCTTATCTTTTAGTAGACCAATTATCTGACATCTAACTTCATTGGTAACGCTTTTTTTACCCATTTTTTAACCAAGATTGCTAATATCTTCCAGGTGTAATTTATAATGCCACAGACACTAAGCAGAAAGTTTAATAGCAATGTTTCATATATGAATCTAACACTTACTGCATAATCTCTAAATTAAGATATTTACCAGTTCATTTAAGCTAATTAATCGATTTCTAATTAGAGATTAATGATGTGCGTCTAAACTTTTGTGCAAAAATTTTTGACTCACATTTTTATGGCTTTTATTTAATTTCAATTTTTCAGATAAGTTTAAAATCGAATTATCATATATTTTATATCAATTTGAAGAGCAGAGTTAGTTTAATTAAAAACTGATTTTTATTGTGTATATTTCTAAAATAAAACTTAATATTTTTATGTCTTACGAATTATACTTATTAAAAAAGCCTGTGCGTCTAAACTTTTGTGCAGTACTGTAATGAATTTAAATATGCAAATGATATTTACTTTGAAAACCAATGGTTGATTTGGTATCTGTTGTATTATTGCAGCAACAGTATAAGTTGATAATGAAAAATTTGAAACTAATGATATATCATAGTCTGTAGGAGTGGGAACTCTTAAGATTATTAAAGAAATGAAAAGGAATAATAAATTAGAAGAAAAAAATACTTGTCTTTATTTGAACCTTCTCCTATCCAAAGTAGAGCAGCATCTTTTCTAAAGTTACTTGTATAATACTGCAACCACTGCGGTACTTAAAAATTACCTAGATACTTTATTTGGTATAGAAATGGTTAGATAATGCCACCAGACCGGTCTATCAACTAGTGATTCTAAGAAAATATATTTCAATATTTAAATAAAAATAGTAATTCAAATAGCATCATACCATCAAGCCATTTCTGAGATGTCATATTAATGACATAAATTTCATTATTTACTAATTTGTATTGCTGAATGATGTTATAGCTATAATATGAATCGAAATTGTTCACATAATCATCCAAAGGTGTGGAATCGACAAAAATGTTTAAGACTGCAATAAACAAAACAAAGAATTTCATTTTTTAATTTCCAAGTTTGAGTTTTTCTAATTTTTAACAAAATAGTTACAAAACTTGTTTTCTTAAAACAAAAGAAATAATCTTAGTTATAAAATCGAATGCAATAAAAAGATCATCAAAAATTATCTTCATATAAAAAATGCAAGAAAAACAAATTTTATTTTATTACCTAGATTTTTGTTCGAAGAAATTAGTTGATAAAATAAAGTAAAAAGCTTGTTAAGTAAATTGTTAAATTTAAATCTTTGTCAATATCTGACTTGTCAAAAATAAACCTTGTTGTAAAAATTGATAAAATAAAAATTATTTTCTAATTTGAAGAAGCAAACAAATTTAAAAATATAGGTGTGCTTAATTGAATTTCAGTCAAATCGTACAAAGAAAAAGTTCTACACAAGAGTTCGATTTAAATTTTATGCAAAAAAAAATTGAGAGATTTGTCTGATTCTGAGAAAACAATCTCCATTTTGAAAAGAAACTCGCGAAAACCACAGATGTGAAAAAGTAAGATGCTGCTATCATGGAAAAGAACTTTTCAAAATTTTTAATGATTTACTCAGCAACAGTTGACACTATGAAATGGAAATTATTATTATTGTTTTTTTTTGTTATTATTTAATTAATGTTTAAATCACATTGACAATTATATTATCTTTATAAAAAAAATAAAAGAGGGTCTCTAATTAATAAAATAAATCCAGTTAAAGAAATGAATTCGAGTTACAAAAAAATACATACAATAAAAGGGAAATATAAACAATCAGTTTGAGACTGACGAAGAGCATCATCAATTATTGCCATTATTTAAACATGTTAAGTCTTAATGCGATATAATATTTTCTAATACTTTAATTTATTTTGAAGATAAAATTAAAAACTCTTAATTTTGATTTTTTTTTAAATCTAAATAAATCCAAATTTTTACAACTCTTAAAATCAAATTATCTAACAATAAAAAAATAAATAAAAAAAAAATTATCTTAAGAAGGGTGTTTTTTATTATTTGATAATTTGAAATCTCTCTTTTAATTGAGTCTTATTTTAAAAGTTTATTTTATTAAAAAACTAGCTTACTTGATTTATAGTGTGTTGTTTTTTTTTATTGTTTGGTTTTTATTTTAAATCAGTTAAAATATTTTAAATAATCACAACAACATTTCAGAGTTTTAAATTTACAAAATCTTTTGGATCTTAAGATAGTCTTTCTCAATAATTTCTAAAATGTTTTGTGCAAGTGTGAAAATTGTTGTGTTTGGACTATTAAACATTTTCAAAATAATCTAAAATCTAAATAATCAATACATAAAGATAAATATTAAACGATTTAAAAACAAATTTAATTTTCGTTTTGTTCCCATTACATTTTATTTAATTTATTTTATCTACATCCAATTAAATTAAATGTAAAAGTGGTAGTTATTTTTCTTAAGTCTAGGTTAAAATTTCTGTCGCCATTTCTGATTTCTGCTTAATTTGTTGAGTTTAGTAGACTAATTTATGCACTATGTTGCATTTACAGAACTAATTTTGAAATTAAAGAAAAATATTTTTTTAATTTTTACCATTATATTATTTTTACCATTTAATTTTTACCTCTTTTATACTGAATTTCACAAAACCAAAAATATTAAGTATTTTTTAGAAGAAATTTCTACATATTTAGCTGATTTTTTCAATTAATATTTTGAAAAGCTTCTCCATTTTAAAAATAAAAAAAAATACTCACAATTTTTTTGGTAGTTTTATTCACCTGTTTATAAAATATAAATATTAAATTCAAAAGCGTTTCTATATATTTGTATTATTTTATTAAATTTTAAATAATCATAAAAAAAGATTTCTCAAAAAATTAATTTTTCTTCTTCTGAAATTGATGTTGGCTCTAGGATATTTTGATGTTTTTTATTAAATTTTGAAGATATTATACATTGAATTGAAAAATCTGTTTGTCCAAAGATAAATTTTGCCTACACTTGCCGCTAGTGTTGTAAATCAAATTGACGATTTGAACAAATTATTCGATTTCTTTCGATTTAAATTTAAAATAAAATTTGGATTCAAATTAAAACTCAAAAAGGAATTCCAACATTAACTTAAATAATTTTTAATTTAAAAAAAAGTGTTTTAAAAAATTTAGTGATAAAATTGTATTCGATTTAAACAAATGTATATTTGATTTTAAAAGAACTTTTAAAATAATAAAATCGAAACTACATATAAATTATGTTTTAATAAAAAAATTTGATTAATTTTAATTTCAAATGACCAAGAATATTGCTTGTGGAATTATTGCTATGCTTACCTTCACTAAATTTAATTTAATAATTGTGAACAAGAGATATTTTTTCGTATTGCTTTTTGTTTATCAATCGAGTAGTAAAGGATTTTTGTAAAAAATCTTGACTTGGACTCATTTTTAAAAATATAAATTAGTTTTTAACATAAAATCAATATTATTTATTATTTTAGAAAGATATTGAACTCATTGGAATAAGAAAAATATTGAAAAAGACTTTATTTTTAGAATTTATTTGTTAATTACGTTTTACAATTAATACACTTATTTTAAGAACTATCAAAAAAATTTAAAGTTTCGTTTCGATTTTAAAATAAATGCTTAATTATTAACATTTAAAAATTAAAAATTAAATTGAATTATGATTCAAATTTGCATGTATAAATTCAATTATTTTTCTGGGTTTAAATTAAAACTCAACTTAAAAATTTGTATATATTTAAACTCAAATAAAAAGTATGCTTAAATTCAAATTCAAATTTAAAAATTAATTTAATTATTCCAAAGTAAATAAATTTATTTACAACATTACTTGCCCCAGATTTGAGACTATCTGACAAAGTATTTGCCTTTTCCAAGACTTTTTTAAAACTATTTATGCATCTGAATTCGCCACAAATTCACCAATTGAGCAGAGTATGCTGAGGGACCTTTAGCTTTATTATATCAAATAAAATTAAATCAGATATAGATTAATTTTTTTTTCGACCAAAAATGACACATCCCTTTTAGGCCAAACGAAGCCACAGCCTAATCCAAGAAGAGCTAAACGATTACGTCCAAACAACAAATCCTAGATTCAAAACTTTATTCGATCTAATTATTCAAAAATACTAAACTAACACTAACTTTAATTATAATTTTTTATTTTATAATTTTTTATGCAAATCTTCAAAAAGTACATTTGGTCATCACTTAACAATATCTTTCAACTTTTAATTCCAAGCTAACAAATCACTTTTGTTTTTATTTTATTTTGATTTTAAATTCAAACTTTTTAATTTTTTTTTATGTTTTTTCAAGCAAGAGGCTGAAAGGGAGGACTAAGTTCCATTCCAAACTGCCTGGGAGTCTCTCCCAAATTATATTTAAATAAATAAATAAATAAATAAATTTTAGGCTTCATGTGTAAAATTCTGAAAAAAATAAGAACGAAAATAGATAAAATTTTAATTATTTTCCAATGGCAGGTCAGTTTAGATTTAATCATATTTCAAAAACAGCTGATTGTAAATTTTGTTTCGAAATAAAAAGTAAATTTATGCATAAAATCAAAAAATTAACAAATGCATTGAAAGTAATAAAAATCTAATTTTTCCCAAATCTTATAGCTAAAAAAAAATGCTCGCCCAAAATAGTAATAGCACAGATTCCATTTCATCTGAAGAAACGACTCGTAAAAGGAAACGATCTTATGCTCTTGATCACGTATCATCTTCTTCCAAAAAAATGCACCTCAAATGCTCCAAATGTTCATTTAGTACTACCAGCCAAAAAAAACTCGATAAACATCTTGCTCAGCCTGAATGTGATTCAAAGTAAATCAGAACTGAAGCCATTTTCATTGTTTGCTAATTTTTTGGTTTTAAAGGGAACTTCAGTGTGAATATTGTATCAGAAAATTCAAGGATTTTAGCACTCTAGAGCATCACAGAAACTTGCACCTTGGAATCAAACCATACAAATGCGACCATTGTGATTCATTTTTCGGTACAAAAAGCGAAATGAGCCGGCACATAAAATACAAGTGAAATTTTGTTTATTTAAAAAAAAAAAAATAAATTGAGAAACAAATTTTACATTTTAATTAGACACACTATGGAAAAGCCACATAAATGTACATATTGCGATTATTCGACAGTAGAACTAAGTAAACTTAAAAGACACGTGAGAGTGCACACTGACGAGCGTCCATATTTGTGCCATTTGTGTGATTATGCCAGCCGTGACACATTCCGCTTAAAAAGGCACCTGAGAACTCACACTGGAGAAAAGCCCTATGAGTGTCCGATTTGCAAGAACAAGTTCTCGCAGTCAAATGGTCTCAAGGCACACATCAAAACTTTTCACTCAGAAGTTCCCATAATTGTGGATGATCAAGGTTCTCCAATTCAAAATGCAATTAAATCAAATAAAAAAAATAGCATTAAAAAAGAAGCAAAGTATTACAGCGAAGAAAAGTCCAAATTGTCCTCATTTATTCTCACTAAGTCTGATGCATTCATAAATTCAAATACTGACAATTTTTTTACGTGTGATCAATGTTTCATGAGATTTTTGACCAAGGATTTACTTATTGAACATAAAGTAAAGCATACTGGCGAAAGGCCGTTCGAATGCCAAATTTGCGGTATGAAATTTAGTCACAAGTTTGCTCTACGAGCTCACTTATTAAGCCATGATGCAGGTCATAACGAAAGACTGAGTCAAACATTAACAACAGCATCTCAAATGACCAAGAACAGATTTTTACACCGCAAAAATAAGTTTATTGAATTGATGGAAGGATCAAGTTTTAAGTGGACGGACGAAAAGTCGAGAATAACTTTTGAAGTAAAACAAACTTTAGAGGAAATGATTGAGAGTTTATGTGATTCATTAGAACCGAGGCCATCTATTCAAATACTAACACTCAGCTCAATGCCCGATTTCCAAGAACATTGTGAAGAAAATCCAATGTTTTCAGCGAGTCAAACAAGTCACAATGAATTTAGATAACTAAGCAATTTAAAAATAAATAAAAAGATGTTTTCAAAATGAAGATTTCTTCATAATAGATGAAATAAATGCAACCATAGCAAGCTCGCCTTTTAACTATTTTTTAATGGAAACTGTTTTATTGTTTTGTAAAAAATTGCTTTTAAAAATCTAATCTAATCAATTTTGTTAAATTAATTGATTTTTATGAATAAATATGACTTAAAGTTATTTTTTAAAGTTGTTTCTATTTATAATTTGATAGTTTGAAAGGATTTGTTTAGATTTAAATTATTTTTTGTTCAAACTTAAAAAAATTCATAAAGAATTTATGATAAAATTAAAAATCAAGCATCTAAAATAAGGAAAATAACGAAAAATAATTTTTTTTTATCTGTGAAAATCTTCAATAAATATGCTTGTTTTTTGATGAATTATTCACAAATTTATTTTAATTCCTTAAATTTTTATTACTTAAAGAGATGTTAAACATCCTTTTTATTTTTTGATTTTTTTAAATTTCCTAATAACTAAATAAAAATAATCTACCTGAAAACACTTTAAAACAAGACACTAATCCCAACGTTTAGTTGGTTGAGATGATTGTAAAAATTCTACTAACTGTGGTATATGGGAAATATCTATTGTGATCATCCTTCTTGAAAGAAAACTTCACAATCCGATTCCTCTGTTTCAGACTCTGATAAAAATAAAGATTCGTGATAATTATTATTATTATCAGATTCAGCATCAATTTCCATTTTATCATCATTTTCAAAATCAATAATTTTTTTCTTGCACAATACTCCAAGGTAACTAGTGCGAGAACGGATAAATTTAGACTTTGGTGGCACAATAATAATATTTAGTGGGATTGGTTCCAATATTTAGTTAAAATATTCAAAATTTGAATCAAATCACATGATTTTGATACTTTATTTAAATACGATAAAAGATAAATTCAAAAAAATGGAACCATAGATTTGTTCAGAATTTTGTCTAGTTTTGTTTAAAAAAAAAAGTGGTAATTCCTGGGACTATCCATACGATTAAACTGAAAAAAAGTATTCTTTTTGGCTTTTTTTCAATAATAAAAATTAGCACACCCTCTTTTCAAACAATACTATATACCAGGGTGTAGAAAATTTTATGCTCTTTCAGAATATATATAATTTTAAAAAAGATTTTAATTTTATCTTTGAGTAATTGAGTCTGAAAAAACTAAAACTTTTTTAAAGGGTTAGTTCTTTTTTAGACACATGGAAATAAAGTTTTTTTTTGTCCCCTAAAAAAAATTAATTTTTTAGGACGTAGTTTACGAATTTAAAGTCAAAAATTAGAAATTCAGATAGCACTTAAGTTTTGAATTTCTGGAGCCTTAAAAATATAATAATTTAATTTATCAAAAATTTATGCAAAAATTCTAAGTTTAAATTTTAAACATAGTTTTCAAGAGTATTAGTATTAGTACACTTTCTTTTATTAATACTTCAGTTGTAATCATTTTAAAATTTTGTTTGTTGCTAAAAAGTTAACTATGTTAAGATATTGAAAGTGAAAGTTAAAGTAAAAATTATAAATGAAAAAGACCAAATTTATACAATAATTCATAACTCAATCATTACAATTTTATGTGGTTTAAACGTTTTTATTTAATTGTCATGGTAAATACTTGTCATGGATATTATTTCATGTTTTTATATATCTCATTTATAAAAAATTAATTCATTTTGCTTTTCGATTCCCCATTTCATTTTGAATTTTTCTAACATGTGAAAATTAAAAATTTCAAATTTTTTTATTTATAAAGTTAAAAAAAAAAATTCTTTAAAATTGACAAAAAATTTTCTAAAAAACGAAAAAATAAAGCAAG
The DNA here is from genome assembly GCA_010279815.1 of Brachionus plicatilis. Lineage (NCBI taxonomy): Eukaryota > Metazoa > Rotifera > Eurotatoria > Ploima > Brachionidae > Brachionus > Brachionus plicatilis. Next base: position 254,273 of record QEOQ01000658.1, read on the forward strand.
AATTAATGGTTTTTATTGATTCTTCACCTGAAAAATTATGTTCTTAATTTTGCCTTTCAATACACGAATAATTAACTTGAGCGCCAAAAAATAAAAATGTTTAGAAAAAAAAGCGAGCCAAATTAACAAATTCATCCAATTTAACTTATTTAGAATAAACGCGCTCTAAAAATGCTTTGACATTAACATCATCCACTTGTTAAAATAAAATTATTTTGAATTTTTCTAAGCTCTTTTTTAAATTTCTCAAATTAAGACTTTAAATTTATATCATGAGTCTAACGCAGCACATAAATCACCTGTGTGTATTAAATGGTGATTATAAGATACTTAAAAAAGACCTGCAGAATGAAACATCATTGGGCGAAAAAGTTCAAAACGGAATAGACAAACTAAATGAACTGATTGAATTTTACAAAATAAATTTACAGCAACAAGGGCATGACGAGTGCTTTCAGCTTGTTCACTCAAACGATGGCAGTGAATTGTTTGGAAACCTGTTTTCAAGTTTTGGTCTAAGCTCTGTTGGAACCGACTCGGAAACAAACTTGAACAATTTAAATGAAATTTTAAGCAGCTTCGGGTCGGGCGCCCAACAATACCAACGACTGGCCATTCAACATTTCAATAATAATAACAACAATTCATCCTGTTATATTTGTTTCATTATTAGCGATTTTGACCAAACGGACCCAAATTTTCTTAAACTCGAAGACATACAACTAAAGTTGACTAATTTTGTAAATTCAATAAACAATTCTCAAAACCAGTCTTCCATCACAAGCAATGCTTCAAGTGTTCACTTGTTATCCACATCAAATATGTCCCTAATACATAATAATCAATCAAATGGTCAACAAAAAAGATTTATGATTTACGGATGGCCAGTTCTTTACTATTGCATAAAAAATGACCTAGTAAGTGTTACACTAAATTAACTCAAACATTAGAAGCGCCTTAGGTGTCATTTTGATGTCACAAAAATTCATAACTCAAATGTTTTGATGAATTATTTTCAAATGATTTTTTATAGATCTTTAGGCCGATACGGTGAACTGCAAAATGATGCATGACCATGAAATTTTTTCTAAAAAATTTCCCAAATTTGAACTCTGTTTTCTGTTGGTCTTAAGATAATTAAATTAATTAAATAAAAATTTATAATTTCAAAAATTGAAATCAAAGCTTTTAAAATTTATTTTTAAAATTTTTTATTGCCTATTCGCAAATATAAAATAGATTATTTTTTACTTTCATAAATTTATATAAGCGCTTTAAAATTTAATTTTCTACTTAAATATATTTAATTGTAAAGTGTTATCTAAAAGCCATTTTAAGTAATTTTTATTAAATAAACTTCGTTCATTCTACCTTAACCGTTTAGAATCCTTAAAATCTTATATTTTATTTTAACGAAATTGAAATTAAAAATTAAGTTTTGTGAAGAATGTGATTCAAAAATTAATAAAAAAAAATATCAAATTTATTTTTAAATTCACTTTCTAAAAATTGTTTTCAAGTGTTTAACAATGGCAACAGATGTGGAAAGACCTTTGTATTGCAAATTAATGTCCGGCTGCTTTGTTTGTTTCACTGGATTCCGCAAAGAAAATAAGCACAGTGTGGCACATTGTATAAAACTGGTCCATTACATGGGTGGCAGTGTGCGTAAAGAATACAATAAACGTATTACTCATCTAATTGTCAAATCAACACTGAGCACAAAATACAAAACAGCATATAACATTGGCAAGTGTCATTTGTTGACCGAAGAATGGATTTTGGAGTCTTGGAAGCACAGAAATCAAGTTGACTTTGATGTAAACGAAGAAGAATTCATCAAAAAATTCAAACTAAAAGCATTGTACTCGTTGACAATCGCATTTTATGGCTTTACCAAAGAGGAAACCCAGCACATGAGAGAAGTAACGCTTGAAAACGGCGGTACCACAATCAGCGACTTGAACGATCCCAACATCACTCACATTGTCATCAATGACCAAGAGGTTAGACACTTTCCGGACGACCAAAATCTTTCTAGTTCGATTGGTTCAATAACGCCAACCGGTTCCAAATCAAGTCATCAATTCATCGATTTGAATCAATCTCCCTTTTCCAGCACCAAAGCGTCCATTGTTCGCACCGAATGGTTTTGGGCTTCGATTCAAATTTGTTGCCGCGCTAGTGAATGTTTGTATGAGTTTTCCAAAACGGGCCGTGATAACAAGACCGATCCGCCCAACAAACGTATCAAACTGAGTGTAGACAATTTATTGTCGACTGAGCTCAATTCAACAGCGCCAATTATGAATCTAAGCCAGACCGATAGTCCTCACGCCAAAAAATCACCAACACGCACCACCCAAACAGAATTCGAATCGCCAACACTTTGTCCACACCAAATCACCAACAAAAGTCTTACTCGTTTATCAACTGATCGTTTGCTGAGCGCCAAGCAGAACATTTCCAACAATTTGTCAACCAGTGCTTCGCTTTTGGATGCCACAACTGATGATGCCATGAGTATTGACTCGCCGTTTAATAAGGACCGCGACAGCCACGCTCTATTGAATAGTGCCAGTAGTAATGGCCTACAAAACGAGAAGAACAAAAAAATGAGCAAAAGGTGTCAGAGAATTATTGAACTCTATGAGACAGAGAAACGTTTTGTTAACATTTTACATACGATTATTTTTGTAGGAACTTTTTATTATTTTTATTTTATTACTCAACAAAAAATCTTTTAAATTAACTTTAATAATTTATTAAATTAATTTTTTTTTTTAAAGTATTTTAAAGAGCCTATCGAGGCTACCGATCAAGCTTGTGGTCCCGTTTTAGAGCAAACTGAGAGCAAAGAGATATTTGGCAACTTACCGCCCATTTATGAAGTGCATTGTAAAATCAAAGATCGCTTGGAGAAAATTGTGAACAGAAATATAAACGAAGATGCCGTATCAGTGGGAGAAATTTATTTGGACAATTCAGATGCCTTGCTCAAAACTTATCCACCGTTTGTAAATTTCTATGAAAAGACCAAGGATGCTATTTTAGAAAGAGATAAGACAAATTCTAGATTTCATGCATTCTTGAAAATAACTCAAGCAAAACCGGAATGCGGCAGACAAACATTGATTGAGCTATTGATAAGACCAGTGCAACGATTACCAAGCACTCTATTGCTTTTAGATGGTATGTAATTTCACCTTTTAACAAACTTTCATTCTATTACTTTTGATTTAACAATTTTAATTTCAAATTAAGATATCTAAATAATATTTTTTTGAAAAAAAAAATCTTATTCAAAAGTATTCTGGTATAAAATAGAATCTGGAGCGAATCCCGCTTTAAAGTTAATGAAAGTTAATCGAGAAGATAAAATTTGTCTGAATATAATTAGATCTAATAAAGAAATTAAATAATTAAATACAAAATAAATAAATTCTAAATAAATGATGTAAGAATACAAAGAATGTGGTTCTTTAATTGCTTGTTTATATAGGTAGAAATAATTTTAAAATTTATAATTTTTTGGGGACGTTTAATTTTTTAGAATTTTGCTTGATATTTTTTCATTATTATATTTTTTTATAAGAATATTTTTTTAAAAAAGACTTTGATCAAATTTGACAAAATTAAATAAAAGTTTTGTTATAAAATAAGCAAATATAATTTTTTTCAGGTCGCATAAAAATAATAACCAAAAGTATTCATCAATGAGACAATTTTAAATGAATATAAAAAATTTAGCAAAATTTAATATTTTAAATTTAAAAATTTTTAAACGAAACATAGGACACAAAATTTGATTTGATTAAATTAAATTAATTTTTTTTGGAACATTTTTTTCGTTTTTTTTAAATGAATATTATTTGATTTGATTTTTTTAATAAAATTTTTTGTCTAAAAAATTACACAAGATAATTTGGCGCTGTGAATTTTTATTAAAAAAAAAAAACAAAATAAAAATTCTATAGCTAAAGTTCTGAAGGGCCAAAACATGCTATGTAAATTGGAGCTACTGATACATCCTCAGTACCATAAATATACTTTTTCTTCAAAACTATGAAAATTGTGAATTTTGGATATTATATTATATTAGAAATTCAACTTTACTTTAAGTAGGGGTACAGAGGTACAGAGATGTTTCAGTTGCTCCTATTTCCATAGCATGATTTTTTCGGTCCGAATTAAAGCTCTGGCGTTTTTAATATTTTGTTTCTGTTTTTTTTGTACTAAAATTTAGAATTTTCTCAATTTTGAAGAATTTTACAGAATCAGCATATTGGTGGTAAAAAGGATTTAACAGTTGCTACAATTTACAGAACATTTTTTGGTCCATTAGAACTTGACATTTGGCATTTTTTATATTTCGTTTTTGATTTTTGTATCAAAATTCACAATGCCAGATTATTATACTTTTGAAAAATTTTAAATTCACACTTGATGATCACGCTCAATTAAGTATTTAATTTATGTTGACAAGTATCAGATCATTTTCTTAGCTTTTCAACATACATAATTCTAGATTAATGAAAAAATTTTATTCAGTCAGATATGTAGGAGGCCGACAAAATATAAAAAAAAAATTTAATTATAGTAAAAAATAGAGACTTTAGCTGAAACTTTAAATTAAATAGCTTATGTTATTCATTTCAAATTAAGTTTAAAAATGAACAAAAATTTTTTATCATCAATTTATCTTTATTTTTTAAATCTACAATTACTAAATAATTATAACAACTTGTACTGTGACTGGACGTTCGATATTGCGCCCACGTTTTTTAACAAAATCGTTATACCATTCATATCATAATTGAATATTTAATCATTTTTAGAAGGTATTGGTAATAATTAACTAATTGGTTAAGAAAAAAACTGAAAAAAAATATTTAGACTATTTATTTTTTGTAAAATTTCCAAATTTTTTTTTCGACATTCTTTTTGCAGGTAAATTCGATGTCATTTTTTGTGTATTATCCAATAAAATTTTTTCTATATTATGTCACACTGTCAGATCTGTCTTTTATAACATTTAACTTAAAATTAAATATTTAAGTCTGCAAAAATTCTGCAAAGTTTTGCAACAAATTCATCATTATTATTAATTATTATTTAGAGTAGTAATAATTAATAATAATAATGAATTTTGTTTGATTTGATTTTTTTATCAGATCAAACGAATGAAATTTTTAATATATGCATTTTTTTTTATTAATAATTAATTAAATAAATGAAGTGTTAATCAGTCTCATGAGGCATGGGCACTAGCCTGTTGATTAACCTTGAATAATAATAATAAAAATAAAAAATAAAAGAGTAGTAATAATTAATAATAATAATGAATTTTGTTTGATTTGATTTTTTTATCAGATCAAACGAATGAAAAAAAATGAATTTCGAAATCTAAATTAAAGAAAAAAAAACTGTTTCAGAAAAACCCATTTGATTTAAAGATCCTAAAAAAAAAAATGAAATTCTTTATTTTTGTTCAGATTTTACTTTAAAAAAATTCTACTTAGATATCCTGAAAGAAACTCCAAAAACCCACCGCGATCACGAACAATTAACCAGAGCGATTGGTTCTTTGAAAGAAGTAATGACTCACATAAACGAAGACAAGCGAAAAATAGAAAACCAATTGACAATGTTTGTTTTGATGAATGACATCGAAAATTGTCCAGCAAACCTTTTGTCATCCCATCGTCATTTTCTCAAAAAATTGTACGTTTACGAAATGTCCAACGAACTGCTTAAAAAAGGAGCTCAACTAGCATTGTTTTTGTTCTCAGATTGTCTCGAAATATGCAAACCTAGGTTCAAATTGCACAATGCCAAGTCTCCTTCTCTGACTTCGTCCAGCAAACAGAGATCTCCAACCAAGCTTTACAAACACGTGGCTCTTTTTTCTCTCAACAATGTGACCAAAGTGTGTGACATTGTTCAAAACGGCGATGATACCGATCTATTTGGCATACTGTGTCGACTGGCCGGCGAAAAGGACAAGTTTTTTTCTTTCAGAGTCATACCAAACGCGTCCAACCAACTAAACAACGCGTCCATTGTCACCAACCACTACTCCACAATATCAAGTCAATCTTCCAACTCGTCCAATTCATCTTCTATTTACTGCTCGACAACAAATCTAAATCTGTACGACGAGCATGCCCATGCTCAATTGGAAAAAAAAGACTTTATTAAGCTTCTTGCCCAAGGAATATGCAACGTCAAGTGCATTACCGAATATGTAAGCATTTAGAATTAGTTAATCCACTTGAGCCATCTTTTTTCAAGTCTAATGTCAAACTTCTTTCCATTCTATTTTAGAACTCTTTAAACTCTTTTTCTTTTGGTTCGTCAATATTTGACGAGTTCAATTCGAACATCCTTCAAATCGAGGCTCTAATGGACCAGGATTTCGATGTGTTACAACAAGCAAGATTAAGCAAATTTGTTGTCGAGAGAATGCATCAAAGTGACATGGAGCGGACCAACTTAGATTTGAAATTTTTGCACACAACAACCGAACCGAAAAAAAAAGTCAAGCGCAAAAGATTCCAGACCTACACATCCAGCTTACGGCTTGACTTGACCAAAGGCAAAATTGGTCAAAAGTATAGACAGCGTAGATTGAGCGAGATGGCTAAGCGCAAGCAACTTACTAAATTTGTTCAACAATTGAAAAAAAAAGTTCATTTTTCTACTCATTTACTTTTCTTGGCCTTGCTTTTCTAGGGTTCTTTGCTAAACACCAGGACTCTGTAGGGAAGTTTGCTTTATAGAAATATCTAATTTTTTTTTTTATTTTTTTAGGAAAACATTTTGTGCACAATAGAAGCCAAACAACTGCAGATTGACTTGAACGAGTCGGGTTCAAAAAAACTAGAAGCTGTTAAAAGGTAACAATTTTGATTGATTTCTAAATAGAAAAAGTTGAAAAATTTTAATAGCACATCAATTAATTAAAATTAAAAGAGAATTCATAAAAATGTACTAAATAAAATTTTTAAATGCAAAATAATCTTTCTCAATTGAAATTTTTGTGCATAAGTTATTCCCAATTCTTTTTATACTTTTCATACTTTTCATACCTTTCATACAAAATAATTTTTTAGATTTTTAGATTTAAAATTTAATTTAATGCTGGTTTATATTAGATAATTAATCCTTTGCGAGATACATATGAACCGTTATTCAAAGTTAAAAAATACTTAACAAATAATATTTTTATGAAAAATTAAAATTTCAGCCGAATATTTTAGCACATAACTTCTATTAGCGAAATATGTAATTCAAATTTTGATTAGTTTAATCAAATATTTTAAAACAAGAAAACTGCACATATAAAGAAAACTAAAATCAAATTTTAATTTCTTTGATAAGTATTTTTGAACTTTGAATAGCGATTCAGAATTGTCCTACAAAGGATTAAATATCTAATATAAACCAGCATTAAATTAAATTTTGAATCTAAAAATCTAAAAAATTATTTTTCATGAAGATTGAGAACATTTTTAAAGTATCTTCGAACTTTGAATATTACAACCTGTACTCTGGTGCCCCAAGGCAAATTGAAGTTTCTTGTCCAATTTTAAAAGCAAAACGATCACTTAAATTTTGAAATTTTATTAATCTAATGATTTCGATAATTTTTAAAAAATAAATACCAAGCATTCAAATTAAAATAATTATTTGTTAACAAATTTAAAATTTTAAAGCATTAAATTTTTTTTAATCAATTAAAAATTTTAAATTTATTAAATTAAGTTCAATAAAAGGAAATATTTTAATATTTTATATATGAAAATAAATTAGATAAAAACATGTCAGGTAATTGCTTGGGGAACAATTATTTTTTCTCAATTAATAAAAAAATTATTAGATTTTATATTTGACTTTTTGATATTGATCTCAAACTTCAATTTGTCTGCCTCATATATAAAATAAAACATAAAATAATAATTTAACATTATTTCATTTTCAATATCATTTATTAAAAAATTTTTTAAACAGTCAAAAATTGATAAAATATAAAATCGATAACAATTAATCAAAACCCAAATATTAATTGCTATAAATTTAGAAAATATAAAAGTTAGTTTAATAATAATTAAATAAAAAACATTAGCATTAAGCATTAGTTTAATTAATTCGATATCGAAATAAGCGCCAAGTTGTTCCCAAAAAAGATAAACTTAGGAGTGAAACTATCCCAGTTTTTATGATTCAAAAAAACATGTCCTTTTTAATTCGATTTGGTGATCTTTTCTCAATTCATTCAATTGTTTCATTTGATTGTTTGATATGTTTTATTTCTTGCGATTAATTTAGGAAAAAAAATGAAAAAATTTAAATAAAAATGAAAATTTTTTATGTTATTAATTATTCAAAAAAATCATAAAAAATGGGCTAGCTTTTAATTTTTGCTGTCTTTGTTGTCTTACTTCATAACACTATCTATGAATTCTTAGACTTGACTTATTTTTTTATGTGCTGTTAAGATATTAAATTTGTTAGCTGATAATATCCTTTTAAAGCGGATAAATTTAAATTTAAAAAAAAAAGCTATGCCCGAATAATAAATCGCCGAGTTAGCAGAGCGTTTTCATTTAGCCAAGATACGCCCAATAAAATAAAAAAAACAATATCCAGTGTATTTCGGTCGCCATTTCAGTCATCTTACTCACAGCAGTCCTTGAATGAACAAAAAGCAAGCAAATTAGCAAGTTTGGCATCTCTTCAATTGACGCCCACTCTTCAAGAATCCAAACGAAAGTTTACTACCATGCAAAAGTCTCGTGATGCAATCATGACTCACACTCAGTTATTTCGACAACAAACGTGTTCGAACATAACTCAGACAACGAGTTCTCTTTTGTCTTTAGACACATGTCTTAGTTCCACGAGCGAGAATGATCTTACATCCTCAGACTTTGCATGCAATAAAAAAGAGGAAAAACGGCTCGCTCAGTCTCATTCGGCATTTCCAGACATTACCAACATATTTCAAAACAATGGTCACAAACGGCAATTGACTTAATCAATACAGCTATATTGATAAATTTGAATTTTTTATTATCTTTATTTTATTTGTTGATATTTTTTTAATTCGTGAGAGCTTATGAAAAATGCCGGATTTTTGCACAAAATCAAGGCAAAATTAAATCATTATTTAGGGTGTCTTTTATTTTTTTTTTTAAAGTCTAAATGTTTGTATTTGTATAATTTAAGTATTTCTAAGTTAAAAACGTTTAGCTAAAACAAAATTTATTAATTTTTTTTAAATGTCTTATTTTACAACACTTTCTGTTTATAAATTTAAAATTTTCAAATAAAATTGTTTAATTTAAATTTTGTTTTTTTTTCTATTTATTAATGGTTCCATCCATTAATGTTTGGCGATTGATTGATTGTGAATAATTGACGCATTTTTACAATAACAAAGAATTTCCGAAAGTTGAAAATTAAAAGTGGCATATGTCTGCATCCACATTGGAAAATGTTCTTCAGAAAATAGAATCAGATCCGCTTTCATGAATAAAAATAGATTTTATTCTAATTTAAATCTCCAATTATAATCAGTTTATTTGTGTGATTGCAATAGAAATTTTAAAAATTCTTACATTCAATTTAATTAAATAGCTTAATTTATATTTTAGAAGCTCAAAATTTTTTCTATATTTTTTAAGTAATTTCAAGCAAATTTTTTAAAAAATTTATTATTTGTTTGATAATGAAATAATCATGAACCTTTGCTTCCTTTAAGATTTAAATAATACTTAAGATTCATTTTTTTAAAGTTATTACTATTCGAACCGGGATGTGATAATTTTATTCTTAGTTTATTTCATTATAATTATCTGACGGCATCTTTCATATCTAAAAACAATTTTTATGTTGCCTTCTCAATGTTCACTCCGTCACTTAAGATTATTTGTCTCCACCTAGCAGTGTTCCATGATTTATCATTTAGATAGAAACTTTTCCTAGCTTTTTTTGTTGAGATATTATTAGCCATAATATTCATTAGAGACATATTTTCATTAGAGTTTTCTTTCTAATAATCTTCGTCTTACGAGAGAATCCGGTGCTTTTTGGCCAAATGACATTTTACATTTATGTGCTAGGATGTGTGATGGTAAAGTTTTATTTTTTTACCAAAAATAAAACTAAGCTAATTAACGATCATTTTTCTCAATTGAAATGTTACATATTCCTGATCTTGGACGATTGTCTTACAAATTTGTTTGATTAAATTTTTTTTATTTATTTGTTTATCTGTACCGAGCTAATGCTACTTTAGAATAAAAAATATGGGGTTGTGAAGTTCATTTCAATTCGATCGTTTCAATTCAGAAAAATTTGAATAACTTTTTTACTAAAAGAGATAATTAAGATCTATAAAATGCTTAATTATAAGCAAATTTGCTTAGTGAAGTAAAATAGGTCTGCAAAATACTCTGCAATTTTCTGCATTTTGCATGCCATTAAAAAGTATTCTAATCAACTTTGCAATTATATTGCAGAGTTTTTGCATATATTTTACATATATTTTCAGATTAAGCAAAGTTACTTAAACATTAAGTATTTTACAGAACTAAATTATTCCTTATAGCAAAAAAGTTATTCAAATTTTTCTGAATTGAAACGATCGAATTGAAACGAACTTCACAAAAAATATATAAGAAAAAAAATTAATTAAATTAAAGTTAAATAAGTTACAAAAAAAAAGGATAAATAAGTCTAAAAAAAAAGATAATTAATAACGAAATGTTGAAATAGCTAGAGATTAGACATGTTTAAATATTTGATATAATCGTGATTTAGACTTTATTTAGATCATTATCTTTTTCGAAATATGATTTTCGTTAAGAAGGGCGTTTGGACCGCGAAGATGGCCGGCCAAATCATAGACGGACGGCCAATTTGGCGGCCAGACCGGCGGCCGTTCGCCTTTATAACCGTCCGTCTAGGCGGTTTTGTTCGCGGTCAAAAAAAATTTTTGGCCGCATCAATGGCCGTTTGTACGGTTCCCAACACTATTTTATAGATATTGCGTTTGTCACTAAGAAAAAAGAAGAAAACTTTTAACCGTTTCTTAACTTTTTCACAATTAAAAAAATTAAACGATTTGAATAGTCTTTGTCTAATTAGAATAACAAATGAATGGGCTGTCATTTCAATACAGATTTTATTTAAATTTTGATGGTAGAGAAAAAAAAATTTAGCCCAAAATAATTACCTCAAAATCAAAATCCTAACACATTCTATTACATTTCACATCAAAATAAAGATTATAAAAATCGTTTCTTAACTTTATTACATATGCAAAATAAAACATTTTGATTTTTTGAAAGACTTTAAAAAATGTCTTTTAATAAGTTTGTGTAAAAAATAAAGATGGCTTCAGATTTGATTCGAAATTGAATTTCTTCAAAAAATATTTTTCTTGAAAGCATAATTTTTAGAATTTTGAAAATCTTAAAAATAAATCTGGTCGTTTACAATTTTGAACTGTTTTTTTGAAGATTGATGCATTTAATGAAAATAAGAAAGAAAAAATGACAATTCATTTATAAGAATAGAAAGAGACAATTTTCTTGAATTTATTTGATTTGGACCAAAATGTTATTTTAAAAAATGTTATTAGGTGTGCATTTTGCTACTTTTGATTAAAAAAATTGATGTTTGAAATTGTTTTGATATCTATTTCTAAGCGTCTGTTGTTTTTAAATTTCAAAATTTTGTAAAATAATTTTGTGGTTTAACTTTTTTTATTTTTTTTTAAAGTTTGTACAAAATGTCGAGCAATTTTTTTGTCTATAGTTGAATACCTGACTTAAATTTTCAAAAAAAATAATCACTAAAGGTTGGTTTGTAGCATTTTAATTCATAGACTTAAGAAGAGACATTGCTTGGAAAAGAAAATCCATTTTGGTTAATTGAAATTCTAATAACCCTATTTTTTAAAAATGAATCTAAAATCAGTAAATAAATCATAGGAAATAAATCAAACTGAGTACGTCATTAAATTAGGAAAGCTTTTTTAAAGTAATTACAGCCACGATTAAAAATATCATGAAACTTAAATATTCTAAAATTGCACCTTATCAAGCAATACAATATTATTATATATTATTTTATATATTTTTTAGTCAAATTTTTTTTTCAATTCAAGTTTAAAATTTTAGAAAATAGATAACAATGTCAAACGAAACAATAGATGAATATATAAGCCGTATTACAGCCATATCTGATTCAATAAGTTTTTACTATCTCTTAGTTATCATTCCTTTTGGCTTTTTTGCTAATATTCTATCAATATTTATCTATACTAGACCTACTATGAACAAAGAAACAAACACAAGTTTTTTGTACATGTGTTTATCAATAATGAATATCATATCCTTGCTCAATTATACATTCATAGTCCGACCAAGAAATATCTTTGGCTACACTGTCGAGATGACATGTGGACTGACTGGTTTTATTCGCAGAAATATTTTCAACTCAACTTCATGGGTTCAGCCGATTATATCATTTGACCGATTCCTATTTGTATTCTATCCAGTTAAATGCAAGCAGTTGGGCCAAAAGAAAAACATTCTTTTTCTAATGAGTCTTGTTTTGGCTTTAATTATGATCACAAACAGTACCAATCTAATGAGTTTTGCTGTAGTTGAAACAACCTATGACAATGATACCAATCAAACGGTTATCAGTGAGTCATGCGAGCAAACAAAGTCGGTCTCTTTGGCCACTGATTTCATTGCTATTCTAATGAGGCTCTATATACCTTTGTTTATAATGATTTCACTTAATTCGTTGGTAATCAGAAAGCTGTATCAGAGCAAAAAAAAAGTAAAAAAATCCTCTAGTCTGCCAATGGTTAATGTTAAATCATCTAAAAGTCAAAGCCAAAAAACATTTTCCAATAAAGATTACAAGTTTATTACTGCAACATTAACTATGGATTTCATATTTTGGATATTTTATGCTCCCGTCTCCATAAACATAACTCTAAGTATTATTGACACGTTTACAGGAATATTCAAAGATCCAAGAGCAAGAATCAACTATCGTTTGTATTCAAACGTTTCCCAGCTGTTTGCTTTTACATATCATTCAATATGTATTTTTCTATTTATTGGATTCAACAGATACTACAAGGAAGAGTTGTTTTCATTTCTAAAGATCAACTATAGAGCGCCCTTTTGGACTTCTCGAACACTAAATGATTCTAAAACAAGATCTTCGAATAGCGTTGGTCAGAGTGTTAGATAATTCAAATTAATCTCATTTTTAATTATTTTCAATTTTCGGACCGAGTCAATAAATATGTTTTGAACCAAATTTAGAAAATTAAAAATTAATGAAAACATTTCTATTTAAAATTTATCACAAAGTAGAATTATTTTTGGACAAAAAAACTTACGCAAATAAAATAAAAATTTTATTCAAAGTTATTTAGATGCAGAGATATGTGCAAATTCATGATTGTAATTTAGTAAATAATATTTAATTGTATTTTCTATTGTCAAAATAAAAGAGAAGATGGTTTTTCATCTAATCGAAAAAATGTTTTTTTACTGCAAAATAAAAAATCTTAAACAATATCTTTGTTTTCTCTTAAAATTTAGTTTACCTTAATTTTCAAATGACTTTAGATGTGAAATATAAAATTTATGCAAAAACAAAAAAGACAAGTTATGACATGGACTTTAACTAGGCCGCTACAATAACTACCTTGAACGGCAAAAAATTCATGTTGTTCGGACTTATTTTTAAAAAATATTTAAAGTCCGGATTTTACTTTGATAAAAAAATAAATGAAATTTTAGGCAAAATGTAATTTATTGTACATTTTTATATTTTTACATTTTTGAGAGAAAAAAAAAATCTCAAAAAATTTTCATTCAAGAAAAGTAATAATAAATTTGCAATTAATTAAAAGGGATTTTCAAAAAATTATCCGTGGTTTTTACATTTAAACTTTTCTAAAACTCCTTTTTAGGTAATTGCGAATTTATTATTACTTTTCTTGAATGAAAATTTTTTTAGATTTTTTGATTTTGAGATTTTTTTTTTTCTCTCAAAAATGTAAAAATGTAAAAATATAAAAATGTACAATAATTTTCATTTTGCCGAAATTTTAAGTCATTTTAAAACATGTTTGGATACAGTTAAAGATAAGGCGTCTGTTGAAAACGAATTCCTTGCTACAAATTCTCAAAAATATTTATGTCGGCAAAAACCATGCTCAAAATAGTAAAAATAAAAACTAAATGTAAAAATCAATTAATTTTTTATACTGAAAATTATTTATATAATAGATTCTTAATTTTTTTAACTGATAAAATTTATTTATTAAATGATGATTTTTTTTAACTTGACCATGTGCAATGCATTAAATGACTTTTAACTAATTTTGTGACAACTGATACTTTTAATTTACGAATAATACACTAAATTGACTTTTATTATAATTGACGATTTAATATTTTTTTAAAATGACGTTAAATCAAAATAAATGACGCTTTAATTCAATTATTATTTTATCAATATTTAGCTGATTCAATCTACATACAGAGGATTTTTTACAAATAATATTTTATTTTATATTAATAAAACCAATTCTTTTTTGTGGGCTTTGTTTACGTATTACGTATTATTAAAGGATTATTGAAAAATGTTAAAAAGAAAAAAAATCATGCTAGTTATTTTTGGTACAGTGGTGATTTCATAACAGTATTTTACGATAATTTACGTAAAATACCGTAAATTAACCAAATTTTACCACATTTTAAAAATCCGAAAAGTGAAAAAGAAGTATTTTACGAAAAATTAAGTAAATTTTCATGATTTTGAGATAATTTTGGTAAAATTTGGTAAAATTAAAAACGGCCAATTCAAAATTCAAAATTTTTTGGGAAAATGTCTTTTTTTTCCGAAAATCGAAAATTTAAGACAGTTTTTTTATTCATAAATTGGTCAAAAAAATAGTTATTTTTAAATTGTTGTAAAAAAAATTTTCTTAAATTTTCGATTTTCGGAAAAAAAAGACATTTTTCCAAAAAATTTTGAATTTTGAATTGGCCGTTTTTAATTTTACCAAATTTTACCAAAATTATCTCAAAATCATGAAAATTTACTTAATTTTTCGTAAAATACTTCTTTTTCACTTTTCGGATTTTACGTTAATTTACGTAAAATGTGGTAAAATTTGGTTAATTTACGGTTTTATTCTCTAGGCTGTCTGCAAAAAGTTGACAGATTAATTTAGGATCATTGATTTGATCATTTATTCTGATTAAATTTTAGGCATTCTATTTAACTTAGTTTGATATTTATTCTCATTTGATTTTTTACAAGAATTGGGATCAGAACAAAATTTTTTCTATTTTGAGCATGGTTTTTGCCGACATAAATATTTTTGAGAATTTGTAGCAAGAAATTCGTTTTCAACAGACGCCTTATCTTTAACTGTATCCAAACATGTTTTAAAATGACTTAAAATTTCGGCATAATGAAAATTAGAAAATAAAGAAATTTAAAATTATTACATAATAAGAAAAAAAATAATTATTACACAAATAAATTAATAGATTAATATTACACAAAAGAATGCTTGAGACAGAATATTACAGCAGTCAGGAGGAAACCGATATTGAGACGGAAAAACAGTCCATGAATCTCAAAAGAAGAAAAGCAAAATGCCCACTTGGGAAATTATTAAAACATTTTACAACGCCGATGATGCAGAAAAAAGTATAGAAAAGTAAGGGCTAAAATGCATAAAATATGATACAGTTATAACGATGCTAAATTTTCTTTATTTTTCTCATAAATAAGATTATTAAATAATAATTCGATGTCTACTCATTTTCATGCTGACGCAACTTACGAGCGTGTTACTATTGATAAAGATAGAGTTTTCCATCCTTTTGGATTAGTAGTAAGTTCAAATTAAAAAACTTGAATTTGAATTTTTGGAGGATTTTGAATTTTTATTTTCAGGTGTTCGAATTTTTCTTATACCCAATAATCATTATTATAATACTCGGCAATAATTTTTTTGTACCCAGTTTTTATTACTTTTTCAATAATTTTGACAAAAAATAAATACCCAAAAAATATTTATTTCTACACCCAAATAATAAATATAAATACCCATTTAATAAAAATCAAAACTAAATTTGAATTTTTGCAGACTAAATTTGAGTGGGACAAAGTTTTTAACTGCTGGTACATTTTGCAGAACAATTTTTAAATTAATAGTAAAAAAGCTATTTTATTTAAAAATTTTTGTTTTAGTTCTTTGTTCCAAAATTCACAATGCCAGTTATAAATTCTATTTAATTAAAAAAATAATTGCTATATTAGTTAATAATATTATATTAATAGTTGTCACTTAATCTTTTAAAATGACAACCAATACTTTAAGATGACGATTAATACATTTTATTGACATTTTTTCTAATGACTTTAAATAAAAATAAATGACGCATTAATATGGGAACAATAATTTTCTTCAAAAAAATAACTTTTTTTAAATTGTAGAAAATTTTGAAAACTCATAAACTCAAAGATTCTATTACTATTTGTTTTTATTTTTGTATTTTATAAAATTTGTATTCTGTTATTATCTTTATCACAAACTAAAACATTTGAATTTTTGTTTATACACAACCCTTCAACTCCTTGAAACATTCCCGAGTCGATTCCCTTAGCGCCAAATTCAGCTATAAAGCGGCCATCATTTGCAAAGACTTGTATTCGAGAGTTTCCAGAGTCTGCCACCAAAATGCATCCTTCTTGGTCACAAGTAACGCCTCGTGGATATTTAAATTCACCAGATTTTGTTCCTTCGCGACCAAATTTGAACAAAAAAACACCATTTGTGTCAAACACTTGAATCCGGTGATTCATACAATCCGATACAAACACCTTGTTGTCATTAGTAACATGAATATAGCAGGGTTTATCTAAGCGGCCATTTTCTGATCCATAATGGCCGAATGAGCGCAAAAATTTTCCTGATGGGTTAAACACACAAATTCCTTTCGAAAAAAATAATTTAAAATTTAGAACAAAAAATGCTTTTTTTTTTCAAAAATCCTACTATCATTTTCTTTATCACAAACAAAAATTTCCGAAATTTTATTCACCGCTATTCCCCATGGGTTGTTTAGCTGGCCAGGTTGATTACCTTGACCAGACGAAATTGATCTCAAATAGCGGCAATACCTGTCAAAAATTTGAATCCGATGATTGAGACGATCAACTACATAAACATTTGACATGGTGTCAATGTAAATTCCCGCCGGACTATTAAACTCTCCTTCTTTGGTTCCCATTGCGCCAAAACATCGACTAAATTTTCCCTCCTGGTCAAATATTTGAATTCTGTGATTACGAGAATCGGTGACCAAAATGTTGTTATTAAAAGAGTTTATGGCCAAGTCTAAAGGCCAATTAAATTCACCGTTCTCTTTGCCTTGTTTGCCGATTATTTTGACTGCTTTTTTTCTAAAGCCGTACTCCGTAATTCTAGGCTTGTTGGACACATTTGACAGAGTAGATGCTAGAAAATCTTGAGACTGTGACGTTTGTTCGATATCGGCAAAGCTAGATGGTTCATTTAACATAACATTGAAAGTAAGAGGCGTTTTGGCTCTTGTTTGAGGCTTAACATTGTACAAAGCGTTCACATCTATAGACTTGACTGGTTCATTCAGAGTTTCAACGGGGTCCGTTGAAATTACGAAGGTTTTTGATCTTGTTATGGGTTTAGGAGTTGTGTCAGAGTGAATGTCCCTGCTTGATTGACTTGTCTGATTGTTTTGGTTTGTTGAGCTAAAATCTATGGCAAAACTTGCTGGCGCCTTGTTCCATGTAGCGCGTTGTCGATTACTGTGTATTTCGTTTGTGTTTACAGTGCTCGTATTTTGTTGTGAGATAGTGTCGTGGACGGGATCACGAGATAAGGAGCCTAATTTTTGCATCAAGCTTTTAAGCTCATTTAAATTGTTTGTGGAAAAAATTAGTCGATTTTGACTTGATGTCAATCCATTGGGTTTATTAGGATTTTTCAAGTCATCCATGTAGAGTTGACATTGCTGTTTCATTTTTGCCAATTGATTTTCATTCACTGCTTGACTTGTACTAACGAAATATTAAGAATTATTTTTTTTAAGCTAAATTGATTTTTGGAACTTAATAAAAATTTGAGCTTAAATTTTTCTAATACACTGAGAATATTTTTTAAAATTGTTCTTGACAATGATTTCATCGAATGAACAAATCCAATATGCACCAGACAAAATGAATTATATCTGAATATTTTTTATAGATGAATAAAAATTTTATTGAAAATTTTTCCTTTTAAAAAAATTAATTTAACTAATTTAATGGAGAATAACAAAAAAAAAGTTTATTGAAAAAAAATTGATAATTTTTTACTGTTTTACTTTGTAAGATAAAGGTAGAAATAAGTGTATTTCTTCAAAAAAGCGACTTAAATAAGAGCAATAAATCAGAAAATGTTAATGTATATCCTACAAAAATAAAAAGATGAATTTACTAGATAAAAAATTAACTAAATTAATAAAAAGATACATATATAGAGGAAAAAATTTAAATTCTAAAATTTTTTTTTAATAATTTGACAAATTTATTTAATGCTTTATAAATTGTAAATTAGTTCCTGAATTTCCATTTTGATTATATAAGTATATTTGATCAAATGTAGGTTAAAGAAATGCATCGAAATTCTCCTTGCTTGAGCATTTATTTATTTATTTGATAAAATTAACCTCCTAAGAAGGAGAAGTAGTACATAGAAAATTAAAGATTAAGTCAATGATGTAAGAAAATAGAAAAAAAAGAAGTAAGAAAATTGGAGATAAATTTAATTAAGTTAAATTTAAAAATGATCTATTCAGGGATCGATATAGTTTATAATTAATTTATTTGTATTTCATAGTTTTATTTTTATTTTACTTATCCTTTTCTATCTTTCCTTTTTTTTCTTAATCTTCAAAAAAATATTTTTATATAATGTTTGGTATTATTGTCTATTGTTTAACAAAAATATCTATTTGATTTCATCTTTTTATCTAATATAATTAATCCAATGCCAACAATAATTTTTTTACATTATTTATGATTCAAGAATTTTCTTTAAGCGAGAAACTTTTTGTACAAAAAAAAATTTCAAATACATGCTACTTTTTTATCAATTTTAAATTTTCTAGGTAAATCAACAGGCTAAGATTTAGAACCGTATTTTAATTTTTAATTAATTTTTTTTCCAATTTTCTTACAAAAAATAAATTTTAATTGTGCATGTCTAAATTGTATTTTAGATTTTTGAATTAATTAATTGTAAGTTAATGCAATACAAAAAAGTCTTTGGAATAAAATGTGAATTAATATATATGTGGCATAGTTTTTTGCCAGTAGATAAATCTTTTTTTTAGAAGACATTTTTAATAAATTATTGATTTAATTAGTAGATAATTTTTTACAGATTGAGTCTAACCCATTTTATAGAAAGTAGTGAAAAGCATGTTGCAGAAAAAGTATCTTGATCGAAACGCGGACTTGGCAGCAACAAAGAAATTTTTAGTTAAGAGTCTAAAATTTCATCAAGAGAATAGGCATTGCGTTACAATTGAGTCAAATTGAGAAACCGATTTGGCAAATATTTGCACCAAGACATTCAGTAGAAGGTCCGAATCGACGTCCGATCTTTCAAAGGCTCAGTGTAAAGAGTTCAGTACAAAAAAGATGGTTGGATCTTGATTGAATGGAATAGAAAATTCATTCAAACTGCCCAGTTTAGACTATAAGAGATCGAAGGCAATGCAAAACTAGTTAGAAAAAAAAAGCAATTCAAAGTAATTATTAAATGGTTTATTTCTCTCAACAAAATCTTATTTATGCACTTTTTTTAAAACTTTATTTTAATTAATTTTTTTTCTATATATTTTTATTCTGAACAAGTATTAGCTCAGTAGAGATAAACAAATAAATCAACAAAACGAATTATCTACTGGCAAAAATTTGACCTATAAATAGGTCGTAGGTCATTTCCTTCGTTAGATCAGAGCAAACTAATTCGCTGCCTGTTTTGCATTTTAAACTTTGGCCATTAATTTCTCAGCTAAGAAAAAGTAAGGAGGTTGTGAAGTTCATTTCAATTGGATCGTTTCAATTCAGAAAAATTTGAATAACTTTTTTACTATATGGAATAATTTAGTTCTGTAAAATGCTTAATGTTTAAGCAACTTTGCTTAATCTAAAAATATATGTCTGCAAAAACTCTGCTTTATAATTGCAAAGTTGATTAGAATACTTTTTAATGGCATGCAAAATGCAGAAAATTGCAGAGTATTTTGCAGACCTATTTTACTTCACTAAGCAAATTTGCTTATAATTAAGCATTTTATAGATCTTAATTATCTCTTTTAGTAAAAAAGTTATTCAAATTTTTCTGAATTGAAACGATCGAATTGAAATTAACTTCACAACCCCGAAAAACAGATAATTAAAGTTCATGATCAAATGTAAATTTCAAATCAAAATTTTTGGTTTTCGATTGAAAAAAAAGATACTTTTTATTCAATTATTTAATAATTAACAAATTCTCAATAACCAATTTGTGTAAAAACGTATTTGAATTCCTAAGGAAAGATTAAAAGATATTTGATAGAGAGAATACTTCTTTTATTTAACAGTTATCAA
This sequence comes from Brachionus plicatilis, assembly GCA_010279815.1. Taxonomy (NCBI): domain Eukaryota; kingdom Metazoa; phylum Rotifera; class Eurotatoria; order Ploima; family Brachionidae; genus Brachionus; species Brachionus plicatilis. Next base: position 275,021 of record QEOQ01000658.1, read on the forward strand.
AAGTAGAAGATCTGACTCATATAAATTGCACTGAATATGATTTAGCATTCAGTGTTATTTTGATTGAATGGTGCCTTGAATGTAACAACAATGGACTAACCGGCTCGATAAAATTCTATTTTTATTTAATTGAATATTGTATGGATCTCCCTTTTCAACACAAAAAAATAACCATTCAACACAATTTCAAACGCTCAGCACAAAATGATTTCTTCTCAACACAAAAATTAAAATTTGGAAAGAATACTTTTAGCACAAAAATTAAAAATAAAATAAATGCATTCAACACAAAAATGGCTTGTAGGAAAAATTTTCAAAAAATTTATTCAAAATCTTATTTATTCAAGAACTGTTATAAAGTTGAGAGTTCTTTTTTCTTTAAGCTTCGGAATTTACTTTATTTCCCTAACTTCCACTTAAAAATATTATTAAACAAAATTTAAAATTAAAAGAAAATTTATTTTATTATAAATATTTTTGTGTCCAAAAAAAATTTCCTTTAAGAATTATTTTCAAACACAATTTTTTTGTGTTAAATGTTTTTTTTTTTGAATTTAATTTTTTGTGCTGAGAAGAAATCGAATTGTGTTGAATGTTTTTTTCATTGTGCTAATCAGAAATTGATTGTGCTGAAATAATATTCCCATATTGTATGTTGAATAATCTTAATCATTTTTTGTCTATAACAAACTGAATTTTTTACTTAATTGTAAAATGGACATTTAATTTTCTATTAATTTTTATTTCAATTTGTCCACGGGACTTAAGCTTTAATTTAATTTTAAATAAATAAATAAATAAATAAATAATAAATAACGAAACATTCTTAAACATAATTTGTTTAATCTTTAATTAGATACAAAATTATATGAATTTTAATCTGAAGTAAAAATAAAATCTGAATCAATATTTCGAAATTTTGCAATCCGAAATTTAACTTTGTTTCGCTTTAATTTGTTTTAATTAATATTAAAATATCATTTAAAGTCATAATTATGTTTAATTTTAAAACAAATTAAAGATTTCATCATCTTTATTATGATTTTAATCAATTAAGTTTTGATCATTTGATCATGATCATGAACTTTAAGTTGCCAAGAAAAACCATAATTTTTTGCTCATATTCATTTTGACTGTCAATACTAATAGAATTCATCTAAAACTCTAATAATAAATAGTGTCGAATTAAATAAATTAACCGAAAGGATTGCAGAATTTATTCTTTAAAAATTTTCTATTTTTTTTAAATAGACACACATAAGATACTCTTAGAAATTAAGTAATTTTAATTTTAAATGCAAAAAATTCAAAAATGAAAAAATGAGTAAAACAAATTCCTTAAATAATTAAATTAAATTTATGATACAATTCCAAATGATTAATATGAAACATTCAAATCAAATTATCGAAAAGGTGATCAGCATAATTCAAATGAACGAATTTAATTTAAATAAAATTTAGGAAATGAAAAATTATTATTTCAATTTAATTTGTAAAAGATGAAAAGATTTCTTAAAAAATTACTCATTAATTTCCAAAACCAGGGCTCTAACCCGAACCCGACTGGCTGCACCCGCTTCTAATTTAGATGAGTTTTATTTAAAAAAGCGGTGTTATTATTGAAAATAGGGGCACCCAAACATCATTTGCCTTTAGTAAATACATTCAAAAAAAGAAAATCATTCTAAAGAAAAATATTGAAATTAAAAAATTTAAATTCAATTATATTGAAATTCTACATTTTTAAGATATCTAAAATAAAATAAAACAATTAAGTTTTACTTGATAATTGATTCGGTTAGATCGCAGAAATAATTTATTTCGACAGAATTGACTTCTGATATTGACATGGAAGTGGTATTTTCTTTTCTGTCTTCTGATTTTTTATAGAATTCAATTTCATTTATCAAATCATTTTCTCTTTTCTTCAATTCAGCAATCAGCATTCTGAAGACACTAGAAATTTCCTGTTTTAATTCATTATACATAGGATTTTCTACCTAAAAATATTGAAAATACATTTTTTAGATAAGTCCCATAAAAATTCATACTTGCATTGGTACATTTTTAATCAAAGATTTGCGAAGATTATTTATTTTGATTTTTATTTCGTTTTGGAGATGAGCTAAATGAATTCTTTTACAATTTTGGCAAAAATATTTTCCACAATCGGGACATTTCGTGTTTTGTCCTCTTCTCTCGCATTGAAAACAATTTGAAGGAACATTGTCAGAATCAAGCTCAAGAAATCGCAAGAGAGTTAAATTGTTTGGTAAAGCATCAACGCCTTGAAAAGGTAAAGTATGCACAGTGCGACATTCAGGACATTTAATACGGTTTGTAACTCTATCGGCTAAGTTGGTTAAACAAGGAGAAAGACAAAATGTGTGCTGACAAGGTAATAGTTTTGGCTGTTTATATCGGTCCAAACAAATGGAACAAACCAATTGCTGCTGAAAAATGTTAAATGTATTATCAGGCATTTTAATTAGCAACAAAGTAATTTATGCTTCTCAATTACATGAAATTGTTCTCCAATTATTTAATATTAATAAATTAAATATTTTGGTAATCATGGTTACTGCATTTGCGTAAGAATTGTAATTCAAGCTTATTATGGCTTTTGGAGCCAACAAAAAGATTTCTTTTTATTTCCAATGGTAAAAGGTAATATTTTTCGTGCTTTAAAAAAAGTGACAAAAAATTTAAATTTTGAAAATAAAAATTTAACTAAATAAATAAAATAAAATTGAATTTAATCTTTTAATTTAGTCAATTGTCATTGATAACTTTTTATTTTTATTTTTAAACTTTTTTTAAACATAGCCAAGATGGGCGTAATTAAGTGAAATAAATAAATAAATTTAAATGATTGAACTAATCACAATCTAAATAAAATAAGTGAATTTTTAAAAATTATTAAAATAATTATTTGTAAGGGCTTTGAAAACCTTACCCATTCTTCTTTTAATTTTATCATTTTTTCTATGAATAATTGATTTAATCATTTTAATTATAAAAATACAAATCTCTAGATTTTAAAAGCATTTAAATTTTAGAGTTGGTTGTAACATTATAAGCTTGCAATGTAAATCTTATTAAAGTGCTTTCTATACATAGGATTTTCATGCAAGTTCGGACTTAAAAGTATTTTTAAGAAAGTCCAAAAAATCAAGTCATTTTTAAGTTAAAATTAATGTTTGAATTTTTACCGCTCCATGCAGTCATAATCACGTTCACATAAATTTTTTACCATTTAAGTCAAAGTCACTAAAGTTAAAGTTAAGAATTGGACTTAAGGGTTGTGACTTTTTAATAGCTCTTTAAAAAGTTAATAATTGGACTCACTGTAAAGTAACGTAAAATAAAGGGTGAATAATTGATGATATGAAAAAATAAATGACAGATTTTTTTAGACATATTTTAATTACAGCTTGCAGATCATCAGCAACTGATTTAAAGTTTGAATTCCTGTCTTAGCTTTTCAAAAGTCAAAGTCAAAGTCTGACATTGGCTTTAAAATTTTTAAAGGCTTTACTTTGTTTTTATTATAGGCCAGAATTTTGAAAAAAATAAACAAAGTAAAATAAAAAAAAGTGTTTTTATCTGTAATAAACATATTTTAAATCGAAATCAATCAATTTTTCTTCCAAAAAGAAATGAAAATCAAAAAATTTCATAAATTTTTGCATATATAAATTTATTGTTTTCAATATTTGCAAAAAATAAAAAAATCCTAATTTTTTTGCTTTTAAAAAATAAACTAAAATATTGTAATTTTAGTTAATTTGAGGTAAATTGATAAAAAAAAAGAGGAACATCATTGTAAATAGAAATATATCAAGTTTTTAATTTTATTTAAAAAAAAAATTTAGTAACAGGGCTAACAAGCTGACATTGGGTTATTTAATTCGTCACTTTCACAAGGCAGAATTCTCTTGTAATTTCTATTTTTTACAATCAATTTTTTCTAAAATAAATTTAATTTATTAAATTAATTTAGTGAATAAATTTAATTTTTATACTTATTAAGTAAATAAAGGTTTATAGAGAGCAGAGCTAATTTTGTTTAATAATCAAAAGCAAAATATTTAATTTTTGAAGTAGTTAAAAATCGTTCAATCTAGAGAACATTTAACAGCAATCAGAATGTAATTCTGTTCGCTTTAAAACTACTTATTAACTTGAGATTTTAATAAAAAGCTCACTAAAAAATAACTCTGCTCATCATTTAACATTTTTTAGAAATCATAACTATCTACTTACAAAAAAATTTTCATCAAAGTTTGAATTAACATTGCTAGAATGTTTAAATAAATCATTCAATCGATTTCTAGCAGCATTATCTATCATTGATTCCAACAAAGTATTGACCAACTTCATTCGGTCTTGTTCCTGTTTCTGATAAGCTTCAGTTACAATGAGAACAATTGAAATTACGAATAAAAAACGATACAAATTCTTCATTTTTTAATTTTTTGAAACTTGAACCTAAATTGCAAACAATTTATAATAAAATTTTAATACGCATGAGTAGATCAATTTTTAAATGAATGTTTAAATTGTATTTAAAAAAAATATCATATTATTAGCCGCAAAACTTAAAATTTAATAGCTTAGATTAAATTTTCAAAAAAGGAACATAAATATGACATTTAAAGTATTGATCCTTTAATAGCCATGAAACCAAAGAGAAAAAAATATTTTGTTTATTTTTTTTTGCGTCTGGTAAAAATTTTGAGATTTTTTTTAAATTTAATAATAAAGCATTAGTAATAATTTTTTAATTTAATCATATTATGAATCATTATTTTTACAAAAGAAATCAAGTTTTTCCAGGAATTGGTTAGTTTTTAATTTTATTTGATTTTTATTAATATCATTGATGAGTATTTAAAAAATTTTGATTTTATAAGTTTCCATTTTTCTTGCCAACAAAATCTATTAAATAATCATCTGAATTGTTCAAAGATCACAAAGAATGCTAATTAGAACATGATTTTTGTTGATTTAAAATTTTCGACAGTGCTGATTCAATTAATCTCGCATGAAAAATAAAATTTCTCATTGATTCTTGCTTTGATCGAATTGATTAAAGAACTAAACAAATCATGTCGCTTTGGGTTTTTTTTAATCAAGATAAATTTTATCTTTTGAAAATCCTAAACCTATAGTAAAATGGGGTAAATTCGATATTTCTTTTATTCAAAGAGGTCTAGGGGGTGGAAATTTAATTGGATTGATATTATTTGATAGGATTTAAAAAATTTAAACATTTCAGTCAATTTTGAAAAAAAAATTTATTAAAATAAAAAACATGAAAGAAATATATACATTTAAAAATAATGAGGTTTGTTAACGGTTTAACCCAACGGTTGGGGTAAAAGTGATAAAATACAAAAAACAAATAAAAGATGAGTACAAAAAAATCACGAAATCAAATTAATTTATATTCTATTATTTACATTTTTTCGAACAATAAAATTCACTTTTCGGATCAAACTTTTTAGGTAGACATATAACACATGACCAGTCAGAGCATACTTCACACGAAATCCATTTAGATTGATTTATTTTATCGAAACCGAATTTTTGTTTACACTTGAAACAATTTTTTTCATTTTTTAATCTCATATTTGGCTCTACTACTTGATATTTAAAATAGCTATCATAATAAAATAGAAACTTTCAATAATCAATTTATTTTTATATAGAAATTCAAAACAAACCAATTAACGGTACAGCCCTAAAGTGAATTTTTTAAAAAACGTTTTTTTTTAATAAAAAGAGAACGGTTATCTCTATGAAAAAAACCGATTGAAAAAAATGAAATCAGGGTCAAAAATTACATAAAACAAAGGGTCATTGTCTAAGAAAAAATTTTTTTCAACAAGTTTTTTTTCGCAAGCGGTATCTATTTTATATATGGGGTTATTTTTACAATCAATTAAAAAAAATATATAATGGGATAGGTCTTATATCAATTGATTAATTTTTAGGAAAGAAAATAGAAAAATAGTCATTTTTTATTTGCGCAAAAAAATACTTTTAAAAAAAAAGTTATGTGAGATCAAACATGATAAACGATGATGAATTAATGTTTTATTCATCAATTAAAGAAAATTAATGATGGTATTTAACATATTCAAAAAATTTGTGCATGATTTTAAAGCTGCATTGAAATGTAACACTCAAATGAAAAGTGTTTTAAGCGTAAGCAAAAAAAAATAATAAGTATGAAAAAGCAATTCGAAAATTTGATATTTCTTTTTTTTTACCAAAAATAATTTTTCCTATTTTAGACATGTCGGACATGAAAATGAACTTGATCAAGATAATTTAATGCCAATATTTTTTATGCAATATCAGATCACTTTAAAAAAAGAGATCGGATCCCATTCGAAGTTATTAAGAAAATCTCTGATTAAATCTTTATAATGCAAGTAATCTTTATCTTTACGAAATTTTAAAAAAACGGCAATTTACAAATTTAGTACAAAAACTAAAAAGGTTAAAATTTTTTTCTAATTGTGCAAAAATGTTTCTGAAAAGAGTTCTATATTTTACAAATTTGAACAAACGAATTATAACCTCTGCAAAAAATCTGCAATTTTCTCTAAAATGCACATCATCAAAAATTTTTGATTAAAATTTCGAATTATTCATAGAATAAATAAAATTTACAATAATAATTTTAGATTTTTTTCGTTTTACCATTTAGGATTTCTATTTAAAAATAAATTGTTTTAAAAAGCATATTTGTTAAGAAAATTGAATATTTATCAAGAGCATATTTATCAAGAGCAATGCACTCACAAGCAACGGTCTAGCAACTGACAAGAATAAAGAACAGGGAGAGCTTTTTGAAAAAAAGGGTGGTAAACGCGTGGAACAAATTACCGTCTGAAGTCTAATGCAAAATCTAAAAATGATTTCAAAAACAAACTTGATAATTATCTGAAGCTAAATTCAAAATTGAAACAAACAAAATTAAAAGGAACTACAATCCAGCAACTTTTATTGATTCTATAAAAAAATTTTATTTAAACAACTTTATAATATAAACTTTATAATAAACTTAACAATTTTATATTTATTGATAAATTTGATGGCGCAAAATTTATAACAATTAAGATGAAAAATTAAGAGCTGACTAATCATTAAATCATTAAATTAATTTAAATTTTTTTATATTAATTCAAACTTTGCAAATAAGATTAAATTTTTTAGTGTCTTATTTCAGTTCCTTTTTTATTAAATTTAAATTTTAGCTAGTAATTTTAGATTTTCTGAAAAAAAATGACTTTTTTTAAATTCAATTTTAATATTTTTAGCTTTATTATCTAATAGTTCGTTTTAAATTTAAATTTTAAGTATACACTCGTTTAAATTTTAGGTTCAAGTTTCAAAAAATTATAAAATGAAGAATTTGTATCGTTCCTTATTCGTAATATCAATTTTTCTCATTGTAACTGAAGCTTATCAGAAACAGGAACAAGACCGAATGAAGTTGGTCAATACTTTGTTGGAATCAATGATAGATAATGCTGCTAGAAATCGATTGAATGATTTATTTAAACATTCTAGCAATGTTAATTCAAACTTTGATGAAAATTTTTTTGTAAGTAGATAGTTACGATTTCTAAAATATTAAATGATGAGCAGAGTTATTTTAAATGAGCTTTTTATTATAAACTTTGCAAATTTTTCTGTAAATCCATATTTCACATTTAATTAAAAGTTTTCAAATTGGGCAAATACAGTTAGTAATAAAATTTATAATTCTCTAGATTAGATGATTTTTCACTACTAGAAAAAAAGGGCATAGTGAATTTTGGAATAAAGAAAAAAAAATTTAAAATGAAATAACTTTTTTACAATGAATTTAAAAATTGTTCTGAAAAATGTCTCAGCTGTCAAAAACTTTGTCCCACTCAAATATAGTCTGCAAAAATTCTGCAATTTAATTTTAAGGATTTTCTAATCAATTTAGTGCTTTGCAGACTTGTAGAGTTTTAGTAGAGAATTAATTTTAGTGATACAATGTTTGTATCAGCTGATATATTTGCAGAACAATCTTTAGACTAATAGTAAAAAAGTTATTTCATTGTAAGATTTTTGTTTTTGTTCTTTGTTCTTTGTAATTCACAATTCCTAAAAAAATATTTGAGTTTTTAATATTTAAGCAAAAAAAGCTCTGCTCTCAAAATTTACTAAATCCTAAATTACCTTAAAAGTAGTGATGTTGATTATTGACTGCTTGGTCAACCAATATCTGGTCAGCCAAAAATTCTGTTTAAAAATTTAATTTTTAGTTTTTAAATTTAATTCAAGACGAACACTTTAGGTCATTTTTCTTTTTTGGTCTAAAAGTTGTTAATAATTGGAGCTAAATTTAAAGAAATCTGAGAAGTTATATGAAGAATGTCTCGTTAATCAAAATTAATAAATCAAAAAAAGGCTTTCTTTATAAATTGAATTGATTTTCTCATAAAGCATTTTAAACTTTTTTTCAGCCCTCTAGTTTAACAACGATTTTAATGTGAATCTGTTATTTTTTATATTACTTTTTGAAGCTAAACCGAAAGTTAGCAAATATTGTATTCATCTGTTTGTGGTCATAGCGTATAGGCTTATTTAGCTGGCTACATAATTTAGAAAATTGACACACAAAGAATTTATGTTATTAAAGAGAATTTAAGGAATCTTTAAATTTTTATTTGATTCTTTTATTAGTTGTTGTTTATTTTTTAAATATTTTTTTGTGATAAAAATAGATCCAAAGCAAAAAAGAATCACTAGGAATAAATTATTACTTAAACCATTAAGGCATTATAAACAATTTTTGGCAAACCGAAATTAGCTAACCAGAAAACCAGGCATTACTAAAATCACTACTTAAAAGTCTAAAAATTAAAATTATCCACTCAATTAATTTAATAAATTTAATTTATTTTAGAAAAAATTGATTGTAAAAAAAAGAAATTACAAGAGAATTCTGCCTTGTGAAAGTGACGAATTAAATAACCCAATGTCAGCTTGTTAGCTCTTTTATTTAAAATTTAAAAAAAATTTAATTTTTTTTAAAATATTAATATTAATAAAAAATTAATAAGCTAATTTTTTTTAAAAACAAAAATTAAGATGCTTATAATTTGTACATTTTCAAAACGAAAAATTTCTACCAAAATTTACAAGATTTTCTAAATTAAATATAACCAGAGTAAGTGATCATTAAAAAGGCAATCTGAAATTTTAGTACAAAAATTACAGTACATAAAATAAAAGCGTTAAGATTTTTTTTTCTAATTTAAAAAAATGGTTCTGCTAAAAGTACTATATTTTACAAATTTGTACAAACGAATTCTTAGCTCTGCAAAAACTCTGCGATCTATTGCAAACTTTAATCAAATATTTTTTGATGATGTGCATTTTAGAGAAAATTGCAGAGTTTTTGCAGAGCATAGAATTCGTTTGTACAAATTTGTAAAATATTATACTCTTTACAGAACCATTTTTGCACAATTAGGGAAAAAATTTTAACGCTTTTATTTTTTGTACTGCAATTTTTGTACTAAAATTTCAGATTGCCTTTTTAATTATCACTTACTCTCGTTATATTTAATTTAGAAAATCTTTGTACAAATTTGAACGGAAAATTTTAAACTATTTTCCAGACTTATTCTATTGCATAAAGCAGATTTTCTTAAAATTGAGCATTTTAAAGTACTAAATTATCTCTTATAGTAAAAAAAATATTCAAGTTTTTCTGAATTAAAACGATCATTTTTATCTTGGATAAAGGCTGCCAGTATCATGTCTACCCTTGATCAGTCTAGATTATTTAATTGCTTTTGATAAATTACAATTTATTAAATACTTAATAATATCTGAATTGTTTTTTTAAGAATTGGAACACATTATTTTAGATTTTGAAAATTCTTTCATAATTTTTTTAATTAAATCTAAAATAATCAAAATTTGATGAATAAAAAAATCACAATTATTTTCAAGTCATATTTTTAAGTCACATGATCAACACATAAATTTTATAACAAAATCATAATTTTGCATAGAATTTAATTTTCATATTAAATAAAAATGAGAATTCTTGTTTTTTTTTTTGCGGTCTGTTTTGCGTTGTTGGTAAATGCTTCTAAAAAAAAACTAATTTTCGAACCAAATTCTCTGACTATAGAGAAAAATAAAACAAACAATATAAAAGTATCTCTGGTAAGCGATAATAATCAAAGTGTTTGCTTAAACTTTACTTATGGAGATGAAAATGAAGAATTTTCTTCCACCGATATTATAAAAGTTTTAGAACCAATACTAATTGGACCTTTGAGAAACCAGAGTTCAAATGTTGAAATACATGCTCTTAAAGTTGGCCATCTCGTAATTGGTGCAAGATCAAATGAGGTTGATATGTAATTTAAAATTTATTATAATTAAATATTCTGATTATTAATCTTTTTTTTTTAAAGACCCTTTAGTGATATCTTTCGAATTGACGTGATTCATTCATCTTTTTTAAACATTCTCATTCAAATTGTTGGCTGGGTTTATTTCGTTGCGTGGTCAATTTCATTCTATCCTCAAGTTCTTCTAAATTATAGACTTAAAGAGTAAGTAAAAAGTTAGAATAAACATTTTAAATGAAGTTATTTTGTTAAGTGTTTCAGGCTTGAGCTTGGATTACATAGCACTAAATTTTCTTGGACATTCCTGCTATTCAGTTTTTAATGTGTCATTTTACTGGATTAGCCGAGTTCAATCAGAATATTTTTCCAAGCATCCAAGAGGAGTAAACCCGGTTTTATTAAACGATGTCTTTTTTTCTCTGCATGCAGTGACAATAACGGCACTAACAGGAATTCAATGCCTTTTTTATAAGGTTTTTTTTTAATTTGAGTTTTGACTTTTTAATTTAATGCTAAATTTAGAAAGCTGGACATAAGATGAGTGTTTTAGCATCTAGTTTATTCGGCATTATGATATCAGTTCTGGTTGTAGGAGGAATCATCAATTCCTTGTCTGTAATCACTGTTTTGGACTACATCTATATATTTTCTTATATTAAACTTGCCATTACAATAATGAAATATATTCCACAAGTAAACAAAATCTAAGCCTCTTAATATAGCATTTATTTATTTGGTTTTAATTCACAGGCTTATATTAACTATAAGCGCAAAAGTACAGTTGGCTGGAGTATAGTAAATGTTTTGTTAGACTTTACTGGCGGATCTCTGAGTCTTCTTCAAATGTTTCTCTTGGCATTCAATTACAGTAATCAAATTGTGTGATAAAATTTAATCATTTATATTAAATTATTTTTTTCAAGACGATTGGACATCCATCTTTGGTTCACCCACAAAACTTGGTCTTGGGCTGCTTTCAATATTTTTTGATTTTATTTTTATATTTCAACATTATGTTTTATATAGACATGCAGATAATGAATATACTCCAATTTCTTAATTTTAATGACAATTCGAGTTAAATAAACATTTCTTATTTTTTTTATTCTAAATTTTTTATCACTATATTATCACTATAGTTAAGAAGGAGCATAAATACATGCTCCAATACGTCTAACGAGAAGATTGGATAGTAATGTAAACATTACATTGGTGAGAATTGGACCCCTTATTTTAAAGCATAAATGGATAAGTGACAAGATCAAATTTAAAAAATTTTTCAGATAGTTCACATTCAGGTTATTTTACTTCAAATTCGTTATCTTGGCATATGAAAATCTTAAATGGCCAATTTGCAAAATAAATTGAGAAAATTGGCAAATGATTAGCCAATTTTTAAAATTTTTTTACTTTAAGTTGAAGTTAAAGATCAAATTTTCATGATTATACTTAAAAATGTGTATTAAAAAGCATTTTTAATTAAAAAATTAAATCAACACACAAATTTTTTATGTGTAGTAAATTATGGGCCATGTGGAAAAAAACATATATGTAATTTAATAAGTTTAGCCTTGGATATTACGAAATTAGACGTAAGTTAACGTAAATGTACGTAAAATTACATAAAAACCATGTGTCATATCACTATTATATATAATGAAAAAATAGCATAAAAGGATCTACCTACTCCCCACAAACAAAAACTGTCATCCACAAATCAAAAACTTTTCCCCACAAAGAAAAAATTTTCAGCACAAAAAAAACTTGAATAAGACAAAAACTGCCCTCCACAAAAAAAAAAACTTCTATTGAAAACTGCTACTAAATATTTTAGATAATAAAAAATGATTTTACGAAATAAAAAAAAAATCCGAATTTTTGGAGATTAAAAATCCAAAAAAATTAAACGAAAAAGAAAAAACAATGACAATTCATTGAATGATCCAGGGACAATATTATATGAGAATCCGAAGAATTTTTTAATAAACCTAAAAAAGCTCGTCCAAAATAAGTTTGAAATTGGTTTTCCTTAAAATAGATTTTAATTTAGTTATTTTGTTGATTTTATATTTAATTTTTTTCATATATAATTTTATAAACACTATTTGAAAAAATTATATAACAGATTTATTAAATTTTTTTTCACCACAAAAAATTTGTGTCAATCAGTTATTTGGTTAAATATGTAAAAATTATTTTTTTTTTGAATTCGGCACAAAAAAATTGTGTTTTCTAGTGGTTTGTGGTGAAAAGTTTTTAGTTTGTGGGGAATCAATTATCTCTTAATTAAATTATATATGCAAGTTTTCAATAAACCATTCCATTTATGGCAAAAAATAATCTTTAAATACAAAAATAAACCAATGCCTAGTTTAACAGAAATACAATCTTAAATGAAATATAGACGTCTAAAAACTGGTGATGTGAATAGCCTAGAAGATTTAGAATCATTTATTGGCCAAAGGATTGTTAACGAAACTTTTGATACTAAGTTAAATGATGAAGATCCTTTTTATTTTGGAATTCAAACAAGTGATGGTAGCGATGATAATAATTTTAACTTAGGATTTACAAGTAAAAACTTATTGATTTTAAAAGAAAAAGGTAAATTTATTATTAAATTTCTAAAAAAATATTTTTAGTAAATTTTATTAAGAGGAAATGTTTTATATTGACTGTTCCTATAAAATTGTTAATATAGGGTATCCACTGATAGTCTTTGGTACTTAAATTAAATTAAAAAAATTAGAAAATTATGGACTTAAATTACGTACTTATGCTTTTTGCCTTTTTATTATATTGACTAAATGTTTTTTTCTCTTCAATAAAATTAATTCTTTTTTTTTTTAATTTTGTAAAAATCTAAATTTTAAATATTAAAAATTTTTATTTGTATTAAATAAATGAAGTGCTAATCAGTCGACTACGATAAGGGAACTAGCCTGTTGATTAATCTTGAAATTGTAAAAGTGGATAAGGATCAAAACTTTCAAATGATAGAAATGTTTTTGATTCCTATAAAATTGGAAAATAACTTATAAGTTTAAAAAATAACATAAAATTAGAAAAATCATAAAATGCAACTCTTTTTAAATTAAGGCATTATATCTTGAAATAAAATTGTCTCAGTAAAATTCAAATTGTGTTATTTTTATCTTAAAATAATTAAATAAAATTTTTCAGTTTTTCATCTATGAGCTTTTATAAAAAAAGACCAAGGTGACTTTTTCATAATAATACTTAGGCCAAAAAACTAAAAACATTTTCCACGATATTTGAAATATGTAAATTAAGTAAAAAGTAAATTTTTATTTGCTGTAAAAAAATATTTTTGCCGATAAAAATTTAATTTTGATGGAATAATTATTTTCTTGATGATAATTTTGGGTAAAATTTTGATGCTAAACTAATATTTATTTGATGATGAAAATATTTATTCTTTTGAAATATCTTCCTTCCTAATTGAAAAATTTAATATCCATACCGTATTCTCTAATTCAATTTTGATGCACCACAAAATAAAACATTTCTAATTAAGAACGCATGGTGTTAAAACTTGACAAATTTTGCATCATTTAAATTTTGATAAATTCTGATAAATTTGCAGCAATTTTACTGATGCAACTTTGTATTTTGCATTCAAAGAACTATAGCTAAAAACTTTTAGAAAAAAAAGTTTTTTTAGCGTTAAATTCTGTTATGTTTTCACACAACCGAATATAATAAAGACAAAATTTATCTTAATTCTTCTCTAAGACAAATTATTTCGTAATACTTAATTTCTAAATAAAAGACTCAAACGATTTAAGTAATTTTTTTTTAAATTTAGTTAATTTCTTTAGTTTCAAGACTATTCTCTAAAATCAAAGTGACTGTTAAAACACAGCAACTTAAATAAGATTTCAAACACGATCTTTTTGGCTTTAAAATTCAACTAAATTTTGTTAAGCTTTAGATAGAAAAAAAAAAAAAAACCATGAGAAGCGACCAAGTTAGAATTAAGCTTCACATAACTAAGGCAGATGAAACAGCCGCTGTTAAGAACTTGTGGATGTGTCTTAACTATGATAAGAAGCCAACAATTGAGCACATTTGCCAGCATATCAAAGAAACTTATGTGCAAGAGAACAAAGAACAATTCTGTGTAAAACTTTACTTGGATGACTATTGGCTTCCGTCAAACGAGAGCTCAGTTATTCTAAGAGAGAACGATGTAGTTAAAGTGGAGTTGGTAAAGACCGAATCTAAGTGTGAGACCAAGGCCATCAAAAAGATTGAAGAAAACCTTAGCAAAAATGTCGAAAAGCCTGCCAAGCTAGTTTCTGACCATTCAAATACTCAGTACGATCCAAATGCTTACGCTGTCCAGCAGCCACAACTTGCTTACTACATGAATGGCTTCGATTATGCCAACTACAATGACTATTACAAAAATTATGCCTCAATGTTTGAAAAAGCTGAGAGGGAAAAAATTGAGAAGAACAAAAATTCTTCAAAATCTTCCCTTAATTCAAGTGAACAGAACACTTCACTTGATTCCAAAGACAATCAAAAAAAATCTCAAAAAATCAAGTCCAACTCTCAACAAAAACCGAAGCAGATTAATCCCCAAAAGTCCAAGCCTACCAGTTGCTATAAAAAATTCTCAATTGGAAACTATGCCCATTTATTGAATGAAGATGTCCAGGAGCCTGTCCGAGACAATGGTTACACAAACGAGGAGCAAAACAGCTCTGAGACTAATTCAATGCAAAAAAGCTCCAAGTCAGTTGATATTGATAAAATTGCCAGTAATTTGAAATCGTCAGGGCAAGCTAAATGGAAAAATAGTTGCAAATCAACAAATCAAATGTCAAAACATATACGATTTCCCTCATCATCATCTGAGTCATCGTCTTCGAGCTCTGATTCCTCTTCTGACGAAGATAATGATCAAACTGAGACAAATAAATCTGAAGAAAAAAACAATTTTTACGAGCCTAGCAAAGAAGAACAACTGAATGCGGTGAGTAAGAACAAGTCCTATGTTGTTAAAAATCCCAACGATTTGGACAAATTTAATAAAGCCATGAACTCAAAGCAACTAAATGCTCCCAAAGCTGAAAATTTTATTGACGAAATTTTGAGCGAAAATCAAAATGTGGCCTCGACAAAAACAACTCCTAAATCCAGTCCAAAAAAAGAGCGCAGGTCTCCATCGCCAAAAGTTGACTATGAAAAATTCCAGTCATTGAATTCAGCTCCAAGAATTAATGATAAAATAGCTTTTAAAATCTTGGAGATCTCGTCTAGCTTCACGCCAGAAATATCTTCTTATAAAAGTGGCCAAGTTGTTGACTTCGATTCGGAGACTAATGAAGTCACAATGAAATTGTTCACAAAATATAATTCCATATTGAAGCGCTCTAGCAAATTTAGTGTAGTTCTTGATGAAACTGATGATGAAATTACAAAATTGAAACAAAATGAAAATCGACCAGAGAATGAATTGGATTCAAATGAACAAGAGGAACAAGAAATGGTAAAATTATTTTTGAAAAAGAATCAATTGAAATTTAAAATTTTTTTTTTCATTAGCTAAAAGTCGACTGGAGAAATTTGATCGATATAAAACTATTGCCCAAAGAAGATGTTTTAAATTAAATTCTTTTTTTTAGTAAAAGCCTTATTCACATTTATTTATTTTAAAGTTATCTCAAGTTTTTATTTAATTAAAAAGTATTACATATTTTTTAAAACATTTTTTATCTATTTTTAATAATTACATTCAAGTAAAAAAGATTATTTCATTACAAATTTAATTGCAATGAAAAATTCTAATTTGCAGACATATTTGAGACTTCAAGTCAATTCAATTTATTTATTAAATCATGACCCAAAAAATATTCAACCCGAAAGTAAAAAATAACAATATTAAATAATAATTTTTTATTTATTTCTGATTATTTTTGTTTTATTCGGATGGATTTTAATTTATTGTTTAATTAAAAAAATAATCGAATCTTACAAAATTCTCATCCAAGTTCTAATTTTAATCTTACAGAAAAATAAAAATTAACTTGATTTGATTAAAACAGTTTTGGTTAGGATTCGTTAGGTCAGAACGAGCTTAGAATTTAAATATTACAAAAAAAATTAAATTAAACTTGTTTTAGGACAAAGATTTAAAATTTAAACTTCCATTTTAAATTTATATATCACTCAAAGGCATTACGTAAAGGTTAAACTAGATTTTTTTTGTAGTTAAAATAAAACTGATTATTTTTTCAGAATACAGTGTTTTACTTTAAGCCACAGAACGGGTAATATTACATCATTTTACGTAATCTTACATCAAAAAATGTAAGATTACATAATATGTTAACAAACGTAAAGTGATGTAAAAATACGTAAAATTACGATATTTAAAGTAAAACTTAACAAAAATGCTGACGGCCAAAAAAGCCCAATTTTTCGGACAAAAATTTGATTGTTATTAATTTTTTTTATTTTTACGCATCAAAGCTAATAAAATCTGGCATTAACATTAATTTACATTTTTTTACATTTTTATTGCACTATATTACACAAAATAATGTTATAAACTGTAAAAAAAGTTAATTTTATGAAATAAAATTCACTTGTTAAATTGTTTATTTTTTCTATTTAAACGGTAAAACTTTATTTTTCATTTTATTTAATTTAAAACATAATTTCATGTTTTCAAAAGGTTCCAAAGTTCAAGAGCATTTAGAAATCAAAATAAATCACAAATCCAGTCGAAAGTCTAAGTTGGCACTTTTTTTTTCCATATTGTGGAGATGAATCATGCTCAGTACCAAACGCTCTCTAGAAACAACTGGAGTAATTGGAGCTTTAGGCTTTACGCTTTTTTTACATAAGCAGTGCCATTTCCTATTTCGTGCCATAAATTTTTCAATAATACTCACTCCATAAATTCTTGACCACATTGCTATGAGAGGAACATTTGGGCATAAAACACTTCTTAAAATAAACCGATAAAAGCTAGTATGCCTTCTTTTATAACATCTTTCAATCTTACCCATATTGTTCAATTTTTCAAATTTATATCCTTTTTAGTTTTTCAGTTTCTTCATTATCAAAGTCTTCATGTGTTGGCTTATTTTTTTGTTCTATCGAATTGTTTATGGTTTGCACAACTCGCATAAAATGGTTCTAGGTAGGGGTGGGAAACCGGTTTGTCTAACCGGTTCGATTTTTAAATTTTTATATTTTTAAATAAATTAAAAATTTATTTTATAGGCCAATATTTTCAAGGAATCAATAAATCTATTTTTATATTAAGTCTCATAAAGAAATTAACAAATTAATTTCAATAATCAATTATCATATTTAAAAAATTAATTTGATTTAAACCTTTTAAATAAAAATAAATAAATTTAAAGTGTTTATTATAAACATTTGATAATTGTATTTGAAAATTATTGAAACGATAAAATTTCGAATTTCATTTTCTTATTTAATATAAATACCTAATTATAAATATAAAAGAGTTCTTAATAGTTATGAAAGTAAAAAAAATGTGAATATTTTAAAATAAATCTTAATTAAATATTTTAAATTAAAATTTTTTATAAATATTATATTTATTAATAAAAAAATTTAAATGAAAGAGGTTATTTATCATAGCTCACAATATTTATTTTAAAGTTATTTAAAAACGAAAATTTTTATGTCTTATTTGTTTAAGTTAATATTTGATAAGTATAATTTTGGTAATAATTCAAAGTAAATTTTTATTGTTTTAAAAGATTAAATGATTTTGATTTTTTTGAACAAAATAAAAATTGACTTTGTTTTTCAAGATTCATTTTAAAATTGTAAAAATATTATTAAAAATAAAAATTTCAAGTTTTGTATTTTATCAAATGCCGAAATCTTAAAATTTTGCTTCATAGGTTTTAATCAGACTATGAAAAAGTTCGAAAATAAAGTTTTTTCAAAGTCAAGTCGTTTGATCTGACTTGAAACTTTTTTTTTAAAAAAAGTCTTTTGACTTGAAATTATGAGTTCCATTGACTAACCGGTTCGATAAAACGGTTCCAACCACGAACCCGTTCCATAAACCGGTTCCATTATGTCACTTTGAAAAATATAACCAAGATCCGTTTCTGGCTACAATCTATTAAATATCAAAGGCTGTTCCGGCTAGAGTTGATAAAAATTTTCCGAGGGTTAACATGAAAAAAGATGCAATCTCATTATCAAGATGAGTGCTCAAAGAGAATTAAGAAGATAAAAACATCATTTTCTATGAAGTGGAAGTGGAAGAAACAGAGTAGTATATGCACTCTTTAAGTATTGCGGAACGACTCATTAAATGATTGATAGCCAAATAGGACAGAAAAGAGTCAGTCCGTTAATAATTTTCTCAGAAGTTCACGCAGCTCAACCCATACCTTTATTTGAAAACTTAACAAACTTAAATGTAAAAATAAAAGGATAAAATTTAGCTTTTCTATCTATTCTGTTTTTCCTTAAACTTTAAATTCTTATGATTTTTCCTTCTTTTTTTTTAAATTTAATTTTATTGAATTTTTTATTTAATTTTTTGTTCTGAAGGAGATTAAGCTCGGGCAGATAAACAAACCTCTGCAATTTTGCAGGAAAATGCATGTCATTAAAAAGTATTTAATTCAACTGCGCAATTTAATTGCAGAGTTTTTGCAGAGCCTATTCTAATATTCAGCATGTTCGCTAAAAAGGACATACTGTGCAATGAAAGAAGGAAAGTGGACATGAAAAATCGATCTCATAGACTAGGTCATATCGGCAAGCCACCAGATAATTTGAATTTTTTTTTGGTTATATTGTTGATTTTGTTGAACTAGAAGCTTTCGTTTAATTTTATTTAAAAGTGCCACTCTATTAAAATATATTGAGTTCCTTAAAAAATAAGTTTTTTTAGACTTTTTATAAAAACAAAATTGAAAATTTTGGCATTTAGTTGGCTGTTACATGACCAGAGTATGGGTAACTGCATACAAGATAATTTAATAGAATAATTTTTTTTCTCACGACTAATTATTTATTTTGTTAAATTTATATTTTTTTAAATTTACTTAAAAGCTTTAAGAAATCGTTTAAGAAACAAAATTATTTTAAAATTAATTTAATGATAAAAAATAAGTAAATTTAGGAAAAAAGTGAAGTATTTTTAGATTGAAAAGAGTGGAACCAGTTCATTGAAAAATTATTCGATTTAATCAAGTCGGGAATTTGAACTGCAGAATCTCGTCGCGATGAAAACGAATCACGTGTTAAAAAACTAAAAGGAAGATGCCGTTGATTTGGATTTAGACTATTATTTTGGCTTCTTAATGATGAGCTGGTCGAATTTGAGTTGTTATTCAAATTAGACTTCAAGCCATTTGTGGTTATTGAGCCATTGGACACATGATCAATAGATGTACGCTTAGCTTGTTCAGTTCTAACTTTTTGAACAGCATTTGATTTGTCTGTTTCATTAAATGTAACAAGCTTGTTTGCTAGACGGTAGTTTATATAAGACTTAGAGGTTTTTTTAAACTTAAAAAATTTTGGGCATCTCTTTTTGCATTCGAAAAATTTTGCACAAAAATCAAAGCACTTTTGAGGACAGCAATAAATTGAGCCATTGTAATTACTTCTCATGTGCGAGCTCATCTTGTATCTGATCAGCATCCAGCCAAGAATTAAAGCTACAAAAAGTCCCACCACAATAGGCATATAGATATTCAACATGTAGGATACTTCGTTGAAATCAGGATCTATGTATTCCAGAGTTGTGTTTGGATGGTCGTGATCGACACTTAATTTATTTGGAGAATAAATTGATGAAAGAATTAGTATAATGCATTTTGTAGATGAATTTTTTGTTTCCATTATCATGGTCTTTTTAAACCATTTCAGATTCTAAATACACATCTTTAGCAATTTGTTTTAAAAATGTATTTAAAAAAAAATAAAGGTTCTACCGAGATTTGAACTCGGATCGCTGGATTCAAAGTCCAGAGTGCTAACCGTTACACCATAGAACCTATTGATATATTTCAAATTTTAATTGGAGATATTTTTTAAAAATTTTTACCTTTTTTTATCATCAATTTAAATGAATTAAATTTAGTCTTGATTTTAGTTCATTGTTTAAATTTTTTTTCAATTTCATTTATTTTATCACAATAGAAACTGTCGACATAATCCAAACAAAAATTTTATCAAATTAATAAATGAGGTAAAAATGTTTAAAAAGTAGCTCGAATTTAAATTAAAATAAAATAAAGGTTCTACCGAGATTTGAACTCGGATCGCTGGATTCAAAGTCCAGAGTGCTAACCGTTACACCATAGAACCTATTGATACATTTTAAATTTATATTTGATTTTCTTTTAAAAATTTTTACCTTTTTTATCAATTTGATAAAATTTTAGTTTGCAAAATATCAATAGGTTCTATGGTGTAACGGTTAGCACTCTGGACTTTGAATCCAGCGATCCGAGTTCAAATCTCGGTAGAACCTTTAATTTTGTTTTATTTTTAGATATTTAAATTTACCAAAAAAAGCGATATATTGACAAAATCAGTTGAACTTTCAGTCATTTAAATGATTTTTGTTTTTCAGCAGCAAATAAAAATTAAATTTGAAATTGAAAGACGCATTTTTGGATTTTTGAGCTAGCCAGCCGTTGTTGACACATTTCTGTTTTTTTCTTAATTTAAAAACCTTGATTTAATTTTTCGAAAATAATTGATTTTAAATTAAATCAGTCGGAAAATTAATGGAAAAATCTAATTTGTTTCTTATGTAATTTACAATGTGAAAAAAGAAAACGTCAGTGAATATTTGCTTGATAAGATTTAATGCAGCGCTTGATCTGAAATTATTCGGGACCTGCATGAAAATCGATGATTATCGAATAGTTAAGTAATTAGAAAAATATGCACTGTCACGCATTCGATTGCGGCAAATTTCCTATTAAAATTTTTCATGAATAAAAATTAATTAAGACAAATATTAAAATTAAATTTTTTCGAAAATTATTGGTTAAAAGCCAAATTTCCTTCAATTTTTACCATAATTAAATTATTGTGTAATAAAATGTTTCTTTTAATTCATGTAATTGTAAATATTTGTGTGACTAAATTTTAATATTTTTTTTCTTTCAACTAAGACTTTTATCGATTTCAATCTCAATTTGAAGTAAGTTCTTCTAGAATTTTTAATGTTTCTTTTTTATTAAATTTACCAAACAAATTTTTCATTTTGAAAATAAATTTTTTTTTATCATTCTAAAAAAATTAAAGGTTCTACCGAGATTTGAACTCGGATCGCTGGATTCAAAGTCCAGAGTGCTAACCGTTACACCATAGAACCTATTGATATATTTCAAATTTAAATTGGAGCTTCTTGTAAAAATTTTTACCTTTTTATCATTAATATAAAAAATTTTAATAAAATGATTTAAATTTAGTCTTGGTTTAGTTCATTGTATAAATTTTATTTAAATTTCATTTATTTTATCACAATAGAACCTGTCGACATAATTCAAACAAAAATTTTATCAAATTGAAAAAAAGGGTAAAAATTTTTAAAAGAAAATCAAATATAAATTTGAAATGTATCAATAGGTTCTATGGTGTAACGGTTAGCACTCTGGACTTTGAATCCAGCGATCCGAGTTCAAATCTCGGTAGAACCTTTATTTTTTTTTTAATTTAAATTCGAACAACTTTTTAAACATTTTTACCTATTTTATTAATTTGATAAAATTTTTGGGGGCTACCCGATTATGTTTTCAGCTGATAACATATTTTGTTATCAAACTGGTCACCTCCGGTTTTGTTATCATGCGGATAACAAAAAATGTTAACAAGAAAAAATGTTATCAAAAAAATTTAAAAAAAAAATATTTTAGAAATTTAGTTATCATTACAAAAATTATTATAAAAAAATATCATTAAAAAAAATTTGAAAATATTAAAAATGAATATAGTTTTTTATGAGTGCGGCACATATGCAATTTTAAGCCACCATATATTTTACGTCAGTAAAGTAAAATTTTACTATTTCAAATGTTTCAAAATATCGAAAACTTTATGTTATCATTTAGACTTTTATGTAATCATTTAAAATATAATTTTATCATGTTTGATAACATATTATGTTATCAGCATGCTGAAAAAACCGGGTAGCCACAATTTTTGTTTGGATTATATCGACAGGTTCTTTTGTGATGAAATAAATGAAATTGAAATAAAATTTATACAATGAACTAAAACCAAGACTAAATTTAATTTATTTAAATAAAATTTTCAAAGTTAATGATAAAAAAGGTAAAAATTTTTAAAAGAAGCTCCAATTTAAATTTGAAATATATCAATAGGTTCTATGGTGTAACGGTTAGCACTCTGGACTTTGAATCCAGCGATCCGAGTTCAAATCTCGGTAGAACCTTTCTTTTTTTTTAATTTTTGCAAAAGAAATTAAATAATTTTTTAAGACAAATTTATTTCTTTAGTTTGCAATTATTATTATAAAATTAAGGTTACAATTTTTTTGAAATTTTTATTATTAATATTTTTTGAAATGCTGAAATCATCTCACAAAGATTGGTTCGAATTTATCTTGGACTTGGGTCTCTTAGAGCGTCATCTATCGCCTTCTAATCCATGCCCGGGTAATCAAAATCTCCCAAATTTTTTTCCTCTCTAAAATTTCTCTTAGACCCTTCTGGATGCTCATTGATCGTCCAATTTTTGTACCATGCCAACTTGACAGAACAGGTCTACAAATCGGATCTGCCCGACCCTCAAGTCGAGTTAAAATCTAAAAGAATAAAAATTTTGAGGGTCCTCGCAATCAAAGCTGCTGCCATTCTTGACTGGGATCTTTTGAAGTTTGAAAAAGAAATCCCAATCGCAGTAATGAGCGATTTGCTTCACATATTTTTACGTTTAACAATGAACGATAACAACGAGCCCAAATACCATTCACAATTGGATCTCGACAAACTGGACACGCAAACTCTTTTTGCATTGCAAATTCTGCACCGATGGTGCATTAGAAGTGTGGTATTTTCTAAATTTCCAAAAAAACCTGCCACAAAGCCCGTGAATGTGAATTTGTAAGTCAAAATAAAGAGAATTTAAATAAATTACTTGGGTTACTTTCTAGAATTTATAAAGGCCAGGATCCTTGAGCTCGCTGCAACACATGAAAGACGCCAACGAGAATATTCTTAAGGTTATCACCCAGAACGTCCAAGAATCTGTTGAATTCGTAGAGAAAATGTTCAAGTCCTATGATGGCAAAGTGTATAAACCAGTGCCCGATTGCTTCACTAACATCACCCCTGAGACTGGAGGCTACAATCTAGAATGGTCCAACTCTATTCAAATAGAATCAGCTGAAATCAAGGCTTATTTGGCTCATGACCTCGCCATGTTTTACTTTCAAGCTGACAACTTTGAGAAGAGCTTTTATTTTTTTAGCTTGGTCAAAGAATATATGAATGGTGCAGACGATACAAAACTTATTCAAATAAATCAATATGCCCAAGACTTAAAGAGCTATTTGGCCGCCTGCAAATCAATGCTTGGTCTAGAATTTGATCTAGATGACTCGTTGGTGAACACCAATGATGTGCATACTCGGCAAGTAGTAAACAAAATGATCCAGGTTGAAAATTGCATGAAAAACCAGCCGTCTGAGCTCTACAGTATTCTGTTGGAGGACAACATCAATTGTCTTTTATCGGTGAGCTATCGCTTTAACTTGGAAAGAGATCTCGTCAAGCTCAGTGTTGACGAGAATGTTAAAGATAAAATTTTCAGTTTAAACCAACTTAAGCTTATGCTTGAGCCTTCAGCTATTTACGGCTTGCAAAGACTGGACTCAATATCCCAGGTTGCCAGAGATCTCATTCAAAAACTAAATAATGACCAGAAAAATAAATTGATTTCTTTTTTAAATGTAAATTTTAAACATTTTAATCAAAAAAACCAAGTGGAACTCAAAAAAATATTTGCAACGCATAATTTGAGTGAAAATGATGATATTCTTGAGGAAAAAATGGAAGTGGATGACAAGAAAAGTTTTGACGCAGCCCCCTCTTCGCCACTCAATGCACCAAATTCAATCAACACATTTATGAGTAAATTAACTTTTGATTCAACTTTATATTTCTAGTTATTGTTTATTATTAGAAGATGATTCTTTGCTAAAGTTCGCTGTTTTGAGTCTACAGACTTGTGATCCTTTGGTATTAAAAAACTGCATAAATAGATACAATCAAATCTCGGCAAAGTTAGGCTTGAGATTTTTCTGGCCCAAATGGCAGTTATATGCTAATGAACTGAATAACATTGTCTCAAACGCAAACTATATGGCAAATTCATATAAATTTGCCAATACAAATGATGCCGATTATTTTTATATATGTTATGCCAAAATTCAACAATTAATTAGCTTAAACAAATTTTCAGATGCCTTAAAACTTAACAGATCATTCGAAAATTCAAACTCTGGAAGTCAAAAAGTGTCAAAATTTATTCGCAACCAATATTTGTATCTAATGATTCGTAATTATATGTTCAACTATGATTATTCGTGTGTCAAAGAAGATCGCTTTGAGTCTCCTAAAAAATATTTCAGTCAAGAGGAAATTTTAAAATGCTGTAGGACATTTTTTGATCACTCAAAAAACGATCCCGGTAAGTCATAAACAAATTATATTAAACATTTAACTTTAAAATTTAGCTCAAAAAAACTATTTAGTTAAATCTTCTTTTAATAATATTTTATTAATCTAAAATTTTCAGGAGTGTCCTCAGTTTTTAAAAAGCAAGTAGACGCGTCTACCATGTAAAAATAAAGGAAATTAAATTAAAATCAAGGTTTTTTGTTTAAAAAAAGTTTTACTTACAAAAAATGTCAATCTAAAATAATGGATTTAAAACGTAATTAAAAAAAAATACAAATCTCTTACATATTTTTGATTTGTAAATTAATACTTAATTATTACATAAATTAATACTTTTTTAGGTAAGTTTACGTAATTTTCCTTAAAAATTACCAAAAAAATCATGTCAAATCAATACTGTATGACAATTAAGTCGAATAAGGCGACTTAACGGGTGATGTATCAATTCATAGAAAATTAATAAAATAAAACAAAACTCATAGAATAAATTTTGATAAAAAACATTTCATAGAAATAAACTCATAGAATTTTTTTAAATAGAAGGTATTTAACAAACTTAATTAGACAAAAACATTTTGAAAAAAACGTAAAATACAAATTGGACAAAAATTCTTAATTTTTTGATAAATTAAAATTAAAGTTAATAGAAATTTTAGAAAAAATACTGCAATAAAGTACAACATACTTGTTTGCACCTTTTCTACCTAAAACAGGGTTATTATTTGGCTTAGTTTTTTGGTAGCAGCTAATTATATTTTATAGTATCTAATTTTTAGTAGATAAAAAATATTGTAGATAATTATTTTTCTCAGTAGCAAAATAAATTGATTAACAGATAAATGTTTTTTTCAGTAGATAAATGTTGTCAATTAATAGATAACATTTAATTTAATTACAGGAAGATGTTTGAAATTAAGAATATAATGACATTCAGGGGTGTAGTTTGCTGCCAGTGATGTCATAAACATCAAATAAAAATGAAGAAGCTGTTGAAAATTCAATACCTTTTCCTCTAAGTATAACTGATCAAGTAACTTGAGAAGTGGATTTCTGGTAATTTTATGTAAATTTACGTAATTAGTAAAAATGAAAAGACCAAAAAAAGCTCAATTTTTTGAATTTTTTATTATTTTCTAATAAATTTTGAATAAATTAGTTCCTAATTATTTATTTATATTTTACGAAAAGTTGCTTTTTTTTACTATTATTTACTAATTTTTACGTAAATTTACGTTTTAAAAAATGAAATATAAACATAATGAAATATTTTGGTAAAATATAAACAAATTAATAGGAACAACTTTTTTCAAAATTTATTAGAAAATAATAAAAAATTCAAAAAATTTAGCTCTTTTTTGCTCTTTTCATTTTTACTAATTTTTACTTATAATTATCAAAAATTCACTTTTCAAATCGGCACTGTATCTTTGATTTTGGTTATTTTTTTTTAATGTGACTTAATTAGCTGCTACCACAAACAAATATATGCTTATAAAAATAAATATCTTTTTTCATAGTTAAAATTAGGTACGAAAGAATATAATTAGCTTCTACCAAAAAATATTTTCGTTTTTATTTTCCCTTTTTTTAAAAGTAAATCAAATCAATAATCTATTTAAATCATATTGATTTGTTATATTTTGTCATTTCTTACATGAGAAAAATTATTTTAGATAAAAAGATGCAACAAAGTATGATGAACTTTATTGCAGTTTTTTTTTATATTTTTTATTTTGATTTATTAAAAAATCAAGATTTTTACTTCAATTTGTATTTGAAATTCACAATGCCGAAAAAAAACACAAGATTTGATTGTTTAAAATTATTAATTAAACTTAGTAACATTAAAATTACTAAGAACAAAATTTTAAATTTATAAACGTTTTATTTACTCTATAAATCAATTTTTTTAATTAAAATTTTTGTTTTATATAGATTAAAGGAAAATTTGAACATTTTTTTAGATTTTTAAAAATTTGAGGCCATTATTCCGAGGAAAAATTTTTTAAATAATTTTTTATGAAATATTTTTCTTTATTTTGTCCCTTTAAAATATTTAATGAAAATAAAATTCTACGAACCGACTTAATATAGCATATAATTACTAATCCAAAAAGATATAAATTTAAATTTTGTAGAATCTAAATTAAATTTCATATTTAGTTGAAAGCTTTAATAAGATTGGATTCAAATTTTAAATTTAAATTTTATTAAACCTCAGATAATTTTTAATTTTTAAATAACACTGATCCAAAATGATGTCAAATTTAGTTAATTAAAAAATATTTTTTTTAAGAACAGTCTTAATTAACGAATTTCATTCATTAATTTTTTTAATTGTACTATTATTTGAATATTTAAATATTGAAATTTAGAAATTTTAGAATTTTTTTTTACTTTTTACAATACAATAAAAATCGAGTATTGAATTTGAATTTTTTTATTTAGATTTATCTTCTGAGTTGATGGTACACATATTTGGATTTTTATTAACAAGCGGAGAGTTTGGCTTCATCATATCTCAAGAAAACACTTTTCAAACTATTCAAAAGAAAAACATCATGAACATTAACTCACCGGTTTCTTTTTTGTTCAAACTAGTTCGTCAAATATCACGTCTTTGCATGGATATTAACAGACCAGAGAAAAATGTACAGCGAAAAATTGCTCGTGATTTATGGGACAACATTATAGAGATCTTTACAGATGTGGCCAAAGCTGACCAGAGTCAAGTTCAAAACCAAAATCGCGAAAGTTTAAGAAAATTTTTTTTACTCGTCAAAAATCGACATGTACGCACCATAATCATTTCAGTTTTGTCTACCATTTTCAATATAGCTGATACCCAAGCAAACATAGAGATTCACAATGAATTTAGATATCTGTGGCCATCGTCGCTAGCTACTATGACAACACTTAATCTAAATTCATTAACTGATCTACTTAATACTTTGTTAATTGATTCAATTGATTATTTGAATCCATTCGAAGTAAATTGGTTGAAAACCAATTCTGATATAATGAACACTAAAAATTTCCTAAATGATTCTATTCGAGGCTTCCTACAAGTTTTGGTTTGTGAGACAAAGCATTTTTTTAAGCTTCCAAAAAAAGATTCAAGTGGTAAAAAACAGATTGAGGAATTCGATGAGAAAATAATTCGAAGTCTCATAAAATCTTGTGTTACACTCAACAAGCATACACAAGCTGCTTTGTTATGTCAGTGCCTATCATATACCAATAATTATGGACCAGCTTTTAAATATTTACAAGATAGTGCATGGTCAAGTCCTACTAGTGATGAAATGGATGATATGTATTCGTGTGTGTGGGACATAGCCCTTCTTGAATATCTGGCCAATGTAAATTATCAGCGTGGCTATTTGAGCCGCAAAAATATTTGTATGAAATTGATCAGCAAGGAGAACATAAATCCTTTGAACCCAAGTGACATATACAAAAAAACAATCGACATTAAAAAAACGCTGCTGTTTTTAAAATTATTAAATTATTATTTTTACTAAATAAGCAACGAAAACTTAATTTTTATTTTTGATTTTTTTTTTACACAATAATAAACAATTTTATCAAACCATTCAATTAATTTAGTAAAAAAATTAAATGCTAGTAATTTAGTAAGTGTTTAATTATTGACGATTGTTTTGCAAAAATAATATTTTAGATGAACTTATGCATTCCTGATGTTGAATTATATGATTCGGGAAAAAAAATATACCAAGAGTTGTGTCAATTAATGTAATTACTTATTTTGTTTATCTGTACCGAGCTAAATCTCCTTCAAAATAAAATAAAAAATTAAAATAAAGTTAAATAGAATAAGATACAAAAAAAAAAAATAAAGTATAATTAGAAATAAGATAAGTTAAAAAAGAAAATAAAATTTAAATAATTATTGTTTAAGAAAAAAAGAATAAAGAGTTTAAGTAGAAATTAACGGGTGTTGAATAAAAAATGGTACAAAATTAATTTTATCATAAAAAATTTTTTTATTTTACTAAGGCTTTAAATTATTTTTTAAAATTATAACTGAATCCTCCTATTTTGAATAAATAATATCAGTTAAGGTATTGAACTTCATGACGACATATGGTATCGACCCTGGTCTCGTACAACCTTTGGGTCCATATTGCTCAGGCAAGTGCGAATTTTGTTTTCGAGTTGTTTGAGATTTTTGACCTTCCAATCACCCTCATAAACTTTAGCTTTCAAATTTCCTCAAAAATCTTCGATTGGTCGTGTTTTTGGTACGTTTGCTGGATTCACATCTTTGACAGCATACCATATATTTTTTTCTAACATATAATTCTGTACCATATTCGCACAATGAGATGATGCCTAGTCGAGCCAAAAAACATAATTGCCATCCTGATAATATTCTTTAGCACTGATATTCTTTAATCAGTGGTTCAAGTCGTTTCTTAATACACTCTCCAAGGTAGACATGTTGATTGACCGCTAAAACCACTAGGTACAAAATATGGTTCGCTTATTCCGCGTTGTGAAATAGCCAACCAGACCATTAATTTTTCTTCAAATATTTTAAGTACTTGTTCTTTATACTCTCCGGCGTCTTGCTAACGTTGCTGCTATAAAAAATATTATTTTCTGACAGAGCGGTGTTGCCCAAAGTGAAATATTTATTTATTGAATTGAATTAACCTCCTTAAGGAGAAGTAAAAGAATATAAAATTTAAATAAAGTTTCATAAAAAATATAAAAAAAAAAAAAAAAGAAAGATTGTGAAATGCATAATATTACAAAAGTGCTGATTAAGAAGTAAATAATTTTATAAATTTAGATGTAGAAACTAGATAGAAAAATAAATAATGAAATTTTTATTTTTTTATGAATCTTGAGCATATATAAGCCGGTTGAAAATCATCTAGGTTTTATAAGATCATTTAAAATGTTTCTATAATCAGACTTGGGCAAAAGTCAAAAAAAATTTAAAGACAAGTCGATGATTTTTTTTTTAAGTCTGGTCTGGAATTATACTATTGAAATTAGGGTGTATCGTTCGACCATAAGCTTGAAATACAAAATTTATGGACATAGATAGCATTATTTAAATCATCATCTTTGAAATGTGAACTCAAAAAAAGATTAAAAATGTAATTTTTAAAAATAATTTATTTCACATGAAAGGAAGAAATCCAAAAATCGAAGATAATAAATCAACGGTTTATATAAAAGTTTGTTTAAGTCTTGAATTATAATGCTAATATTTGTTTAAGAGTTTTTATCGGATCAAAAATTTTAAACTTTAAATGCGTTGATTAAATTGAATATGGCAAATTGATAAAGCGCTGTGGTTTTTGAATGGTCTAGTGTCGGGAAATAATTGTGTCACCATTTTAAATTGAATAAAAAATGAATACTCTAAAATCATTGTCCAGCTGGTATTCTTCATCAGAAATCTATACAATGAAAAAAAATTAAAGTCAAGTCAAATGACTTGACTTGACTTTGACTTGATGACTTTTGCCCAAGTCTGTCTATAATTCATAAATATAATGTTATTTAAAAAAACCTCTATAGAGTCAGATATACCAACACGGGTGCTAAATTGCCCTTTCATTTTAATTTTTTCTTGACTTACATTATTAAGAAGATAAATAAGATTTTTGTCAAAGTGTTGTAATATACTTTTTATGTCAGACTCAAATGATACAGAGGACGATTCATCATCAATTAAAAATTTATATCTGCTATATTTTAAAGCATTCGACGACATTTTGGCATGGCTGCCTTCTCCTGGTTAGCATTTAAATGAGTTCTCTTTGATGTTTGTATACTTTTTTAAAATCTTTCCGATATAGGTATAGTGGCAATTAAACTTTTTAGTCATCTTTCTTTGCGAACAACCCGATTTATGATTGTAATAGGCTCTAAGTTTAGTAACCATTAGTTTCGTCGCAACTTTAGCAGGTCTGCCACTTCCTTTTTTTCTCTTGAAAGTTTTATCTTTTTCTATAACATCTAGTCAACGATAAACAGACCTTTTTTCGTATCCAAGATCAGTGAATCACCTTACAACTTCAGCTTTTAGCAAATTTTGGTTACTTTTTACAAAATTGTACAAATGTTTTTTGATGGTTTCGTAAATTTTTTACTAAAAACTTATCGAAAATTCATCATTATGATATAATTTTTATTTATTTTAAAGCTAGGATCATCCTGATTTCAAATTTTGAAAAAAATTGGCAAAGGTCTTGTCCACTCTTATAGCAAATTCAACAAAAATTTTGTGCCATTTCTTATTCTACACCCGTTATACAACGATGTCGGGTATTCAATATATATATTCTCTATATTCTTCCTCCAATTTGACCACTAATGTAACAGAATGACTCGGTCATGCCTTAACATATCATTCACTCAATTCAAAAAGTCGATTCGAGACTGTAAATAGTTTAAGTTTAATTAAGGCCTCGTGATGTAAAATATTGGAGGCAACAATATTTTAGTTTTAATAAAGACGGAAATGCTGGGCTAACCTCTGAATAACCTGTATTCTTTTAATGCTAGTTTCTGATAATGAGTTAAGACAGGGCAAAGTATAGTTCAAATTAGATCCTATTAGAGATTTAGAAACGTTTCCTAAGGTTTTATGATTTAGACCCATTTTTTATTTGAAAAAAATTTAATTAAATTACGCGTTTTTTAACTTCATTTATCATTGAATCAAAATTTAGTTTCGTTTTGTTTTATAATTTTATTTCCATTGATTCTTAAGTTTAGATCAGCCTTTGAAAAGGACATGGAAAAAGACTGATATCTTCATTTTCCACTTGCATACCCAGTGTTCTAGTTCAACTAAGTATACATTGACTTTATTTTCTAGATAAAAAATCCTGTTTCTAATAGATAAAAAAAAGTACTAGAACGTCAGCAAAAAGAAGGAAGTATTCATTATTTCTTTTATTTCTTTTGTGAATATCGTTAGAAATATACTAAACAACAGAGGACTAATGTAATAAAGATTTAAATAAGGCTTATAATTAGCTCACATATCAAAATTAGTTCTTGATTAGCATTAGATTCTGGATCGGACTGATTGGTCTCAATATTGTTTGGTAATTCTTCGGAAACAGACATTTTATATTTGTATTGATTATTAGAGATTTTTTAATTAAGATTAATTATCTTTTTTAAGTACTCAAGAATTTATCAATTTCAAATTCAAATTTAATTGTTTTAAAGTTGTTTTGAGCATTTTATTTTTGATAAACTTCTACTCCCTTTTGATAAACGCTAATTTTTTTATGTACATTTAAATTTATTTGTGCATGCTTTAATTAATTTTTATTATTTTTAATTATATTATAAAATATAAATAAAAATAGGCACTAAAATAATTAATTTTGCACTTATTTATCCCAATTTAGCAAAAAAATATTATTCATGTTTAAATAAAACTCTTTTGTTTAATTTCCAAAATTATAATTAATTTTTTAAATTCCTCCAAAGATCATGATTAATTTTAAGAGATCAATACTTTCAGCTTAAAATATTTCATCACCAACTAATTCATCAGAATTTAGTTGCCTCCTTTTTACTTATAGGTTTGATGAAACATGTTTGCCAATTAATCAGTGGACTAGTCAGATGGGAGTTATTTTGGTTGAAAACTTACTCTTTGAGCCTAGTAAAAGGTCTAGATAAAGTTGTTTTAATTTTTTTAAATGGAAAGCTAACTTGATACAAGCTAATCACGTGTTTACTTCACAAAATTTTATTTCTCTAAAATATTTTGCTTTTTTATTAATTAATTTTACAAAGACAATAAATTATATTTTTCAAAACTTAAACAAAAAAGATTCATGCTAAAAATTGAAAATATTCAGAAAATTTTTGATTTCCTTTAATTAAAAAACATTATCAAATATGGATTTATTAAATCATTGACTTGACTTAAAGAAAAAAAAAAATTAAGTCAAGTTTTTGACTTGACTTTACTCAATTATATTGTTTTTTTTTTATTAAAAAAAATTAAATTTTTCATCTAGTATCTTAGATTTTCATGTTTTCAGTTGAGTGGTTTTAAAAATTTTTTAGCTCTTTTTATTGCTGAAGACCGATCAATAAATATTGATATTGATTATTAATTTAAGAGTTTCAATTTTGGGTGATTTTAGTATGCCTTTGCCGGAAGTATTGTATTTAGTTGAAAAAATTATCAAAAAGCAAATAATAAATTATGTAATATTTTAATGCTAGAGTCCATTTTTTAAATTAATTGAATTAAGGTAATTAAAGCCGAATCAATCTCGAATTTCCGTAATTCAAAGTTTATAGACCTTGTAGATTTTATATTTATATTCAGACACGATATGGTAAGTCAGATTAATTCAGCATTTCATTAATTTGATTTTTTTAAAATTTAATATTCAATTTGTTAAATTTTAAGATCAAACTAAAGCGAATTTATGATTTTTTAACATTTGAAAAAAGAAACAAAAATTTAGAATCGCACAAAAATGAAGATTTTCATACAAATAATGAATACAAGCAAGGGAAGAATAAAAAGAAAATAAAAAGTTTTTTTAAAAATTTGGGACATGTTAGTGAGTGTTTGATTGAGAGAATTTCAAAAAACGATCCAGTTATCATAGATAAAGCTAAAATCGACTATTTAAAGGTATACTTGATTTATTTCAATTTGATTGAAATGTAATTTTCTACAGAAAGTAGATCTGAATTACAGAAGTCTTACAGATCAGCAATATGTTGACATGATTGTTTTGAGACAGAACTCATTTAAAAATTTAAGCTTCAAAAAGTATCTTAAGCTGAAGACAATTTTTCTTATTGATTTGAAGCATAAACCTATGACCGATCAATGCGGTGAAGTGATCGGATTCCTTTTTCGAGAGTTGCTTAATGAAATGGTTGATAAATTGGTATTTTTAAAGCAAAAACATGGTGAATCATCCAGAGAGAAAAAAAATTTTGACATTGCTTCAAGTCATGTTTTTGATGCATTTAGATTGACATCCAATGACAACTTAACTTTTGTAAATAAGTCATCAATTTCAAAAAAATACTTATTTTTTAAATAGATATAATTAATTTTTAATTTACTATAAATTTATTGACTTAATTGAATGTTGCAATAATTATGTAAGCCAAAACAATTATTTATTAAATTTTTTTCGAATTTAAATTTAAAAAAATCATAAATCAATAATAATGATTATCATTTAACAAATTTATTCTTTTTTTGAACACTTAAAAAAAATTAATTTTTTAATATTAACAATTATGTTATTGACAGGAATTAAATTATAATTAACTAAATTCATTAATTTGTAATTAACTAAATTCTATTATTTTAAGTTGCATAAACAGAAAATTAACTCTAATTATTTGTTATTTTAAATTACCCAAGTGGAGATGATTTTTTTCGGAAGTATAGTAAATTACCTTCAGTTGAATTTAATTAAAATTTATTATTTGTTTAACGAGCGTAGAAATTTTTAAAGCAAAAAATCAATAATTGCATCTCTTCAATTGCAGCCAAAAACTTAATGGGCTTTCACGTCTTTGGAAAATATAAAGATTAAAACGTTTCAAAATTAAAGAGTTTAAATTTAAATTAAAAAAAAAGAAATACATTTGTATTTTTTTTGGGAATAAGAAACATATAAACTAAGATATTTTGAATTTGCACAATTTAAAATTCATAGCTTAGTCGTTTTTTCATAAAGCTTATTTCGAATGACTTTTTCAATTCATTTTTTTTGTTATTAATGAGATAAAATTCGGCACTGAATTTTGGAACAGAAATTTTAAATTGTAACATTAGCCTAAGAAATGTTCTGAAAAATTTTTCAGCTGATAACATTTTTGTATCACTCAAATTTGGTCTCTTCAATAGCTCTGCATTTTAATTTTAATGATTTTTAGACCTAAAAAAATACTTATTTTTAATTAAAAATTTTTGTTTTCAATTTTTTCTCAAAAATCCACAATGTCATCAAAGGCTTCAAAAAAAATCAAATTAATAAAGATTTAACTTAAAAAAATTAAATCGATTATTAATTATTTGTTAATTAGTGAGATAGTTTTTTTTGTTTGGTAAAAATTATCGTGTGCAGTATTGATTAAGGCCTATTATTAATTGAATATCTAAATTGTTTTTATTAATACCTAATTCAGTTTTAAAAAATACTTAAATTTAAATCATTCTTAATTATTCATTGTCTTTACACGGTCTTTTGTTTTTGTTGGAATATTATTTTCTTCGTCGCCATGAGCATCTTCTATATAGAGAGTAACGCCAAAATCAGTCCTATGAAGTAAGACGGATATCCGTTTGTTACACTTTGAGAATTTGAAAAAACGTTTTTCACCTGATTGAGTAAATATTGTATGTTTTTTACCCCATGCCATTTCTTAAATTAATCCATTGTTAATTTCAATTAAGCAATCTTGCGATGATGAATATTTTTTGATTATTTTTATTTAATTAAATTCTTTAAATAGCTAATAAAAATTTTTTAAACCCTAAAATGTACAAACTAATTTAATTTTTTTAATTTACGACTTTTAAAAATTTCATTAAATGGAAATTTGTTTTCTAAGTAAAATTTGTGTAATATGCAATTTTGATCTTGGATTTGAATTAATCATTAATGTTTCTTCAAACATATGAAAAGTTTAGCTAACTCTCCTAAGCATTTACATTTTTAAGCATTCCTAAGCATTTATATTTTTTAAAAATTTTCACCTTTTTTTATCATTAATTTAAATAATTTTATTTAAATAAATTTAATTTAGTCTTGGTTTTAGTTCATTGTTTAAATTTTTTTTCAATTTCATTTATTTTATCACAATAGAAACTATCGACATAATCCAAACAAAAATTTTATCAAATTAATAAATGAGGTAAAAATGTTTAAAAAGTAGCTCGAATTTAAATTAAAATAAAATAAAGGTTCTACCGAGATTTGAACTCGGATCGCTGGATTCAAAGTCCAGAGTGCTAACCGTTACACCATAGAACCTATTGATACATTTCAAATTTATATTTGAGCTTCTTTTAAAAATTTTTACCTTTTTATCTTTAATATAAAAAATTTTAATAAAATAATTTAAATTTAGTCTTGGTTTTAGTGCAATGTT
>QEOQ01000658.1:311984-336498 GCA_010279815.1 Brachionus plicatilis
ATGTCCTAATTTAAATAAAAATAAAATAAAATTATATAAAAATAATAATTTTCATTTTTAGGATTTTTTTAATGAAAATTTAACAAATTATTTAGAATAAATTTTGAGTGTTTTTTTCGGTCACTTCATAAATAGCATACTTTGAATGAATTATTGACTGTTAGAATTTTTAAAGCTAATCTCGAAATATTTTACTTCATATAAATTCCTTCAAAAAATGCTGATAAAAATATTACCAAAAAACAGGATTTGAAAAAACCATTGTGGTTAGTTCAGTGAACTTGGATTTTAAATTTAAAAGCTAGCTTAGTGTGGTTCAGTTTATTTTTTTTTGCTTGATTTTGTCTAGAATGTTATTTTATGATTATACTATATTGATATTATCATTATAACTCTTTTGATTTTTGATAAAAAAATTTGTAAAAAAAGACTTGGAGAAATTTTATTGAAAAATGGTGAAAATTTGTTAGAAGCCATGTCATAAATCTTTTTAGCTAAGGAATATGCTGAAATTTTAAATAAATGCATTTTAATTGAAGAAAAAATTTATTTTTCACCTCATATTTAATATTTACTTGATAAAACCAAAACTAGTTAGGGTAAAAAAAGTCTCGATATTTTCTCTAGTCCCTTAACTAAAACACAAGGTCAAATTTATGGTCATTCAAGCGTTGTCTTTATATAAAGAAAATAAAAAATTCTTAAATTCTTTTAATAAAACACAATGTTTGGTCTAAATACACAAAAAAAGCTAGACAATTTAAAGTTAATGTATGAGAGAAATCAAGACCCGTATCCAAATTTTGATCAAAGATTCATTGGGTCCTGTAATCCGTATATCTTGGATGAATTGAACTTCAACGAGTTTTGCCAAAATTTACCATTATACATTGTTAATAGTATGTCGAAACAAAATTTTTTAAACTACTTTAGCCACAATGACAGCAATCAAACAATGTCAAGTTTTTCTTATTTGAATAATTTAAAAAATCCATGCATTCATTCTCAAATGAATGCATCGAATGGAGACTTCTCGTTGGGCTCGAAATTTTTCATTCATAATCAGACAAATATTTAGATAATATGTTTTTTTTATTTTTTAGCTGAACTTTTATTTGAATAAACTTTTATTTTAAAGTTCATCTTTGTTTTATTAATAGAACATATACAAAATGTATTTCCGGTATAAAATATGTTCGACTTTTGAATTTTAAAACCTTAAAAAAGATGAAAACAAGATTTTTGGCTCTAATTTGGGTATTGAGTGTAGTGTCAGCCAAAAAATATGAATCATTTTATGACCAGCCAGGCATGAGATACTACTACAGTTATCATCCTTATAAAGAATACAGTCGCTCATTTAAAGAATCTTACAAGCGTTCCCTAAACCAATCTGCAACCCAAATTGTTAATCTAGTTTTCAAAGGCGAAAGTCAGAATTTGGTAAACTGCACTCATGATTCACTGACAAATTGTCTTCATTGTGTAGGACCATTAACTGAGTTAAAT
Source organism: Brachionus plicatilis (assembly GCA_010279815.1). Classification (NCBI taxonomy): domain Eukaryota; kingdom Metazoa; phylum Rotifera; class Eurotatoria; order Ploima; family Brachionidae; genus Brachionus; species Brachionus plicatilis. The sequence continues at coordinate 313,494 of QEOQ01000658.1, forward strand.
TGCACGTCAATTATTGATTTCAAACAATTGGAAAATATTTATTTAGAAACTTTGGCTCTGGGACAATTATCGCTGAGCAAATTTGGCGTTTCTTCTCAATATGTCAAATTTAAAATGAATCCATTCAGCAAGAAAGAAAGTAATAGAACAACAATTGTCTATGACTACATAATTCCAATATATGGCTACGGAATTGATGTTTATGTAAATGTAACTCAACAACCTAACAAGACTGAAGCAGAAAACGAGCCAAAATTATTATCTGAACCGGAGTATATTTGCTTTAATGAATTAATTAGCATTTTGAATGAGTCGAAATTTTTTTACAATATGAGAGTTGTATCGGAAGCAATCAATCAAACATTTCAAAAACTGATTTTTTAAATTTTCAATTAGTTAATTGTTTAATAAATAATTAAATAAATATTAATATTATATATATCGAATTTCATATTTTTACTTATTGTAGTTCTTTATGTAGTTATTGTAGAGATAATTTTAGGTCAAATTCATGTCAAATTAATGAGACATAATAATTTTTATGCTTCAAATTAAATAGTGAAATTTTTATATTTTCTTTTGAAGTAGTAATCAAAATTCTTACAGATTTAAATTATTCCCTAAGAAATGGAAGGCTGAAATGGATCAAATTTAACCCAACCCAAGCCTATTAAAACTTTTTTAAAGGTCGAATTCGAATTAAAAAATAAATATAAAATAAAACTTGGTTTATCAATATCAAATCTTTATAAATCAAAAATAAAAAGAATGATTTCGAAAATGTTTTATGATAATAAAAAATTTGAGGTTCTACCGAGATTTGAACTCGGATCGCTGGATTCAAAGTCCAGAGTGCTAACCGTTACACCATAGAACCTTTCTTATCTCTTCATCTAAATTTAAATAATTTTAATACAAAACATATTGTTCATCTAAATTCTCAATAGTTTTAAGGCTTTAACTTTTTTAGCATAACTATTGAATGGATCATTGTATCAAAATAATTAATGTATTTTCTTAATCCATGAAAACTTTTCTATCAGACGGTATATAAAATTCATTTTTCAATGAGGCGATTTTCCGGGGACATTTTTGTATAAAGGTGAATAGCAATATCATTGGCCTTTTTTAAAAAATAAGTAACATTTAAATTAGCTAATAATTATTTTTTTAATATCTAAAATAACCTGTATATAAAATTCCATAGCTCTCTGATAAAGGGAAGCAGATTTTCTTTAGTGTTAAAAAAACGATCATTACTTTTTGAACACCTGTTATTTGCTAACCCCTTCTAATAAATATTTTACCTTAGTTTAGGAACTTTCATTAAAGTACTTTAAAATTGAAGCCTCAAAAATTTCAGGAAATTTAAACCGACTAAAAGAAAATCTTAAGAATAATCTGATTTATAATGATTTTATATCTGATTTTATTTGGTTATGTATTCACAATTTAATATTTAAACATTACAGAATTTTTTTAAAATCAACTAATTCAGTGTTAAAAAAATGTGTGAAGTTTGGTCCAAGTTATCATGATCTCAAACTTTTATGTCTTTTTCTATTTTCGAACTTTTTCTTCTTACAAGACTCTTTACTTACAAGACTAAATATTTAATTGGCCGAAACTAAAAAAGATAATTAAAGATCAACTAATTAAAATTTTTTTTTTAAAGTTTTTATTTTTTTTATATTAAAATATGAATTTTAATAATTCAATTTAACGAAAAAAATAAATTAAATGTATTTTAATTAATAAAAAATTAAAGATAACTTGAAGCAATTAGATTAAGTTTAAATTGGCTTTCATTCTAGATATTTCAAAGAAATTCACCAAAAGTTAATTGGGTTATTTTATTTACAGTACTGATTCGTCAAGTGGAATTTACGTAAAATTACGTAAATTTACGAAAGTTTACGTAATTTTACATAAATTTTCGTAAATTTCGAACGAATCAGTACTGTATTTAAATAACTATTTGAAAAATGAAAGGTTCAATCACCACAACTAGTTCCAGTCCGAGGTCCTGACTTTCTGGGACTAAGACATACTAGACCTGGATGGCGATAATGACTGATAATTATGGACTGGACCTGGTACGTTTACTTGCGATCGCCAGCCAACACTATTCAAAAGTCAAAGTTGACTTTGCCTTTGCGCATTTTAAGTTAATTGTTGACTCTTGATTTCAATTGTGTCTATTTCATATTTCAATTTATTTCCTTTTTTTATCTTTAATTTATCTGGAACTTTATTTCAATTAAATTTCGCTTTGATTGAATTAATTTTTGAAAACAAAAATGTTTTTATCTTATTATTATTTAAAATTGTGGCCGAAAACATTGCGACTACTTTTCAAACTCAATCGGCGAATTAAGTTAAAATTTGATTATCTTGAAAAATTTTATTCTTGCTTAAAAAATATATATTTAAATAATGTATAAAAAATGATCCTATTTATTTAATTTGAGATATTTTTCCTGCATACTCTCCACTATTATTCAAATTTTTGAAATCGATTTTTTTTTAAGTATCCAACATTTATTGATAAATAAGTTAAAATTAAATCATAAAAAATAAAATTATATTCGTTCCATTAATACCGATACTGTTGCTGAGGAAAAACATTTCCGACCGTCGATTGTAACACCATGTTCGGCTGAGACTGCTGAGTCATCTGAATACCGTAGCCACCATTGAGCCCAAAGTTATTGCTGTAACCATAATTGTGGTAAACATAATTAGAATTCAAAAAAGGAATAGCTGCTTCTTGTTGATAATAGGCATTGTAATTGTACCATTGATTGGTTTGAACTTGTGTAGGGTAACCGATGGTCATTGCTTTTCTAATTGTTTCATTTGGTTGCTTCTGACTGGCAATTGGGTTTACCAGAGCATATTGCTTTTGGGTATTGCTGCTGCTGCTGTTGCTGCTGTTTGTTTGCTGAAGCCTTCCATTTCGTTCATATCCAATTGGTTTGCTCACCGCCACATTACTGCACGTATCTGTGGTGTCTATTTTGTCTATATTTGCCGATGATGTGGACACAAATGGCGACAAACGATCCAACAAGTCGTTTTCGCTCAAAGACCATAACTGACTGATTGCATCAAAAACACTTGCTTGCTGCTTTTGTTCTAATTTGGTAGATGACGATGAAGAGGCCGACGAAGAAAAAGAACCAACCGATTGACTAGAGTACATGGGAGTTGAAGGCGGCGCGTTCATTTGCTTGCCACTGTTCGCTTCCAACTTCAACTCTTCTAGTTTTTCGACAATATTGTCATTTTTAAACGGAGAAACCACCGAAACAGGCCTGTAGGTGTTGTTGGATGCTAAAATTGGCTGCGGCAAGGCTTTGGCCTTTTGATTTGCTACTTGAGTCGAGAATGTTTTGACCTGTTGGCTCGAAGTTGGCTTTTTAGCTACTGCTTCGGCAAAATTCCTCGGCTTGTATGCTGGCACATTGATCTCAACTCTACTTGCTACTACAGGCTCGACTTGAGGCGCTGGATTTTGTTTTGCAACTTTGAAAATCTTTTTTGTCTTGGACTCATTTTTGGTCGCTTTTGACTCACTTTTTTGCGCCGCTTCTCCTGGCAGCAGATATGTTAAGCTTGCTTGAGGATCGTTAATTAAAGTGTGCAGCAGCTCCAAAGCAAACTCGACGCATTCCATTGTGTCGGCTCCAATTTCCACAGTGTACTTGTCCAATTTTAATGTTGCGCTGGTTATTTTCTCTATAAGTGTTAAGTTGGAGTTTTTTGTTCCCACCACTCGGCAAAATATGTCTTCTGGTACAACAATTCTTTGGAAATTTCTCGATTTCTTAGGAATGTCGTCAAAATCATCTAAAACGTTTAGTTTATCAAATTTTGGCCTGTCCATATTGAAGTCGTCCAATGAATCCAATTTGGCTCTAGAATTAACTTTAACTGGCTCAAAATCGTCCAGATCATTCAATTTACCAAATGTCTCTGGTTCGGAAAAATCGTCCAAATCTCCTAGAGTTTTAACATTTTGGTCTTTTTGCTCTGATTGTTCCAAATCTTCTTTGGATGATTCAACTGTTGATTCTGATTTGTATTCATTTCTCGATGGTTTGTTGGTGTTTTGCTTATTGCTTTTCTTCTTGTTCTTCTTTTTTTTGTTTGGTTTGGTCTGATTTTTTTGGCTTTGGTTTTGGGACTGGGAATTTTTTTTACTTGATGTGACGATTTTTTGCAGCTGCCTCTCAAGCTCTTTCTCTGCCTGTTCTTTGGCTTCTTTGTTCAATTTTTTGCGTATCAATTTCAAGTCCTTTCCTTTTTGATTTATAATCTCGTTCACATTTACCGTACTTGTCGTAGTAGTTGTATTAGAGGAAGTGGTAGAGGCCGTAGTTGACAGTCTGTCCATGTTTTCTTCTTTTTGTAACTTTTTGAGCTTTTTTTTAAGCTTTCTTTTGTCTTTTTTGCGTTGTGCCGCGCTTTTCGGAACTTGATTTGATTCAAAATTTTCCAACTGATGGAAAAAATCTATAGGTCTCAATTCTTCTTTTGGCAATTTTATCGAATGACCTGGGCAGCATGTTTCATGTCCATGAAAGTGTTCTTGGTCAGTATACAATTCTTGGTCGTCGTCATCAAAATTATCTTCATTTTCTTCATCGTCATAATCTTCATCGTCTTCTTCAAATTGATGATCTTCTTCCTCTTCATTTTCAATGTCATATTCTAGAAAGCAGAAAATAAAATTTTAGTTTTTTTTCTTTTCAATGTGACACAAAAAGATCTAAAAAAATATATTAAAAAAAAGTGGTCTAATTTTTTGAGTTTGAATTAGAAAATGTATCCAAAATTGAAATAGCAATGAAAAAGTGCCATGTTTCAAATATTTTTTTCAGTGGAATTGTGAAATTCAAATAAAAATTGAACAAAAATTCTTCCTTTTTTAATGAATTAAAATTAAAGTTAATAAAATATACTTAAAAAATTAATGCAACAAAGTGCCTTTGTAGCACCTTTTTTACTTAAAATAATTTTTCTCATGTTTTAATAAGACAAAAAATAAAATTTCAATAAAATTTATATTGATTATTGGATTAATTTACTAAAAAAAAAAAAGAAAATAATGATTTAATTCTATAGATTTAAGGTTAAAAAGGTGCATAAAAGTAAAGTGCACTTTGATAAGTATATTCTATTAACTTTAATTTTGATTCATAGAAAAGAAGATTTTGTGTTCAATTTGTATTTGAATTTCAGAATACCTTTTTCAGTTTCACATAAAAAAATAATTTTAAGTTAATATTAAAAGCATTTTCATAATTGAAATTAAACTCTTAAGTGAATCTAGAATAAGTTAAATTTTAATTTGGAAATTCTTTTCTTAAATTTTAAATAATTTATTTATTTATCTGAACCGAGCTAATGCTCCTTCGAAATAAAATTATGTGAAAAAATAAAGTTAAATAAGTTAAAATAAAAAAAAAAAATAAATTATTCATTTAGATTTAAATTTATATTAAATCTTTGAAAAACAGGGTCGAGTCGGTCAGGTGAACCAAAGATCACCAATTATGCGAACAATTTTTGTTCTCGGGTCTTATGAAATATTATTTAAACTAATTTTTTTGTTTTCGTAAGGGTGGATAAATTTTAGATTAGGTGAACAATATTGAGGATTATCATATCACAGATCCAAAGTCAAAATTTATAAAAAAAAATTAATGCTTGCAATATTATCTTAAAATTATTTATTTATTTGAAACTGAAAAAAATACATGAAACGTCGCACTTTTTCATTGATATTTCAACATTGGATACATTTTGTAATTCATACACAAAAAAATTAACCAAGTTAAATATGAATTAATAATTTTTTTGTCACTTTTATTTTTATTTATTTTTAAATTTGGTATTATGAAATTCACAAGCAAATTGAACCGAAATTCTCCATTTTTTGATAAATTGAATTAAAGTTAATAAAATATTCTTAAAAAAAGTGCAACATATTTTGTTGCACCTTTTTTTCCAACAAAAAAAATTTCTGATGTATAAAAAGACAAAAAATTAACATCAAAAAGTTTTAATTTGATTATTGATTTGATTAACAAAAGAAAAAAAGATTTTATTTTAAGTAAAAAAGGTGCAAAAAAGTATGTTGCGCTTCGTGGTTGTATTTTTTTTAAATATTTTTTATCACTTTAATCTTAATTTATCAAACTTTGACGATTTTTGTTCAATTTCTATTTTAAATTCACAACACCTAAAATTTTTTAAATTTAATTGTACAAAAGCCCTTAATTATTCTAAATTATATTTATTAGTCAATTCTACTAAGATCAAAGAATATTTTTTTCCTACTCATTTTGTCATTATCAAAAAGTGTTTATATTGGACTCCGAGAGATCATTAGCCCGTTGTCCCATCGGACACAGTCCATTGTATTGCATTGTAATCAAGTTTTTTGTTGGAAAATAAATAGGAGAAAATCTCAACAAAGATCACAAAAATCACCTTTTTCTTTTGCTTCCATTATTAATTCCATGAATTGTTGAAATTTTTTTTTCAAATCCTTGTCTACATTTTTATGATTCATTTTTTGAACTAGTACCAAAAACGACTCTTCGGGAATTTTCGTAAAAACATTCTTAGATAAAAATCGAAATTTATTAAAATCCTAGATTTGACTGAAATTTACTTTTAAATTGTTTTTTATACAATTTTCTATTAAAACCATTTTGGTTATTACTTGCTTTGTATTTAAGTCGTCTTCGTTCAAATTTGAGCTATTCGAAATGATTGTTGTCGTACAACTATCATCATCAATATCTATATTTAACATTGATTTACAGGCTATTAAATAGCTTTCCAATTCGTTTGCATATGAGTCTAGTTCATTCACTTTGTTGTTGTCTTCATTAATTAACTAAGAGGGCATAAAAAATGCATTGAATTTAAAATTTTTAAATTGATTTGATAATAATTACTTTATTTTTGTAGTCTTTTACTGAATGAAAATAATAAAATGCTTCTTCGTACTCTTCTTGCTGAAAAAAATACATTCCAAGGTCATAATTAATCTAAATGATAGAAAATATAATGCATTTAAATAAAATTAAGAATATTTTTCAAATATTTTTAGTCAAAAAGTTTAGAGAACAGACAAACAAAATTTTCAAAAATTTGTTTATTTTTATAATTTTTTAATGACTTTTACTAATAAAATGATCAAATTATTTTAGAGGTGCTTAAAAGGCTATTTTTAGTATACAAAAAATTAATTGAAACCTATTAAGCTATGGCTTGTTGAGCTGGCAAACATAAAAATACTTAAAAAAAATGCGATTCCTAAATTTCGGTTTACTTTATTTTTAAAAACGAAAAAATTTACTTTGAAAAATATTAGAAAAATATATGGTAGCTTTATTTTAAATAATATCTATATCTGAAATAGATTTTTGGAATTTTGATATGATTTGAAAAGAAAATAAATTGCAAACTTGATTTCAATTTTGATAAAAAAAGAATTCTACAGAGTAGTCTAATTCAAATACAAATTTTTTCTGGCAAATAAGAAATTCACTTCTGAAAAAATATTTTTTTAATAAAATTTTAAACTTGAACTTACTAACACATTCAAAAAAAATATTTTAAATTTACACTCTTATGGAAAATAACAATTGGGAATTTTTTCTAAGTTTTAAAATAAACAAAATTTGAAAAATTATTCTTTAACCCTCTAACAACTTGGATAACTTCGAAATAAAATTTGAGATCATTCTTATTTTTAATCTTCTTTTTTCTAAAAATTTTCTCAATCAAAAATAAGATCAGAAAATAATTTTTTTGAATATTAATTTGTAAAATTTAAATTTTTTTTTTTTTATTCTTTATTTCTTTTTGCTTTCTCTCAGACCCTAAAGGTTCAATAATCCAAACTTAAAGAAAATTAATGCTACTTACAATATTTCGAATTTCATTTTTATCATATTTAATCATATTATTCCAATTGAGATCAAAATTATAGACATCTTTTTTAGATTGATCATTTCGAATGCTAAAACACGACGATCCTGGCCTGTATAGATCGTTATTATTCAGATATTTGAAAAAAAAGTCTAAATAATCAATAGTCTGTTTGGTACTAGTAAGACCGAGTTTATTGTTTTTCACTTTAGCACAACTTAACAGATAAATTTATTGATGACACAAAAATGGATTAATTTTAATCTTACTAGTGATTTTTTGAGGACAACTTTAGCCTTAGATTCCATCTAAGATAAAACTGTAAAACAAATATTTGCTCCTTTTCAAGTTTTATCAAATCTAAATTGGTAAGTTTTTTAAGTTTAAATGTTTTCGACTTTGAACAATTCTGATGTAAGTTGGTCAAAAAAACTAGATAGTCCATCAAATCGCACAATTCAACAAATGGGATTCTTAATTTGAAATTTAGGCTTTTTGACAAACAATCAATTTTTAAACGTACTCTTTCTCTAGTTCGTTCAGGTTCCAATCAATAAGACAAATAGCCTTGATAGCCAAAATCTTGAGCAGAGAACACTTGTTCGCATTCTCCTCGTCGCTCATGAGCCTCGATTCCTGCAGAAGTTCTAGAATAAACGAACTAATTGAATCTTGACAAATATTTTTGTTAGCAAAATTGTTAACTAAGCTCTGATTGATTACCTAAAAGATTATTTGTTTCTTCTTCGTGCTCATCTGGGCTATCAGATTGTCGTAATTGTTTAAAAGCTTCTTCGAACTGGTCTAGTTGATTGATCGATTCGTCAATCAAATTTTTATATTTCAAGAAACTAGTCATTTTGAAGGATGATCTGAATGCAAATAAGTAGAGAATTTAATTGTGGAGTTTTAAAAATATTTCTAAATTAGAGAAAGTTTTGATGGAAAGCAAGTAAGAGAAAGAAAATATAAGCTACATTTTAATAGAGGAGAGAATGAAACAAAATTTTAGAGCTATGAAAAAAATTATGCTAATTGAATTGAATTTGAAATTTTTAAAGTTTAAAATTTTTACATATTTGTGCGATTTGCACGAGATGCTTTGGAGGCTTCGGCTCTCTAGGAATTTTTTTTTCTCTCAAACGTTTCAAGCTAGTTAAAGACGGCTTCGTGTGCTCTAATGAAAAGAATCGAGTATTTTTTGACAAATATCGATTTGCATTAAATAAGAGTTGTGTTTTAAATTTGTCTGTTTAAACACCATCGAATTATTAAAATAATTTTTGAATAATAGAATAAACAAACTTGAAAAGAAATAAATAAATTTTTCAGACCAAAAAATGGTCTGACTCAAAATTTTAAATGAAAACTTACACGAAAATTATTTAGCATGTTCTTAAAATTATAACACATTAATTTTTTTTTCATTTAAATGTCCTTTTTAAACTTCGTTTTGTTATTTTTCGAATCTTGAAAGTTAAAAAAACAATATTTCTACTTTAGATGTAAAAATAAATTTCAGTATAAATCGTTTAAAATTTAAAATATTTCAAAAATTTGACTAATCAGTGAATTGATTTTATTTTGGTGGCTTCCATATTATCACAACCTAATTTTAATTTCATAAATAAACATGAACATTGATGCGTGACTATGCATCAATTGATTTTCAAAATTTTATGTCGAAACTTACAATTTTTTATTTATCTGACAACAAAAAATTTAAAAAACAGCTTTCCTCTTCATTAAGTAAAAAATACTCTAAAATACTAATATTTTTGCATAATTGAATATTTAGTTAATATAAATTATTAAAATATGACCATTAATTTATGAGGGCTCTTTCGAGTGACCTAGATGATAATTTATGAGATTTGAAAAAAAAATAATTTATAAATTTTATATCAACTCAATTTGTATTATTGCAACATTCAGAGGTTTTTCTCTCTGTTGCCTCGAAACTTTATCTTGAAATAATTTTGTAGTTAAAAATAATCTTGTTTTATGTAATTCTACGAATTTATTTAAAAGGTTAGGAATTTGTTTTATATCTCATTTTAAAATAACAAATTATTCAGCTATAATTATTTTCTACATAAATTATAAACAAAGTTTAGAGAATATTTCATTTAACTTCTGATATATTAATAAGTATATATTTGACTTATTATAATGAACTTTGTTAAATTCAGTTACAAGTAGAGCATAATCAACTTGCATTTTTAAACATAATCTTACTAAAATATAAGTTTGAATTAATATTTAAGATTTTTTAAATACCTGAAAAATTGACGATTATATTGTTGCATATAAGAGTAAAACAATTTATTTTAATATACCAGCAAACTTAAAAATTATTAAAAATAAATTGAAAGTTTTAAATTTTATCGTTTATTTCACTTGTATTAAGCAAATTAAAAATGGTCCAACAATCTTTTTCAATTTAGAGACAATGAGATAGATTACTTGAAAATTATTTTTTTTACTAAAAAATTCTTAAGTTCTATTTTATTTTAATAGAAGAACTATTATTTCAAAAAATTAATTATAATTCTAAAATAATTGATCAGACTTAATTTTATTTGTTCGAAAAATCTGCAAATTAAAAAAAATTCTTTTTCTATACTAAAGCTTTAAGTAAATGTGAAAATTTGAAAAAAATAAAAATTGCTGTCCGGCAAGACGATTTTTCATCCTTTTGTTATTATTATTATTTATTGATTCAAAGTCACATTGACAAGATTTAAATTTGATAAAAAAGAAAAAAAAATCCTTATTTTAATTTATATCAAAAATACATTTATCTTCATATTACAAAATTTAAAAATACGTATGCGATTTTTGATCATATTTTTTTTTGATTTGAAAAAATTCTTAATTTATTTTATTATTTATTAGTTTAAACCCTTGTAGGCAAAAGAGAAATGTTTAGTAAAAATATTTGAAAAAACTCTTTTACAATTTAATTTTAATTGAAACATTTAAGTAATAAAATCTACCTTAAAAAGCTCATTTAACTTATTATAAAAATAAAAATAGTTTTAGTTCGATTCCATATTTATTTTTATTTGTGAGACAACAAACTTCACCGAGTCAACTAGACCTCGATTGTTCTCCAAAAATAAATGATCTTTTATTAATTTAAGTATTGGTATTTAAGCTATTTAAGTATTGGTACTGTAGTCATTTACATTAATACACATTTTTTTACCAACATTGCTGAGTTGCTTACATATCGAAGTATTTTTTTTGGTCATAAGTATTGTAGTTTTTGATAGGAAACATCAATAAATTCCAACATATTGAACTATTTTTCATAATATATTGAAACTTTATCCTGAAATCTTTGAATTAATTCATTTTTTTCATGTTATACAAAAATATTGATTGATTTATTGATTGATTGAAATTTTTGAAGAGATAGGTGAATTTTTTAAACGAACGTTATTTGGATTAATTGCTAGTATTAATAAAATCAATTTAATTAAAAAATAAAAATTAACATTTTCTAATATGTTTATTTAGAAACTATCTAATTTTTGTCTTTTTTTATTTTTTAAATCTTATAACTTAACATCGCCTCTAATGCGTTTAATGAAAATAAATGAAAAAAAATAAATAAAAATTTATATTTGAATTATTTAATTTAAAAAAAAATTTTATTTAATAACCGAATTGTTAATTAAAAAAACAAACTTTAAAATTATTTTTCCTACTGCACTGTTAATTAGCTCGACAAGCTTCATGACACGTTAAACTAAAAAATTACTAATTCAAAATTGAAAAAAATTTTAATTTTTTTTCAAAATCACATCGACAACTACTTTTTCTATTTGAAAAGAATGGTGCATTTTTTTTAATTTTAAATCAACATGTTTATTTGAGTAAAAGGTCTTTTAAAAGATCAAAAAAAAAAATCAAAAATTTTAGCATTTATTAATTTTGTTGAAAAAAAATTTTCCAATTTTACAAAAGATTTTTATAAATTAATGACAAATATTATTTATTGAGACTTTTTTGCGGATAATCGCTTGCCAGACAAACAAATGGTCCCAGTGCTAAAAAGCTTAAAAGATTTTATTCTAATTTAGGAGCAAATATTTGTGTGTGTGTGTGTGTGCGGTTTTTGTGTGCAAATTGCAGGCAACTTAACAAAAATAAATTATTATAAATTATTTAAGAGAAAGAAGAAAATCGAAAATTTTCATTCTATAACAAAATAAACTCATAACACGAAGAGCTTTTATTGTTCATAGCATAGAAAGAAAATCGAAAAAAAAAAATAAAATAAAGAGAATAAATTCTCTCGTTCTATCCAATTAAAATTTATATAATAACATTAACGTTATCTATTTTAAAGTTACACTTTTTCTCTAGTTGTTTATTTTGAGAAACAATGGATATCGAAAAGCTGAACAAACTAAAGCCACGAAACCGTAACAGCACAAATGCGGCCCGCAACAAACTCACCACAAAAAAGACCAAATTTGTTTTGTGCGCACAGCCGTCGGACAAGAACAACAATCTCGAACGATTGAACTCCAAGTTGAACTCGAATTTTATTCAAAAATTAAGTCTGAATCAAGCCGACGAGGACAACGAAATAAGTCAAATCGAGAGCTTTGTGTTCAACGAGGACGAGCCGCAAAATGTCCAAGAACTAGACGAGGACAACAACGACGATGATGACGATGATGAAGATGATGACGATGAAGACGATGAAGACGACGACGACGACGACGGCCTCAATTTGCTAAAAAACAGGCCCAAAACTTACGCCCAAATCGACAACGACACAAAGCTAAAGCTGGAAACTCTGCTTGCGAACGCAGGCATCGAGTCCATAACCAGCGACTTGTTCAAAGACCCGCAAATAATGCAAACGCTCACAACCACTTATGTGCGCACACTCAACGAAGTAGTGGCCAAAACTAAACTAAAAAAGAGTGTGTCCAAGAGCAAAAGTGAGACCAAGAGCATAAACGAGGTGGTCGAGTCCACGTTCGAGGAATTCATATTGGCAGCGGCCGCGGTGGCTGCCGCTTCGTCGTCCTCCAACTCGACCATGTCGAACAACGGCGACGAGGACGACGACGAGCTAACCGAGGCCGACATCCAGCACCACAACTACATGATTCAAAAACTCGACAAATCGGACAAAAAATCGGACAGCAAATCAGACAAAAAATCGGTCACCTCGAGCGCCAGCTCGTCCAGCTCGTCTCTAAAACAAACCATCAATTCGTGCATAGGAAATCTGACAAGTCCCGAGTCACTGCTCAACAAACTGATCGATTTGAAGCCGGACCTGGCCAATTCGGACAAAGAAGCCATCGACGCACTCACCCAAGTGGCTAATAAAAAAATAGCCGTGGGCAAAAGTCTGACCGAATTGCTCGAGGAGAACGCCGACTCGGTGCTGGGTCTGGCGTGCGCGAGCGGCTATCTGGAGCTTGTGAGCGTCCTTCTCGCCATCAATTCCAACTCAAATCTGGACACTGTGTCCAAATCGAAAATTAAAAACGAGTCGACGCCGCTTATCGAAGCATGCTCCAACGGACACGAGCAAATTGTCGAACTTTTGTTAAAACACGGCGCTAATCCGAACAAAAAATCGTCGAGCGGATCTAGCCCGCTCCATTATGCAATACAAAATCAGCATGCAAATATTGTCAAAAAGCTCGCTGAGACGTGCAAGGACGCTATTTTGATCGAGCAGACTAACGAAAACGGACACACGCCTCTCATGGAGGCTGCGTCCAACGGATTTCTCGACTGTGCCAAAATACTTGTCGACATAGGCCAGGCAAATGTGAACACGTACTCGGCCGAATTCAAGGAAACCGCATTGACCTTGGCTAGTTATAAAGGTTGGTTGTTTTTTTTTTTTTTTTTTTTTGTTTCATCCGTGGGTTTTTGCGAGCTGCTTTTTTTAAGCTTGAATGCAGTCACGTGATTAAATTAGTTAATTTTTTTTCTATTTTTGAGTAAACAATCAAATTGAAATTAGTAAAGTTCTTATTTTTATGCCCAAAAATAAAAGGCCATTAAAATCGATACCCCAAAATTTTATTTTTTTCCCTCAAATATTAGCAATAATCAATAAAAAAATTAAATCAACACCAAATTAGATAAAAAACACTAATTTTTATTTATTTACACATATTTGATTAAATTTCACTTTTTATTAAAAATTGAATTCAAATATAGAACAAAGTGCTCCAATTTTTTTAATATTGTCACTTAATAATTGAATTTTTTTTAATTAATGTAATTTTGGGAATATAAAAAGCAACTTTTTTTTTTAAATAAAATAAAATGTCTAGTCTAGGCAGCATTTTAGAAAACCAATTTAATGACACAGCCGAAGACGCTGAAGCGTTTACAAAAAACAAGAGAAGTGTTAAAAAGGTATATGAATATCTCCAAGAATTTAAAAGATTAAAATAATAACCATCAATTTGATAACATCTCTTGGAGTTTTCATAGGGCCATTAAATCGATAGCGCAACATTTTAATAGAATACACCATTAAACGCTACTGGGCGTGTCCAAACAAATGTGGAAAAAATTAAAATATTTAGTTTCACAAGTAAAATAAGGGTTTTTTGTATTTTTTAATTTTTTGTGGTAATTCTAATAAAATTGAGGTAAAAACTTAAAAATTTGAGGTGTTTTACTAAAAATTTGTGGTATTCTATCTAAATTTTTCCAAAATGAATAAATAAGGAAAATCTCTTGGAAAAATGAAAAATTTTGAAATCTAATTATTTTTGTATTCAATGATAAATTTGACTTTTGGACAACAACTAAATGAAAATTAAATTTTTTTAAATAATTGGTAAAAAATTGTTAGTTTAATTAGGGTTCAAATAAAAAAATATTTTATCATTTTTTTCAGAAAATAAAGATAGTTAATTTTTTAACTGCTTAATGGTTTTTAAGTATTTTAAGTATTTTAAATATGTATATTTGGGCTAGTTTAATATTTTTTTTTCACTTTTAAAAACGGCATTGTGAATTTTTATTTAAAAATTCAAATGAAAAAATTTAAATTCTTGAAAAAAAAATAATTTTGTACTTCAATTCTTCTACGATTTTTGTGTGAGTTTTAAAAGATAAAAAAAATAGGGTTTCATTTAACTGCAGTCCAGTTTAAAGAAAAAATTTAATATTTGCAAAAAATTGATTATTTTTTTATCACACTATATATTAAATAAATAAATAAAATTAAACTAAATCTTCCATTTATTTAAAAATAAACCATTCTATAAATTTAATTTGTATCATTTTTAATTAAAACCACCAAATTTAATATTCTAAAATTTAGATAAAAAAATTTTAAAATTACAAAAAAAATTCTATTTAGAATAGATCATAGAGAATAAAACAAATAAATCTAAAAATATTGATATTTCATTTGATCATTAATATCTCCTGTCTTGATTAAAATTAATTTTTATTAGTTGAATTCAGCGAAACAAATTGTGTGTTCATATTGTTTCATAATGCTCAATTTACTCTATATAAATTAATGAAAAAGAATATTATTTTTAGAAAATTTGTTTGAAAAATTACAATGGGAATAAAAAATATAATAGTAAAATATGACTATTAATAAAAAAAATATTTGAATTTGAATAAAAAAGTAATTTTTAAGATTGAAAAATTTTTTTTTATACCGGTTCAATGAGTGGTATCGAAAGTTGTATCCATGCACTTTGAAAGAGCGTAGGAACATATGGTCATATTTACGCCTCACCAAAATTTTTCTTTAACCTTATGAAGTAACTTTAGATTTGATTTTAATTTTAAATTTATGTTAAGAAACGTATTATCAAAATATACGATAACACATTTTAAAGATTTTAACATTAATTTTTTTAATAAAAATAAAGTTTAAATAAATTGGTACTGAGAAAAAATTTAATTTTTATAGTATTAGTCCAAAACTTTTTCTGCAAATTGCAGCAATTTAGCTTAAAAAACAACTGAAAAAATAAATTTTTTTTTAAATTTAAAAAAGCTCAGTTATTCGACTGATGTAGCTCTCTTTTCTTTTCTATTTAACTTATGTTCCACCTACTGTCACATTCTAATAAATTTGAGTAAATTTTTCGAAAATAAATAATAAATTTTTTTCTCATAGTTGGTCTCATTTGCAGAATCAGTTTAGAACAAAAATTTTATCATTTTTTCTTTTTGTAAGAATTTACTCATTCATTACGTTTTTTTTCTCATAAAGCAAAAAGTTAATTTTGAAGCTTTTATTATTAAATAATTTTGTGGCATAAATTTGATAGTATGGACTGATCTTAACCTTCGTTTCAGCTCTCTAAAAAATACATATAACAATTTTATAAAATAATAAAAAAAAGAGATAAAAAAAGCTAGAAAGACTTTTTTAATGTCAAATTTCTTTTTTATAAAAAGGAAATCCTGTTAACTTTATATAATGATAATTTATGTATAAATCAGTGTAATATGAAATGGGGTATAAAACCTACAAAACTAGGAAATCTATTATCTATTTTAAAAAATCTAGTATAAAAATGTAAAATATAATGTATTTTATTTTTTTCGTTGTTTAAATTCATTCTCAAAATCTAACATCAAAAATATTCCAAAACTCAAGGACGGCACTCACTCCAACACTATACACGACAGGATAGGATTGATTCATTCTATTGCATTAGTTGAACACTTTATACTTAACTTTATTTAATTTTGAATTTTTTTGAATATGAATTACCCTTAGCTCGTCATAATGTAACAAAAAATTAAGCAATAAATACTAAGAAAAAAAATTATTTATTGATGACAAAAAAGTTAATCAATATTACTAAATGAGTTTATTTAGAAAATTTAAGTAAATTTTTTGGAATTCTTTTCTAAGTATTTTTTGCTTATTTATTTGTTAAATAATGACAAGCTAAAGCTTATTCAGATTTAAAAAAATTCAAAATTAAATAAAGCTAAATTTAATTGAAATTAAGAAGAATAAAAATAAAATTCCAATCTTAAATACCGTAAACCTTTGACCACTGCTCTTGGAATAATATCAAAAATTGGGTTTATTCTATATTGAACTAATACCAACGAAACCATGTTATAAAATTTTTTTATTTTTTTTAGAATAAACCTTGACTCCTGACTTTAAAAAAAGACTGAGCGCAAAAGTTTACTTTTTATTCTAAGAATAATTTCGAATTTCTTCTCGAATAAACTTAAAAAATCGGGGAGTAAAATTCGAATTTTAAAAAATTAAAAATTAATTTTTATTCGAATTTGTGCCTCTATTCTAAGAGTAACAGTTAATTAAAAAATTCAATTTAATATCCTAAAAACTGTATAAACAAACCATCAATGCACAGTACATTAACATGTGTTCTTGGATCTTTATCGCAAATAGTTCAGAAGAAGAAATTTTATTTAACTTTTACTCTTAAAGACTAAAAGACAAAAATTAGATTAAAGGTTAATTTTTACTTTTTTAAAATTTCGAATTTCACTCCACATGTTTATTCCAGAAAAAAATCAAAATTATTCTTGGAATAAAAGTTAACTTTTGCGTTAATTCTTAGTTTAAAGTTAGGAGTTAAGGTTTATTCTAGAATAAAATAAAAAAATTTTATAACATGGTTTCGTTGGTATTAGTTCCATATAGAATAAACCGAAATTTTGACATTGTTCCAAGAGTAGTGGTCAAGAGTTTAAGGCATTATTTTTTTTGGATCTAAACTCAGCTATTAAAATGAATCAAATTTTTTTCATCAATAAAAATGTTTGGATAATTTTTTTTCTTAGTATTTATTTCTTATTTATTTAACTGTGACTAGCTTCAACTTTTCGAGATAAAAAAAAAATTCAAAAAAATTCAAAAAAAATCAAAGCGAAATTTAAAAAATTTTTTTTTCAAAAAAACTAAAAGGTCATGTCGAAGTCGTGAAATACTTGTTGGAAAAAGGAGCTGACTGCGAGCACAAAACGGACGAAATGCACACGGCATTGATGGAGGCGTGCATGGACGGCCACATCGAAGTTGCCAAAGTGCTAATCGAACACGGTGCCAACGTAAACATGCCTGCGGATTCATTCGAGTCGCCGTTGACTCTGGCAGCGTGCGGAGGCCACGTGGAGCTGGCCGACTTGCTAATAGACAATCACGCCGATCTAGAGGAGCGCAACGACGAGGGCTACACGCCGCTGATGGAGGCGGCGCGCGAAGGCCACGAAGAAATGGTCGCTCTTCTGCTCTTTCACGACGCCGACATCAACGCAATAACAGACGAGACCCAGGAAACAGCGCTCACACTTGCGTGCTGCGGCGGATGCTACGAAGTAGCCAAGTTTTTGCTGGAGGCGGGCGCCGATCCCAATCTGGGCAACGCGTCCACGCCGCTCATGGAAGCGGCCCAAGAAGGCCACCTCGAACTAGTTCAACTGCTGATCAAGGCCGGAGCTGACGTAAACAAATTCTACACGGCTCTAATCACCAACGGACAAAACACCACTCAAAACATAACCAGCTGCGAGTCGGCTCTGAGTCTGGCGTGCGAAAACGGCCACACAGACGTCGCAGCTGCTCTGATCAAGGCTGGTGCCGAAGCGGACATGGCCGATCCGGACAAAGGCTTCACTCCGCTGATGAAAGCGGCCCGGTCCGGCCAACTTTGTACAGTTCAGTATTTGATCGGCAATTGTTCGGTGGACGTGAATCGAACCACTAAGAACAATGAGTCGACGGCGCTCAGTCTCGCTTCGTCCAATGGTCACATTCAGTTGATTGAACTTTTGCTGCAACACGGTGCCAATCCTCTTTATGTGCTCAAGGACAATAGCAATTGTTTGATAGAGGCGTCCAAAAACGGCCACGTCAAAATAGTCGAGCTGCTCATCGATTGGAATTACTCGCTGAACGAAATGGACGAGGCCAAAAAGACCAAGAGGAAAAATTTGAAAATAAATCTCAAGCCTAAGATGACGTCACAAACACATGTGCACACTGGCGATCAGACATTGTCGCCGTCATCATTGTCGCCATCGTCAAGTCTTGTCAAACAAATTAGAAAATCGGTGACCAAACTGGACACGACGTCCGAGCTGGGCGTAGAAAATTTGGTAAATGTGTTGCATCACTTTGCTTTTGGCGACATGACGCCCAGTGAGAGCAAAGCGAAAAAAAAGCGCAACAAAGACGACATTAGTCTGGTGTCGATTGAGGAGTTTTGCGAGTGCAAGTGTCAAGGCAACTGTAACACTGAAGTGATGACGGCCGACAACGACAAATTGCTCCACTTGTCGCTGTCGATAGGATCGCAAATAGACCGTGGCGCTGAAGATGAGGACGACGACGACGACGATGATCAAGAGGATGACGACGATGACGAAGGTCAAGGTCAAGGTCAAGGTCATACCGAATGTGACCAAGAGAGGATGAACGACGAGGAGCGGGTGAGTAGCGGTGGTGGGGGTGGAGGTGAAGGTGGCGGTTTGGGTGAACAAGACGAGGACGAACAAATAAAAAAAAAGGAAAATTTACTGCAGGAATTGCTCAAGATAGAAAAACAGTTGGAAGTGCAGCGAAAGTCAAAGGTCAAAAGTCACAATTCGAACTACGACCACATGAGCATGATAAACAAGTATTTGATAAAGCGGTGCCAGTGCGAACTAAATCGCTTGTACAAAATAAAGCTTAAACAATTGCAAGAGCAAAAGATAAACGAAATAAAGGCGGATAGTAAAATAAGCAAAAAGTGTATTGCAAAAAAATGTGGCGCCACCACCACCTCGACCACCATCTCGACCAACAACTCGACCACCACCTCGACAACCACCACGACCATCACCAACAACACCAACAACACCAACAACATTAGCAACTCATCGACGCCCAAGAGCACAACGTCAGACGAATGGTTGCCACCGCCGCCGCCGCCATTCGCAGCAGCGGCCGCTTATCTAATTCAACAGTCGATGAAATCAAAGGCGAGCGAACAGAACGCACCGCACATCGACCTTGACATGGCCACCGAGACCAACAACGACACGGCGCTAACCGTGGCAGTGCAAGGCGCCCACGAAGACCTAGTCAAGTTGCTGATCGAAAAAGGCGCTCACATCGAACATAAAGACAAAAAGGGCTACACGCCACTAATACTAGCGGCGAGTGTGGGCCACCATCGCATCGTTCAACTGCTGCTAGTGTACGGCGCCAATGTGGAAGCTCAATCGGAGCGAAACAAAGACACGGCTTTGTGTGTCGCCGCCCAAAACGGCAAGTACGAATGCTGCGAAATACTGTTGAGCAAAGGCCAAGCGAACAAAGAACACCGAAACATAAGCGACTACACGCCGTTGTCACTGGCCGCCTCAAACGGCTACGTAAACATCATAAAACTGTTGTTGTCGCACGGAGCCGAAATAAATTCGCGCACCGGCTCCAAGCTAGGCATATCGCCGCTGATGCTGGCCGCCATGAACGGACACACGCACGCCGTCCGCTTTTTGATCGAGGCCGGCTCGGACGTCAACTCGCAAATCGAGACCAATCGCAACACGGCGCTAACGCTAGCCTGCTTTCAGGGCCGTGCCGACGTCGTAACGCTCCTGCTGGACAAAAAGGCCAACATAGAGCACCGGGCCAAGACGGGCCTGACGCCGCTAATGGAGGCGGCCTCGGGCGGTTACGATCAAGTGGGCCGCATACTGCTGGAGCGGGGCGCCGACGAGAACGCGCTGCCCGTGCCCACCACCAAGGACACGGCGCTCACGATCGCCGCCGAAAAGGGCCACGTCAAATTTGTCGAGCTACTGGTGCAGTACGGCGCTCATTTGGAGGCCAAGAACAAAAAGGGCTGCAGTGCACTGTGGCTGGCGTGCCACGCCGGACACTTTGACGTCGTACAAACGCTCGTGTTGAACAATGCGGACGCGGACTCGTGTGACTCGCGACGCACCTCCTGTCTCGTTGCCGCCTTCAAACGCGGCCACTTGAACATCTGCAAATTTTTGGTGCGTCACGTCAAGCACTTTGCGCCAGATCAAGAACTCACTCGGCACATAAACTCACTGCTGAGCACGCCCGACCACGACAAACAGCTCGCCAAAAAGTGTCACGAGTGCATGGACGTGATCTTGAAGGCCAAAGACAAACAGGCACAGGAGGCAAACAAATACGCTAGTTTGTTGCTTAAGCAGCTCGATCAGGAGAAGTGTCGCGAGCAGAGCAAAAAAATGGCCGCTCAGCGAAAACGAGAAAAAAAAAAGCTCAAAAAAAAACAAATCAAACACTTGGAACTTGACCAAGACCAACCACAAGACCAGCTACAAGAGCAACTACAAGAGCAACTACAAGAGCAACTACAAGACCAAGACGAAGACGAGCTCACAAAGCAACAGCACAAAGATCATTTGTCCACTGCGGCACCATGTGACTCGGCTAAAGTGCAACAACATCAACAACAGCAGAAAGAACATCAGAAAGAACAAGAGCAAGAAGAGCAGAAAGAAGAGGAGCAAGAAGAGCAAGCGATTGTTGCATCTGCAAAAGTGGTTGTCAAAGCAGAGCAGCAGCAGCAGAGGAAAAAGAAAAAAAAAAGCTCGTCTCAAATGCACAAAAAGAGTTCGAAATTGGCCGATTTAGACGATTTTGAAGTGTGCAAACAGCAGCAGCAGCAGCAGCATTTGGCATCAGGGGCCACCAGCACAACCAGCACCAACACAACCAAATTAAACGATCTGGACGCCTTCGATCTGAACGACTTGAGCAATTTTAAACAACGCGTGCTCTTGCCATCGAACAGAATAGACCGAATCACGGCCATGTGTACCAAGTCGCTGAGTAACATTCAAGTCATTCAAAATTTGACCAAATGCACACTCAAAATGGAACAAGTGCGCTTGAAGTCGAGCGTGGACAAGTATGTAGTGGTGGCAGGCGCCAGTCTAGACCAGACAAAGTACGCTTGCGAACTATTAGAGACGCTGATCAACGACCCGTTGGTCAATTTGGCCAATTTGCTGCCGAGTTGCAGTGAGACCGAGTGGAGCGTGGGGCCGCCGGTGGCCGCCTCAAAGCCCAAGCACAAGACGCCCGCCGCTGCCCTCCATAAACCCAACACGGCGCACAACACGGCGCCGGTCCCTCCGCACACCAACGATGTCAAGCCCAGAAACTTTGCCGAAGCAGTTGCCAAGCCGGTGAACTGGACGCGGCGCCATTCGGTGTCGCCGGCCAAGCCGGACAAAAAAATGGACAAGCCCGTGCAAATAGTGGTGCCCATTGGCAAACAAGACAACGAGCCGGCCGTCAAGCATCCGGGTGCGCCGCCGTCGGCTCCGTTGCCCGCCAAAATTGAGTTCGCCTCTGTTGGCCAACACGACCAAGCTTACCAGCCCCTAATCTCCAACAAAGTCATTGACCAGGTCTTGTCCGATATTTTGTCTCCCAGTTTCAGCCAAGTCAACAACAAGCCACTCAGTAGCCCCAGTCTCAATCTCAACGAGCCCATGCTCACCAGGCCCACCAAGCCCATCGGCTATGAACGACACGAAAAACAGTTCAGAAACTCAAACCAAAATTTGGACCATAACCACGCCAATGCCAACCACAACAATTGGATGGTCAATAATTCGATGGACTTGTTGTCCAGCTTCAATCACCAAATGCTGTTTAGCTCCCAAATGAGCATGGTGCCCAATTCGCAGGCACAATTCAATCCGGGCCAGTTCAATCCGGGTATGTATCAAAATTTTCACAAGCCGGTCACGCCACCCATGCCCATCGGGCACATTAACCCCGCAATGATCAATTACACGGGAAGCTATGCCAACTTTCCTGCGAATCAGGCGCCACTCATTCAACACAATCACATGTTCAACCCGAGCGCGTCACTAATGCCACATAGCATTCAGAACGCGCCCAATCAACAGCAAAGTTTAATCGACAGCTTTTTTTTCAGTTCCAAATCGACTGGATTTAATTTTAATAACTTTTAAAAATAAACACACATATACAGCAGGAAAATTTGTTTTTTCTCTTTTTTTTTTT
>QEOQ01000658.1:336566-349130 GCA_010279815.1 Brachionus plicatilis
AAAAGATATCGTTGAATAAATATTTTGAAATGATAAATTAGAATTAAGTCGATTCATAGAAAATACTAGTCCTAGCAAAATCCTTATGTGTCTTTTCTCATTTAGACGTTTTTTTTGTTAGAAAAAAATCCAAAGTCCTGCTAAATTTGCTATCGTTATTTCGGTATTCGGTACATTATAGTTCGATTATAAAGAACCTACTAGGGGAATTAGAAAGCGATTCGTTATATCTAATAACAATTTAGAAAATTTATAATATTTTATTAACGAAAAAAGGTATTAAAGCAAAAAAAGCAAAATTATTATTTCTTAAAAAATCTAGAATTGTTTTTTGTCTGAAAATTTGACTCAAAATTGTGCTTTCAACAGAATTTAAACTTTCGATAGTAGATTCAAAATTTTGTGTTGATTTTAAAAAATGTTTTCTTAATTGATTGATTATTTTCAATTATTTATTTACTTATTTGTTCACTGTATCGAGCTAGAGCTCCTTCATAATAAATTAAAAAAAAATAAAAAATCAAATTAAAGTTAATAAAATGAGATAAAAAAAAAATGAAAGTTCAGAAGACATAAATTGGAATAGATCGTTACATTTGGAACATCTTTACATAGTTCAAGTTTCAGGAAAAAAAGAAGAAATAGTAAGATAGCAATTACACAATGGAGTTGGGTATTCAATATATCTTGATTCGAAACCTTCTTTGTATTCTTCAACCAATGGAATATAATGACTCAGTCCTGTCCCAACATATCTCTCACTCAATTCAAAAATCCGATTCGAGACTGTAATTTGTAATTTAAGTTTATTAAAAGCCTCATGATGCACGATGTTGGAAGAAGTATCATATTTTAACTTAAGAATAGATCTGACTGCTGTATTCTGAATTGCTTGTAGTTTTTTAATATTATTTGCTGAAAAATTATTTAAGCAAGGAAAAGAATAGTCTAAATTGATCTGACTAAAGATTTATATAAATTTCCAAGTGTGTTTTTATTAAGACCCTATTTTTTGTATGACAATATCTTGATAATATTTAGCCTATTGTTGCAGCGTTCTTTAATTTCTTCTACCAATATATTAAAGTTAAACTTACAATCAAATTTAATACCAAGAAACCTGATTTCTTTTTGGCTTACTATTCTGTTTCCATAAATTTTTAAGGTGAGATTGTCACTCTCTTTTTGTACCTGGAAAAGACTACTGAACACGACTTTTCAACTGATATCTTCATTTTCCATTTAATAAACCATTGTTCTAGTTCGTTGGTGTATTTATTACAGTCGAACCTCGTTATAACGAAGTCCTCCGTTCCAAAAAAAACATATTCGTTATAGAGAGATATGTTATAACGAAAATTCCATGTAAAAAGATGGGGTGTGAAATTTTGTTTCCAAAAATTTTATTGAAAAAAAAATATGAAAAATATAAAAAAAAATAAGAAAAATTGAAAAAAATAAGAAAAAAAATCAATGTTTAACAAAATAATTTGAAATTTTTTGTTGTTTCACTTCGACATTTTTCATTATTGAGGTATCGATTTCCTGGAGTTTTTTTCAATAAATCTCGATTTTGATTATCATCAGCAAGCAAAAAATCTCGTTGTTGTTTAATCATATTCAAGAATTCTTGGCGAGAAATGATCTTTTTTCAATTTCAGTCTCTGGCACTTCAACTTCGACCGTTTGGATTTCATTGTTCGACTTTTTTGTAACCAAATCAATTATTTCGTCATCTGTTAGTTGTCCATTTATAGGTACATTTTCGTCACATTGAACAGGCTTTAGGTGCTTTTCAAACATCAAACATTACAGTTTGAATAATAAATTCAACTACACCCCAGGTTCCGTCCTGGTCGAGGTACGATCGAGATGATCTGCGCCTTGAGGCGATTAAACAAAGGCTCCACTGCCAAACAAATACCGATGGTAATCACTTTCATTGATTTTCGAAAAGCGTTCGATTCAATAAATAGAAACGTTATCTATAGTTTTTACTCTAGTTTTTAAGCTGCAGTGTAAGTTGGTGATAAACTTTCAGATGAGTTTGATATCAAAACAGGCGGCATACAAGGAGACGTTTTGGCTACTTACTTATTCATTTTAGTTATCGAACACATAATAAGCAAATGCCAAAAATAGCATTGGTAAATAGAAAAAATCGACGCAAGTTACAGAATGTGGCTGGGCATTAAATCATTAGACAAAGTTTCTAATGTTGATATTTACAAATTGGTAAAACAAAAATAAGTGGTAGAAATGCTGAGACGAGACAATTTGGTTGGGTAGGACACGCACTTCGAAAAACTGCAAAAGACACAGCAAAAATTTTTCTTTTCTATGAATCTAATATTAGCTATGGTGTAGTCAAACGTGATCGACAACGATTTATAAGTACATATGTGGATTTTTGTTTGATTTTTGTCTGGTCCAATTCCGAACTCATCGTCACCAACTTTTGAAATTAGATAAAATAATTATTTTAGTTCAAATAAAAAGCCAAACTGTATTTAGTTTTGAATTCATGTTAATAAAATTTTTTTTTATTACATCTTGAGTGAATTCAATGTAAATCGTCCGGATTTTTATTTTATAGATACTTTTTTATTATTGAATATAAATAAAATTATAATAATTTATTCAATCGTTCACTCCAAAATTGCAATATTTTTCATTTTTTCCAACCAATCAAATTTTATGTAGATTTTTAAAATTCGGACGATTCACTCACTATGATTTATTCATAAATATTTACACGATCTACAGCTTTCGTCTGTACTAGTTTGATTTATTTAAAATTTTTCCTTGTTAAGATAAGAAAATTGGGAAATTAAAAATAAAAATATATATTCATATAGTCACGATCGATATTTTTTATAAAATAATGTTACAATTGATCTTTATTTTAAAATCTGAATAAAATATATATTCAAATTTTATCAATTAATTATGACTTAAAAAGCCTTTTTAAGTCATTAAAAAGATTTTCGGAAAATCTTTTTAATGTTTCACTTATCCACGATATTGAAAAATTAACATTAGAGTTATGCTTAGACATAATCTAAGCTGCAGTTTAAACTACTACTACTACTACTACTACTACTAACATTCTTTTGAATGGATATTAGGCCTCTCCTTGTGATAGGAATCCATTTGGGCAAACAAGTTTCATAAAAATACGTGATCCTTTATTTTTTTTGCCCATAATTATTATTTAAAAATAGAAAAAAAATTGAGATTAAATTAAATTCAATTAAAATTGCTAAATTTCTAGCTTATTTCAAAATCTATATTTTTAAAATCAGCGTTTTTTATAAAATCAAGCATTCACAAAGAAATATATTCAATTTTAAGAAAACTAGACATAAAAATCGTATTTAAATTTGTGTTTATAAAAATTTAAATAATAATTTTGAAAATGCATAGAAAATGTGTGATGGTTGAGATAATTAATTTTAGAAATATTTGGAGAAATTTTTAAAAGAAAAAAAATTAAATTATTTTACTTTATTATATTAAAAGATTAAAATCGAAAAACAATCAAAATATGTTTTATAAAAGTTACTTGTAGCATGAAATTCCGATACAAATAATTTTTTCTTTATTTTTCTAAAATATATTTATCTTCAGTCTCAACAAGTCTTAATGGAAAACTAAATTATATATATAATAAAATATATAATTTAATATGCCATTAACGAAAGTTTTCTTTCATTTAAGATTTTAAATTCATTGTAGATATTTGTATTGCATCTTTTTAAATGTCTTATAGAATTCGAGGTGTTACAAGCCAAGTCGTTGACGATTTCATAGAATGATGTACATTTTGCATAAAATGGGTAAAATTTATCAAAAATATTTATTTTTGAATTATTATGAATTATTTCACAGAGCATATTTATTTTTGGTGAATTTAAGAACCCCAATTTTATTTTAGAATCCATGTTTAGCAAAAAAATCATAAAAATAAATACAAAACTTAAAATTATTATGTTAAAAACAATCAGGAAAACATTTGAACTGAAATTTTTTGCTTGAATGATGAAAAATAAAACACAATTTATCTGACTGACATTTTCAAGGTGAAAAAAATATCTGTTGCTGTCTAGTTAAAGTCACTAAAATTAATTTCAAGTCCGGACTTAGAAAAAAGAATTAAATACTTTGGCTCAGACTTTTAGTCTAAGTCTGAATTTCGACTTGACTGTTTTTGAGAAAAAACTTTTATTTTTAATTGTAAATTCAAAAATCAAATCGGAAAAAAGAAAAAAATTAACAACAAATTTGAAAATCATAATTTATTTGAAAATTAATTTTTTTAAAATTTACTTGTAATATTTGATTGTGTTCAAAAATTAAATTAAATCCAAAAAGTTTTATATAATTGAAAAGTGAATTAGATTTGTTACTTGTAATGGTCAAAAGTAACTTAAACTTAAAATTTACAACTTATAAATTTTTAAAAGAATGGAAACTGTATAAGCTCATTCATGAGATAGATGACTACTGTAGTATGTAAAAAAATTTTTTTTTTTTCAATTTAGTAAAAAAAATTTGTTCAGTTAATCGGGTTTTGAGAAAAAAAACAGCAATTTTTGAAATTATTTTGATTTTTTTAAAATTATCTTAAAACTTGTTTAAAATAAATAATCGAAAAATTGGCTAACATTTTTAATTTTCTAGCTTTATTTTTGTAAAAAGAAATGAAAAAAAAACCCAATAATCAGTAGATTTTTTGTTAGCTGTTTATTCAGGTTTATAACAACTCCTAAAGATAAAAACAAAATCTTAATTTTTATGTTTTAAAAAGTAATAGAAAAAAAAAAAGAGAATAAATTTGTTTCAAAACGATTAGTAATTTAATACAGAACAAAACAATTAAAACCCATTTAGTTAATTACTGATATAGTGAGCTCTTTGGTAAATTTTGTTCGAACAATTTCTATTTGCTGCTACCAGATTCATATCTTAACACGAATATCTTAATATTTCTTATAGTGGCTCCAAGGTATAAATATTTGCATAGAAATGAATAGAATCGAACATCTTTTTGTGGTTAAACAAAAAAAGGAAAAAAATTCTAATAATGCTCGGTAATTTGAACGATCCGGAGATTGTTGAATCTCTCAAATATCTACTTGTGCCACAAGCAGAAAAAATCAAGGCTCAATCTCAGCCGTTTGATGGAAAAAAAAACTTTTGGGTTGCTGACAAAAAAGAAGGATTTTTGGCATGTGAGGTTCAAAGCGAAAAAGGAGATCAAGTCAGTGTAAAGACTTCGAAAGGAGAAACAATTACAGTAAAAAAAGATGATCTGCAACAGATGAATCCACCTAAGTTTGAAAAATGCGAAGATATGGCCGACTTGACTTATTTGAATGACGCTTCTATTTTACACAATTTAAGAACTCGTTACATGAGCTGGTTGATTTACACCTATTCTGGTCTATTTTGTGTGGTCATTAACCCATATAAACGTTTGCCTGTGTACACCATGAAAATGGTTGATTTGTACCGTGGCAAGAAAAAGAACGAGGTTCCACCACATTTGTATTCGATTGCTGACAATGCTTATGCTAGTATGTTAGTAGACAGAGAAAATCAATCTATGCTGATTACGTAAGTCAATTAATTACAATTGTCTAATAAAAATAATTTTTTTAATTAATTTTTCTTTTTGATCAACTTCCTTTAATCAATTTTCTCAACTTTTTTCTAAAATCAAAAAGAGGTGAATCTGGAGCTGGTAAAACTGAAAATACAAAAAAAGTCATCCAATACTTTGCATTTGTTGCTTGCACTGGCTCAGCTGCTGCCAAAAAAGATGATGGCGTAAATTAAAAAAAAATTCATAAGATTTTTATTTATTTATTTCAAACAATTGCAGAAAAAAGAAGCCAATTTAGAAGATCAAATTGTATCAGCTAATCCAGTATTGGAGGCTTATGGCAATGCCAAAACAACTCGCAACAATAATTCTTCCCGTTTCGTAAGTTAAAATTTTAAAACATTTTCTTTTCCATTTTATTATTGTCTATTCTAATTCACTTTCCAAAAAGGGTAAATTTATTCGTATTCATTTTAGTCCAACTGGAAAAATTGCTGGTGCTGATATTGAATCTTATTTGCTTGAAAAGTCTAGAGTCACATTTCAACAGCCTGCTGAAAGAAATTATCACATTTTCTATCAATTACTAGCCAAAGAGTATCCGAAGTATCATAGTAATATAATTTTACTTAAATAATAAATAAAATAGAATAAAAATGTATCCTAATTAAAAAAAAGGCGATTTGTTGGTCGAGGCCGATCCATCAAAATACTTCTTTGTTGCTCAAGGTATGTTGACAATTGACAATGTGGATGATGCTGAAGAAATGAAAGCTACCGATGAGGCTTTCGATATCTTGAACTTTAGTGCTCAAGAGAAACTAGACTTGTTCAAGGCTACTGGTGCTATAATGCATTGGGGCAATGCAAAATGGAAGCAAAGACCAAGAGAGGAACAAGCTGAAACTGATGGAACTGAAGAGTGTGAAAAAGTGGCCCATTTATTGGGTGTCGAATGTGCTGATTTGATCAAAGGTTTGTTAAAACCGAGAATTAAGGTCGGTAACGAGTACGTCAACAAAGGTCAAAACAAGGATCAAGTAATCAACTCAATTGGTGCTTTATCAAAATCTATCTACTCGCGTCTCTTTCAATGGCTAGTAGATAGAGTCAATGAAACTTTAGATGTAAAAACAAAGAGACAGTTTTTCATCGGTGTACTAGATATTGCTGGCTTTGAGATTTTCGATTACAATGGCTTTGAACAGTTGTGCATCAATTATACCAATGAAAGATTGCAGCAATTTTTCAATCATCACATGTTTGTATTGGAACAAGAAGAGTACAAAAAAGAAGGCATTCAATGGGAAATGATCAACTTTGGTATGGACTTACAAGCTTGCATTGATTTGATCGAAAAGCCTATGGGCTTATTGTCAATTCTTGAAGAGGAATGTATTGTGCCAAAAGCTACAGACAAAACTTTTCAAGATAAATTGTATGCTCAACATTTGGGTAAGCACCCAAATTTTGGTAAACCAAAGCCATCCAAAGGCAAAGCCGAAGCTCATTTTGATTTGCATCATTATGCCGGCACAGTATCTTATAGTGTTACTGGATGGCTAGAAAAGAACAAAGATCCCATTAATGCTACTGTAGCTACATTGTTCAAGACAAGTAAAACTAATGCTGTTTTGGCTAAATTGTATAAAGATATGGGACAAGAGGAAGAAAAAGGAAAAGCCAAAAAAGGTGGCAGTATGCAGTCAATCTCAGCAAGTCATAGGGAACAATTGAACAAACTGATGAACACTTTGAAACAAACTCATCCTCACTTTGTTCGTTGTATTATTCCAAATGAAGTTAAAACTGGTGGAATTTTGGACCCTCATTTAGTAATGCATCAATTGAAGTGTAATGGTGTGTTGGAAGGCATTCGTATTTGCCGAAAAGGCTTTCCAAACAGAATGATGTTCGCCGAATTCAAACAACGATATAGTATTTTGGCTCCAAATGCCGTCCCAAAAGGTTTTATCGATGCCATTAAAGCAACTGGCTTAATTCTAAAAGACATTGCACTCGGTGAAGACTTGTATCGAATTGGTAACACAAAAGTTTTCTTTAGAGCCGGTGTATTGGGTCATTTAGAAGAGCTAAGGGATGCGGCTATTTCTAAGATCATATGTATGTTGCAGAATCATATCAGAATGTATAGCATGAAAAAGCAATATAAAGTTATGCTTGACCAACGACTTGCTTTATCTGTTCTACAAAGAAATATAAAAGCATATCTTTCTTTGAGAAATTGGTCATGGTGGAAATTGTACACTAAAGTCAAACCATTATTGTCTGTAGCGAGACAGGAGGATGAAATGAAAGCCAAAGAAGAAGAAATGATTCAACTTAAAGAAACCTTGGAAAAAGAGGAAAAATTGAGAAAAGAATTAGAAGAAACAAATTTAAAACTATTAAAAGAGAAAAACGAATTGTATACCCAATTGCAAGCAGAGAGAGACAATAGTGGAAATTCAGAAGAAAGAATCCAGAAATTGGTCTTGCAAAAATCCGATTTGGAAACTCAAATCAAAGAAATTGAAGACAAATTATCCCAACAAGAATCTAGTGCAAGTGATTTAAGTTCTAAAAAGAAAAAATTAGAACAAGAGATCAACGATTTGAAGCGAGACGTTGATGAATTTAAGACTAAATTGAGTAAATCGGATTCAGAAAATAAATCAAAAGATAATCAAATACACAAATTGCAAGATGAAATGGCTCGTCAAGACGAAACTATTGCTAAATTGGGCCGCGAAAAAAAACGCCTAGAGGAAGCAAATACTAAAACAGTTGAACAAGTACAACAAGAAGAAGACAAAGTAAATCACTTGAATAAAGTAAAGAGCAAATTAGAGCAGACATTGGATGAAACTGAGGATAATTTGGAAAGAGAAAAAAAAGCAAGAGCCGACCTTGATAAAGCAAAAAGGAAATTGGAATCAGACTTGAAAAATGCTCAATCTCAAATTGAAGAAATCGACAGACTGAAAAAAGATTTAGAAGATAATTTAAGAAGAAAGGATGCTGAAATTAATCAATTAAATTCGAAAGTCGATGAAGAACATGGACAATCAGCAAGTATGCAAAAGAAAATAAAAGAATTACAGAAACGTTTAGAAGAAGCAGAAGAAGAAATTGAAGCCGAACGTCAGTCAAAAGCTAAGGCAGAGAAGCAAAGAGCCGACTTATCAAGAGAACTTGAAGAGTTAAATGAACGTTTAGAAGAAGCTGGTGGTGCTACAACTGCTCAAATAGATTTGAACAAAAAACGAGAAGCAGAGCTATTAAAATTGAGACGTGATCTTGAAGAAGCTAACTTGCAACATGAAGCAACTGCAGCTCAGTTGAGAAAGAAGCATCAGGATGCAGTCAATGAAATGGGTGAGCAAATTGATCAGTTACAAAAGGCTAAAAATAAGTAAACATTTTCATTCTGATTAAAACTTTAAAAGATCTAATAACTAAAATATTTAGATTGGAAAAAGAGAAACAACTTATTAAAACCGAAGTAGATGATGCCAAAGTCCAAACTGAACAAGCTAACAAGTCAAAAGTGATAAAAAATAAATTTTATTTGCCATAAGCCAAAATTAAATTTCTAAATTCTAGGCTAATGTTGAGAAACTAGTCAAACAACTTGAATTACAATTACAAGAACTTTCCTCAAAGATAGATGAGTCATCGCGTGCAAATAATGAACTAAGCTCTCAAAAAGGACGTCTTCAGTCAGAAAATTCTAATTTGATTCAACAAATAGAAGACTTAGAAAGTCAAATTAGTAGTTTTGGTAAAACTAAGCAACAACTTCAGTCTCAAATCGAAGAGGCTAAACGAAATGCAGAAGAAGAGTCACGCGCTAAGTCATCACTGACTCAGCAATTACGTAATTTGAACACTGATTTGGATCAAGTTAAAGAACAATGTGAAGAAGAACGTGATGCTAAAGCTGAATTACAGAAACAATTATCTAATCTAAATGCTGATTTACAACAATGGCGATCAAAATATGAAACTGAAGGTTTAGCTCGAGCTGAAGAACTTGAAGAAGCAAAGAGAAAGCTTGCTGCTAAATTGAATGAGGCTGAAGAACAAGTTGAACAAGCACTTGCAAAATGCAGCAGTCTTGAAAAGACAAAACAAAAACTGCAGGGCGAAGTTGAGGATTTGATGGTTGATGTTGAGCGTGCAAATTCGAACTCTTCATCAATGGAAAAGAAACAAAAACAATTTGACAAGCTTATTGGTGAATGGAAACAGAAATGCCAAGATATAACACAGGAACTTGATAGTTCGCAAAAAGAAGCTCGACAATATTCAACAGAATTGTTCAAATTAAAGACGCACTTTGACCAAAGTAGTGAAACGATTGAATCATTGAAACGCGAGAACAAGAATTTAGCTGATGAAGTCAAAGACCTTATGTCTCAATTATCTGATGGAGGTAAATCAGTTCATGAATTAGAAAAGTCACGAAAAAGAATTGAAGCTGAGAAAGATGAATTGCAAGCAGCTTTAGAAGAAATAGAGTCTTGTCTCGAGCAAGAAGAGGCTAAAGTATTAAGAGCTCAGTTAGAGTTGAGTCAAGTCAGGCAAGAAATCGACCGTCGTTTACATGAGAAAGAAGAAGAGTTTGAAAATACAAGACGCAATCACCAGAGAGCATTGGAATCAATGCAAGCAAGTCTAGAAGCTGAGACTAAAGGAAAAATTGAGGCTATCAGACAAAAAAAGAAATTAGAAACTGATATTAATGAATTGGAAATTTCATTAGATCATTCAAATCGAGCAAATGCAGACTTACAAAAAACAAATAAGAAATTGCAACAATCGATCAGCGAAATGCAATCTCAAATTGACGATGAAGTAAGAAAGCGTGAAGAAGCTAGGGAAAGTGTGGCCCATGCTGAAAGACGAGTTATCCTTTTGGAAAGCGAACTTGAAGAAGTACGAAGCGCATTGGAACAAGCTGAAAAGGCTCGAAAGGCTGCTGAGAATGATTTACATGATGCTGCTGATAGAATTAGTGAATTAGATGCTTCAAAATCAAGCTTAGGAGCAATAAAAAGAAAATTGGAAAGTGATTTATCATCACTCCAATCTGATTTAGATGAAGCTTTAATTGAGTTGAAAAATTCTGAGGAAAGAGTAAAAGGTGCCACTTCGGATGCTTCTCGGTTGGCTGAAGAATTGAGATTAGAACAGGAGCATGTTTCGAATGTGGAAAAACTAAGGAAGGTATTAGAATTGCAAGTTAGAGATTTACAAATCAGACTTGATCAGGCCGAATCAAATGCATTAAAAGGTGGAAAACGAATAATCCAAAAATTGGAACAACGCGTAAAATTCTTAATTTTTTTTTTAATTTTAGGATTTTAATTTTTTAATGCTTTATCTTTTAATCAGGTTCATGAGTTGGAAGAAGAAATAGATAATGAACAGCGTCGTCACCAAGATACTTTGAAGGAAGTTAAAAAGAACGACAGAAGATTGAAAGAGTTGGCTAATCAGTCAGAGGAAGATAGAAAAAATCAGGCTAGATTACAAGACCTGATAGATAAGCTTCAAAATAAGGTCAAAGTTTACAAACGACAAATCGAAGAAGCCGAAGAATTAGCAGCAATTAATTTAGCAAAATTCAGAAAAGTTCAGCATGATTTGGAGGACGCGGAAGAAAGAGCTGGACAAGCTGAAAACATGTTAAATAAGCAGAGAGCTAAGAATCGCAACTCTGTTTCGCAAGCGAGAGCAAACTCTCCACAAGTAAAATAATAATAAGGAAAAATAGTTTCAAATTTTAATTATTTTTTCTAGAGAGAACAAACTCGAGGTGGAAGCTCTGCTCCTCAAAGAGCTCAATCTGTTAGAAAATAAAAACAATATTTTTTAATTATTAAACAGAATCAAAACTTTTCATTATAATTAAACATTTCAATCTTCCTTAGAATAAAAATAAAATATTTGAAAATTTCATTTTTTCTTTTTTATACTTTTTATACAGTATGTCACAAAAGTTTAAAATCAAACTTTTTTTAGTTGGATTGTTTTATTTTTCTATTAATCGGTCATCAAAGAAAATAAAAATCCAGATTTTTTCTTATTTCTTTATTTTTTATTTATTCAAATTCTGAATAATACAAATAAAAGATAAACAAGAAAAAAATCCACAAAAAAATCCCAAAAGACAATTACTATTGTTTTTTAAACGAAAAATTAAATGACACAAAATGTTAGAATCAAAGGTATCTAAAGCTTTAAAATGATCACCTTATGCTTTTATGTAAGCCTCGACACGTTTTTTCATTGAAATAATTTTTACTTCATTTTTGAAGGAAAATATTTAGTGTTCTATCTGATTGAACCATGCCATCATGTCATATTTGTCAAAATTCATAATTTAGTTTGTTAATACTGGCTATATGATTATGAAAGTCTAATTGATTTTAGTCATTAGCTCATTTCATTTCAAGACATTACAAAAAGATGACTCTTTGAATCCTTTTTTTCTAAAATATGCTGATGATAGTAGGTTAAATTGCCAATGTCAAAATCACTAGTTCAAATTAGCTACAGATAAAAATAATTTAATAATTTAAAATAAGATTATTTAATTTAACAATTTAGATTTTAAAAAATGGCTTAAAAAATTTAGCATATTTGCATTATTTTTTTACATAAACACAGAGCAAAGGCCAAAAACCATCGACAGGTACAAGTTTTACTTGCAATACATATAATATGAGTTGAATTTTGACCAGAATAAACAATTGTTAAATATTTTGATTTTTAACCATTCGTATTTTATTTTACTCTTTTATTTTTTATTTTTTTGTCTTCAATCAATAAACGTAAAGCCAAAAAAAAAAATTATACATCACCAAATACCGACTGAACCTCAACCGCTTTGTAACCTTGGTAAACAGAACTTCGGATCAAAAGAATTAACAAAAAAAAAAAGTTAC
>QEOQ01000658.1:356123-465802 GCA_010279815.1 Brachionus plicatilis
TCTATCTCATGAATGAGCTTATACAGTTTCCATTCTTTTAAAAATTTATAAGTTGTAAATTTTAAGTTTAAGTTCAAGAAATTCAATTTGAAAAAGACGTGGTCGACCCCAAAGGCTAAGTCGGCTCTAAAAATTGATTAAATTTTTTTTGTTTTATGCTTAACTTGCTTTATTTTATGCGAGACTAATTTTTATATGCTTAAAGACTAAATCTTTATACGTTACTTAATTTTTTTTGGTTTATGCGCTATTAAATTTTTTTTTATACTATAATTTTTTTTTTTTATGCGTCAAATACATTTTTCGAATTTTTTTTATTCTGTTTCAATTAGTATATTATCTTACGGGTTCATAAAAATTAAAAGGTCTTGAAAATATTTTCCGCAATGCTAATTATTTTATAAATTGTTATTCAAAAAAATTCGAATATTTTTTCTCACTAATTTACTTTTTTTTTTAATTTCTATCATCACCTGAATTTGTGTTAGTAATATTAATTATTATAAGAGATATTCGTATTAACCAGAGTTGTTTATAAGTCACAAGTCTTAATTCAAGTCCAAGTTCGGATTTGAAAAAAAAAACTTTGGTCTTTTCCAAAAAAAATTCAGATAAAATCATTAATTGCTCTAAAATGTTTCTAACAGAAAAGTGCAGTGCAAGTGCAGTTTAACACCATCAGTTACTTTAAAAGTTTTTTTAAAACAAAAATTTTTCCTGAATAGAAATGTTCTGTAATTGATGAACCATGAAATGTAGTTCTTTAAATGATTAATTGTTTATATAGTACCTTTTCTTTTTTAAATTATAATAAAATATTCAAATAAAAATATTGATCAATTTAATTTTTAAAAAAAATCGGCATCTTGAAGTTAATGATCAATTCAAAATATCATTTCAATTCAAAAAGTTTATCCTTAGAAATTAAAAAAATTTTGATTTAAATTAAATAATTGTAATGTAACATGCTTTACATACAATGTAGATTTAGAAAATTAAAAAAAATTGAAAAAAACATTTTCTCAATCCATTGATAATCAATTTTTGTATTTAAATATATTAACTAATTTTTTGTAAAGTTTGAAAGCTTTTTTTCATTCCTTGTGTGTGTGAAAATCTGTTTAGATTAGACTTTAATAAACATAATTCAAAATATTAAATTAATTGAAATTCTATATATATTTAGTAATTTTCAGTAATTTTGTATGTAAACACCATTAATAAACTAGTCCATGTTATAATTGATTTAGTTTTAGTCATGTGCATTAATAATAGTTTTTTAAGAATTATTTTTCTGCTCCATCAAAACTTCAAAAAACCAAAATTATTAATATTATATTTTTCCTATTTTTTAATTTGTTGGGAAACTTTGAAAAAAATATAGGAAAAAATTGATAATATTAAAAAAATAATATAAAATTTCTTAATTTAGGGTCAGATTCGCAATAAATTAATAAATTCGAGTGGGTTTACTGCTATTTACACAGATAATTTGCAAAGGTTTACTTTATGTCTAAAATTAAATTAATAATATCGTGGATTAGTTGGTAAACGGTTCCTTCCCTATTACTAGATTTTTGAGTTAAAATCTAATATTTAAGGTAATCAAATTTATTTTAGAGTTTTTTATTTGAATTTTAAGAAATTAAGAACAGAAAAAAATTAATTTTTTAAAAGATCTTAATACAAATTCCGGCAAATAGCTTTAATTTCATTAGTTGCAGATTGTGGTGTTTCAACCACAAACTAGCACTAAGATATTCAAGTGCTTGCTAAATTATATGTATGAAAATATACATAAAATTTTATTAGATATATTTGATTATTTATACAGATAAAGATTTTTTAAGATAACCTTGCTTGATTTTTCTTAATGGTGAAACTTTTTAAAAAGCGTTTGAAAAAGCGGAAAATTCATTAAAAACTAATCGTTCGGTTTTAAAAGCTAAATAATAAAAAACTTTTGATTCAAAATATTAAGAAAATATTTTTTTGGTTCTACTCATAAAATCTTTTTTTAATTTACATCGTTATCTTATTAATCGTTTATTGAAAAGAAATAAATCCAATTTAATAAAAAAAATTTGCTTTCTTAAAAAAATAGATGGGTTAGATTAAAAATTTAATAATTTTAATAAATGATAACTGCCATTAATTCAGATTATTTACTTTTTTCCAAATTTTAGTAAATTTTACTGTTCAAAATTCTTTTTTTACATTAATTAACGTAAAAATTGGTAAATATTTTTTTCTCAATTTTTTTTTGAATTTCTTTAACTTACTGAAAAAAGTTAAATGTTTTTAATTAATTTTTCAAAATTTTTCGTAAAATAGCCGAAATTTACCAAATTTTATATAAATTTTCGATTATTTCGATTTTCGGAAAATTACCAAAAACCCTAGTATCAAATCAGCACTGCATAAGATTGCATAAATAAGAATTATTTTGAATTATGTTGTCTTATTTCTTAAGAAAGCTACTTAGCTTAATTTTCTTTTCTTCTTTTTTACATAGTTTTTACATTTGGCTTAGAACGGCCACTTTCTTTTTTCAAGATAATAAAGCACTTTACCCAAAACCAACCACCATTTGATAGCTTCGGCCTCCCCTACAAGCAAGAGCTCCACAATCACATTTGATTTAAATTTAAAACTTTTGTGAAAAATTTAATTAAAAGCAGCATTTTTATTTGTTTATTTTGTTAGTTTATTGACAAAAAAATAACTCTCTTTATTAAATAAAGTATTTTAATATTAATTGTTTGAAAAAATCTTATGACTTGATAAAAAAAAATTCAAAAGAAAAAAAATAATGTCCGAAAAAAACCTCTAATAATTTATTAATTCGACCATACTTTCTCATTATACACCTAACTAGAATAAAGTCGATTCAAAAATAAGAGAATAACCACTATCAAGTTCAAATAATTGCTTTTGTTTGATTTTGCTGAACACACCACCAAATTTGGCTGCATACATCGGCCTTCAAATTGGTTAAATCTAAGATTGTTTGGACATCTTGAATGATTGAACACTCGATTATCACGACACGTGAAAAAGTATTGACAACTGGGCCGGTTTTGGTCTAAATATATTCCTTGAGGTTTGTTAACACAATTGGGAACCATGTCACATAAACTCGGGTCCTCGTTGGCAAAATAATTGCACGGACTGGTACAATCTTTTCTAATTCCACATTTTACTTTTGAATAGTCCAGACATTGCTTGGAGTAGGGATCAAATAGCAAGGGATATTGACACAACTGAATGACCAGACGTCCATTAATACACTCATAATATCGGCAACAACTTTTGGGATCAGCAAACCGATACTTTTCTTTGTTTGCTGGACACTTTGGCGCACACTTGGAATTTTGCTGCCAGTCACACACTTGCTTATCCTGCCTATAATACAATCCAGGCTCGCACAGAATAACCTGATCCCTGCCGCCATTGCAAAAGTGGTATGCCGTGCAATCGTAAGGGTTGGGAAAAAATCCCGTCACATCCATTGGGCATTCAATGGAGCCGTACAATTCCTTAAGAGCCGCTACTGACTGAGCACTATTGGGCATCAGGCTGTTGTATCCTCCAGACATCAGTCCATTGTGCGCACTAGACACAGTGGTTGGTTTTTTTAGACTGGGACAGTCTGAATCGAGAGGCCAAACACAATTGGCTTCTGATTGCTTCCACATAAGTCCTCCCTGGCATGTGAATATTTTTGCTTGGCCTTCTTGGCAATAGATGTACTTTTTGCAGTCATTTGGAAAAGGCAGATAGCCGTAGTCTTCTGATGAGCATACGTTGTCTGAGATGGATGCCGATGTGAGCGTATCTGGTATGCCCATATGGGTAAAAGTGATCATATTGTTCGCACTTTTTTGACTATTCATTTGCTTAGTTGATGTTAGTTTTGGGCTATATTTGGTGTTAATTTGCTTGCAGTCGACGTTCATCGGCCAGTCACATAGACCAGTTTTGGGATTGAAAAAAAGGTCTTCTTCACAAGCGCGCACTGAATGAGTGCCGCCATCACATATATGGTACACCCAACAGTCAGTTTTGTCCGGGAAAAAT
Organism: Brachionus plicatilis; assembly: GCA_010279815.1. Classification (NCBI taxonomy): domain Eukaryota; kingdom Metazoa; phylum Rotifera; class Eurotatoria; order Ploima; family Brachionidae; genus Brachionus; species Brachionus plicatilis. The sequence goes on from QEOQ01000658.1 coordinate 360,204, forward strand.
CCGTCCTTTGTACATTTAAAATAACTATGAACCATTTTGATAACTTAAAAGAAATAAATTTAACTTAAAAGCTTAAAATTTTTTTTTTTTTTTTTACCCAATTGAATAAAAAATTATATAGGTAATTAATTTAATCATCTTCCATGGCCATTCATGAAAAGTTAGCACAAAAAATTTAAAATAGTCGCATTTGTATTTAAGACAATTTGTAGCTTAACATTTTAAGTGAAATCTAAATGTAAAACTAGAATTTTAATTGTTTTTATTCTTTTTTTTTTTTTTTATTTTCAAATAAAGGATATCTTTAATCAAATGAAGGAATCCGGAACGTAAACAAAAAACCGCCCGCAAATAAACCAATTTCTTCTTCTTCTTATTATTATAAAATAATTTTTGCAAATTAGCTTCTCTCAAACTTTTATATGTTTAATTAATAGGCAAAGATTGGGGATTAAGAGACTTAGAGAATCTGGGTGGTAATTGACCATGTGAACGAAGGCCTATTTTATGCAATTCTAACAATAGGACAAAAACAAAGCCATAATTTCAATTTTTTTCTATGTTGCTTTTCATTGTGGTTGATATTTTAGTACGGATCTGTTTGCTTGGAGGCAGATTCAAGCGCACACAGGGACTCTATAAAAAATATATCATTTAATACCTTGAACTTGAAGCAAATTCGTTGTTTGTTTGTAGATTAGTCTATTTTTTTGCCTAATAAGCCGTTTTTATAAACAAGAATATTGTTTCTTATAATTGTTTTTTAGAGGATTTAATTTTTTTCAAATTGAAAACGTTTAAATTTATTAAATTGTCTCCACAAGCATAAACCTCATTGAGCTTTATATCTCTTAATCTAGCGTGATTAAGAAACCATTGTAATTTTTGTTTACTTTTTCCAAGACTAAGACTGGCCTTTTATTCAAATTGTACCAAAATATTAAGTCATTGACTCGTTTTTTTTTGGGGATATTAGTAATCCCTTCAAATAACTATTTTAAATGCATCACTTATAGCTCTTAATTTAATCTAAAGACTACAATAAATTTTCACAAAAAACATCTTTTTAATTCAATAACTCGTTTAAATCAAAAAATTAGTGATGGGTCAAAACCAAACCAAGCTGGTGTAGTCTCCTAATTTTTAGCAAAACCAATTTAGCAACCAAATTTGGCTAAACAAAATTTTAGCAGACCAGAAATTTAGTCGAATTTAGTTGGTTTAGCAAACTTTGCAAACTAAGCTATTAAATTAAAGGTTTTAGAAAGATTCATTGCATCATTATTTTTTGTTCATTGTTTTTAGTGATAATCGTTACCTCTTCAAAATATTTTTCCAATGTGTTATTGCTTGAGGTTGATGTATTATCCAAGCTATTAGTTTAATCAGAAATACATGCTTGGCTTAAGCTCGAATCAGGAGATGATTGAGGAAGCTGAGTTGAATAATAGTCTTGATCTAACAAATCATCTTGATTTCGATTATTCTGATATCTATTTCTATTACGAAGTTTTTAGTTCGAGATAGAAACTAGCGGATTATTACTACTTTTACTCATTTTTACAATTTTGAAATTAACACGTCAATATAAATGTTACAACAGAACTAATTTTAATTTTTTTTTTAAAAATCCTCTCTTTGTTTAAATAAAATTATGGTGAACTATCAAATGATAGGAAAAAAAATATAGAATTGCAACTAAAGGAAATAAAGCATGAAAAAAAATTAATATAGAAATTTAAATTTATATAATTTTTTATGTGTGTTTTATTTAACAATTAAAACTAAGAGTCAGAATTTATATTTTAGAACTTAATTAAGCTATTAAATTATTATTTTAAATATGATTGAAATTATTTTTAATATTTTAAAATTATTCGCCTCTTATTACTAAATTAAGATCAAACAAGAATTTTAAAGCTTTAAATTCAAATTTGATCAAACAAATCAAAAGAAAAGAAAAGAAGCAAACGATATTTATAACTTTGTTGAGCAAATTTGTACTGATTCTGTTAAAACGACTTTATATTCTATATTAATAAATATTCTACATTTTTTTTCTATCTTTTTTTTCTTTAAAAAGTCGATTCTATATTTAATCAAATCAAAATTTTCTATTTTTTTTTCTATCATTTGGCACTCTTAAAATAAAAAAAATTCAATCTTTTGAACGTTGACCAAAATTGTTAAACGGAAATTTTAATTTTTTATTTTTTTGTTTTGCTAAAATTATCACACCTTATCAGTTTTAATAATATGCTCTTTAAATTAATTAATAAAGGCTTGAATTTATACAAATAAAAACGCTATAATTATTCTCATAAATTTTTGGAATGTTTAGCAGTTTTTTGTTTGCTTAGCAATGCTAGTTTGGTCAACCAAATTTGGTTTACTAATTTTAGTTAACCAAAACCAAGGCATGATTTTTTAGCTAATTAAAAAAAACAAAAAAAATCCCATCACTACAAAAAATACGTTTATGTATTTATTTATTAAATTTTATAATTCAAATCTTCTTATGTATTTTTTCATTTTTATCATATTACTATTATTAATCATATGAATTAACTAATTAAATCGAGATGGTCTAAACTTATAAACGATAACCCTATGGGTCGAATAATCGGAGTAAAGGCTGCTGCTTCTACATATTAAAAACTCATTCATAAATTTTTATTTTATTTTTATTCATATTTTTAAATCTTGTCATCAATTAAACATCGCCAGTAGGCGTTTAATGAAATTAAAAATAAAAAAAAATTCAAAAAATACAAATATCTTCTAGAGAAAAAATTGAAAAAAATTTATTTTAGCAACAGCTAAAATTGTGAGTTTTCTTCTTATTTGAAAAATAAAGTAAACATTTACGATGAGCTAATTCTGGCTAAAAATCTGATCCAGCTCTAAAACAAAAATGACCAACTAAATATTTATCTAGTCAAAAGATTTCTATTTCTTTCGCTTTTGTTCAAACTAATTAACAAAAGAAAAGAAAATTTCAACTCCTAGATTGCAATTTGGCTCATAAGTCCGAAATAAACTAGTTTTGGCTCGTTAAAAACGCAAAAAAGTTAATGACAAAATATTTTTCTTTGTTTATTTTCCATCGTAAATATTAAATTGGTTTAACATTATCGACGACAAACGAAAAAAAAAATTAATAAGCTAAACTATACCGATATCCATTGATTATTTGTACAGTTTGGCCATTTAGACCGGCGCGCGGACAACCAGCTCTAGCTTTAATATATAGTCTTTGAACATAGCTCGCATACTTGTGAATGTTACTTGCATATTTACATCAAGAATTAATACATTATACAAACAGCTAAATCTCTTAGTAAACAAAATATTTCAATCTGATCTGAATGCCCTAGACGGCGAATCGAGTAAACATAGAAAATAAGGCCCAAATAAATATGCTTTAATAAGATAAACAAATAGATTAGTTTTTTTAGCGATCACTTTGGACCTATTCTTTTTAATGTTTGCAATTAAATTTCCCATGTAATTTGAGAGATTTTGCTAAGATTTTTTCTTACTTTTTAATACAGTCAACTTGTCTAAATAATCACAGTAGTTAGCCCAAAGAGTTGATTGTGTTACCATTTCACCAAGTAATCTATATTTGTTTTAGCATTTCCCAAATCCAACCAGTTAATTAATCATTTTATTTGACTCCATTTTTTCTTTTAGATCTAAGATCTTTCATTTCCTGAAAAGATCAACAATTTAAGTATTAAAAATTCAAAATTTAAACTGCTAATCACTTTGGCAAATTTTAAGTTCAGAACATTTTTTTCAATAAATAGTCAGTTTAACTGCTATAACACAGTTATTAAGCTTTTGCCACAATTTTATCTGTTTGTTTCAATTAAAAACATTTTTTTTTAAATTAAAAACAGCCAAAAAGATAAAATAGATTCTTTTATCAAAGAGCAAAATTTTTCTCTATATTAGTTGCCTTCATAGTATAGTTGTGGTCGGTCTTTCCATGAGAACGAGATAAAGGCTTAATTAATGTTTAAATTTCTAAAATTTTCACTCAACTCGTCAAGAGAATTCATGTCAATGTTTTTGAAAAAAAAATATTTTTTAGTCTAATTGAATTAATTTTAGCTATTTTGAACTAAGCTAATTTAATTTAACAATTAAGTCTAAAAATATATTTAGCTATTTTGACATAGAGCCCAAAAAGCAATCCTCCTATTCTGCCTTCACTGAAGGAATTGTCTTCCTCAACATCAGACTCATAGCGCTCTATAAATTGTTATTTTTCATTCTTTTTTCCAATGAGCAAATTGAAGATTTATAGTAAAAAGTTTATGAAGATTCTATAAATTATTTTATCTTCCCTTATTTTTTTTTATAATTGTAAAATTCTTAACTATGGTAAATATTCAAAACAGCATTGATCAAAATAAAATAATCATAATAGCAATATTAGAATAGCGAAATTTAGAATAGCAATAAAGTATCAAAATAGCAATGTTTAAATTAGCGAATTCAAAACAACATAATTAGAATAGCGACACTTTTATTAAGTTCAAAATAGCATAGACCAGTTTATTAATCAATTAGAAAAAAAAATATATTAATAATAAAGCTAGATTGTGTAATGTTTCTAATATTTTTGAAGGATCATACCTTTCCATTACTTTGATAAACGAATCATCATTTAATGAAGTTGAATTTTTGACAATTAAACCACCATTTCCATTTTATTCCATTATCATTTTTATTCCATATTTTTATTCCAAAATAACATATTCAAAATAACATAATAATTTTAGAAAACTCAAAATAACACGTTCACAATAGCTAATTCAAAATAACAAGTTTGAAGCTGGAATAAAAATATGGAATAAACATAATAATTTTAGAAAACTCAAAATAACACGTTCACAATAGCTAATTCAAAATAACAAGTTATTTTGAACGTGTTATTTTGAGTTTTCTAAAATTATTATGTTATTTTGAATATGTTATTTTGAACTTTAAAACAACATGTAATTTTTGCTATTATGATATCGCTGTTTTGATTGTCTTATTTTGATCAATGCTATTTTAACACACAGTCCTTTATAATATACTTCTCCTTTTTGAGGTTAATTTTCATCAAATAAATAAGAAAATACAATAATTTTTTGTTGAGTGAGTACTAATTTTTTGAATCAAAATTCTTCCTTTACATTTTCTCTGTATTTTTTGCGCCATAAAAAGTTAAGGCGTTGTGGAATTCAAATGCATACAAATTGAACAAAAATTCTTCCTTTTTGATGAATTAAAACAGAGTTGTTTAAAAGTCCCAAAAAAAAGTCTAAGTCCGGATTTTTTTTAAATTTGCTAGATCAGGCTTCATATCAAAAAAATTATATACTCTTTGCTTGTCTAATGCAATAGATTTGCCACATATCAGAATTTTCTTGCAATTTTAGCATAAATGTCTTCACAATTCTTTTTCAGTATTCAAAATTTTAAAGCCTGGACATTAGGACTTGACTTGAGATTTGTGACTTTTAAACAAATCTGAATTAAAATTAAATACATTAAAAAAAGCTTACAAAAATACTTCAACATAGTGCAACCTACTTTGTTGCACTTTTTTTTACCTAAAATAATTTTTCTCATGTTAAAATAAAGCAAAAAATGAAGCATCAAAAAGATTTAAATTTAAATTGATTATTGATATTATTAAAAAAAAAAGAAAATTAAGATTTTATTCTGGATAATAAAGGTGCAACAAAGAATGTTGCATTATGTTGCAGTATTTTTAACTTATTTTTTATCAAATTTTATTTGATTCATCAAAAAAGTAAGAATTTTTGTACAATTTATATTTGGGTTTAATAATACCAAAAGTTATAAAAATTGAAAATTCGTATGTAATAAAAATTAATCAATAGCACCTTCAAAAAAATTTAATTTCAATTCATCAATTTGATACTGCTCCATTGAACATAACTTTACTCTTCCGATTTTAGTCGCGAGCAAGTCTATTAGCTAAATGAAATAATAAAATCAATTCTTCAACTATAATTTATTTTTTTGTTATTTAAGGAAATTTTTAAATAATTGATTATCAATTATTAATTAATATAATTATTGTGAAAAAAATTCAATGAATTGAACGTTTCAAAAATATCCAAAAAATGTTATCAAATTAGAAGTTTTAAATTAATTTTTAAACTCTTCAGATGATTCAAATTTTAGGCGAAATTCACATATTTTACCATAGAATCAGTGCTCTATCATAATTTAAAGTTTGTTTTCATTAAAGTTACGTAATTTTACTTAATTTTTAAAGAAATATAATTATTACCTATGTTAATTTCATGCAAAATGAGTAGTGACAAAAATTTTGATGTTAAAAATAATTTTATTTATTGATATCTAACATAATTAAAACGTGTGAAACGGGAGCAAAATTGTGTGAATTGATGCAAAAAAAATATAAAAAAAACAAAATTTTTATTGTTACACAAAAGTACTCATTTTGTTACCTTTATCTTCTACTCTTATTTTACAATCGACTCAAAATTGGACTCTTCGCCCCTTCTAACACCAATGTCGGTAATGATTTGAGTTTCATTAGGTTGACGAATTAAAGCTTTTGCTGTAGCTTTTGGGCGACCGGGACTACGTATTTTTTCAAGTGAGAATTTCATACGAGACTTTATTTGTATTTCTTCTATTAAAGATAATTTTTACTTTTAAAGTTGTATATTTGGCAAAAATAATTTATTTTTATTATTATTTATTTATTTGTTTATCTGTTAAGATCAAGATTAAATTTTTCTTTTAAATTTTTTTATTAGATCATGCAGCATGACTTTTCAACCAAAATTTTTATCTTCCGTTTACAAAGCCATTTTTCAATTTACAAGAAACAATTTTAAAAAAATTATTATTTTTTTTTGAATTCAACTAAAAATTGAATTCTAAAAAAAATACTCACCCTTTGACCTTCTAGTTTGACTGTCATATTTTTGCAATAATTGCATTTTGATGTAACTACATTTGAATCGTTTTGACCAATAAATTGAAATTTCTTTTATCTTAAAAATAAAAAATGTTGCCAAGTCATCTGAACAAAGAAGAGAGTTTTACTGTTCATTAATAATTTCTCTCAAGAAAAAAATCAGCTCTGTTAAATAAAATACGCTCAGATGATAAATGGCAGTCAAAATCTCAGTATTTTTATTTTCTAACTAATAAGTTTTGTTTTTTAATATATTTTATACGCGCTTTTAAAACAATTTTCGATTTTTTTCACAAAATTTATAAACTGAAGATAAAAACTTGAGATACCTTGTTATTAATTTTTTAAATTTTTTTAATTATAAGTGTTTTTTTAAAGGACAACTTAAAAAAGTGAAAAAAAACAAGCTGGTATTGATTTATTTTAATAAGTATAATCTTTAATATATTGGTGAATTTAATTAAATATTTTGGGGAAAAAATAAAAATGACTTTTCAAGTATAAATATAGACGGTCCTTTAAGTTTACGAGCTTTTTGCTTCAGATAAAAAAAATAGGTTTTTTTTAAAATATATATTTAAAATCAATTAAAAATTAGAAAAAATTAATTCATTGCCGTGATAAAGATATTTAAAATGCACAAAACAAAAAGCAAAATCATTGATAAATTGTTCAAAAAATCAAGCTTTCGTTGCTTGTATTCATCGTTGAAGTTTAATTTGGCTGAATAGAGGAGTAGGAGTCCAATTAATGATGACAAAAAAATAGAAGTAGTTCCTAGTGTTATTTGGACAGAGTAAAACTGATAGAATAGAGTTTTACCATGCTTAAAAACGTGCTTTATTTGGATACTATTCGACATAATGATAATAATTAAACACAGAATTGTTGCTAGACTTTTTTTTATAGTAAAGACATTTGCATCTACAGTTCCAATTGGTGATTTCTGAAGTTAAAATTTTTTAAATTTAGTACTAATTAATAAAATAAAGCTATTTACCTTTCTGTCCTGAGGTATTAGTGCATCTGGTGTTTTAAAGATGCCCTTCAAAAATCGCTTTTCGTCCTTTTTAAAAACTCCTTTTTCTACATCAACATTCTTAATAAAAATTTTACTTTATAATTTAGTATTCCTTGAAAAATAACTGTGTGTCTAATGTGAAAATATTATTTAAGAAATTATCCAAAAAATTTTGTCAATAATATTCTTATAACATGAAAATTTTAAAAATATAATTTTTTCCCAAAAAATTATGCTGACCAAGAATCTTTTTTAAATTTAACTAAAAATTAAATTCGGAAAAAAATGCTCACCCTTTGACTTTCTAGTTTGACTGTCATATTTTTGCAATAATTGCATTTTGATGTAACTACATTTGAATCGTTTTGACCAATATTGCTCGAGACAGGAGCATTTGATGATGATTCTTTGGACATTTCAAATTAAAATCTAATGGAGAATTTCGAGGAAATATTTAGGAAAATAAAAAAAAAGTTAAGCCGTAAAAATAAAGAGCGTTTAATACTATTTGATAAGTTACATAATCGCTTTTAATACCATGCTCATCAATGTAATAAATCTTTTGAAATAAAATATTTCATACCAGTAGATTTATTTTATGTTTTATATGATTAAGGCAGGTAAATTGTTTATCAGTTGCAACTAGATTAAATCAAAATTTTCTAATTGAAATGTTAGAATAATAAAGTTTTAATTTTAATTTTTATTTTATTAAATAGATGCATTCTTCTAAGGCTTTGAAGAAAAAATTTCCAAAAATGAGATAATCAACATTTCGACTCCCGGGAACCACACACAAATATCAGACTAATGAAAAAAAACAACAAAACTTAAAAACGAAAGGGTTTTTTTGATTGTTTAATAGTATAAAATTTTATTAATTGTTATTTTTTCCTTTTTTACTTTAACTTAACTAACAAAAAAAAGTTGAATGATATTAAATGATTTTATCCTAAACTATTTTCTCTAAAGTTCAATAACAAATAGATGATGATATTCTTTGATCTAATAAATACAAACAACCACATTGAAATAATTACTCGATATTTGTAAGTTCTCTAATATCCAAAACCTTATTTGAAAAATCATTACGGATTACAAAAAACTGTAATCAGCATGTACTGACTTAAACCTACAGCTTGAAGCAAAAATCATTTAAATAAATTTCTTAGCGAAAGGTTTGATTGTGTAACACCTTGATGACTGACATAATTCAATGAACTTTTCACTAATTATAACTTAATGTTTTTTTTAAAGTTTTTAACGCAATAAGGCTGAATAAAGAGCTTTTTCAAATTTACATTCACATAATTCCAAATGATGATGATAAAAATAAATTTGAATTTCGAGTTAAAATCTTATCTAAGAAAAATTGACAAAGATAGAAGTTTTTCTTTGATTTTCCTATTTTCTATCTTCATAAAAAAATATATCTATTAAAATAATTTTCATTTAACAATGCTAACAAGATTCAAAAAAAAACTAGCCGAAATAAAAACTGATTTAAATCACAAGTACAAGAAAATTTATTTTTTAGAATTTTAAGCATTTAAGTTTAGAATTGATCAATTCGAAGTTGACAAAAACTATGTTTTGCATAAAACACAGAGGCAAATTCAATTTTCGCTAACCAATTCGGGTATTAATTATTTGAAAAAGTAATTCTTGCAGAAAATCTTGGCCAAAACTTAAATTTATTTATTTTAAAGGAAAGATCAAACAATAAAAGAAATTCAAGAAACTTCAAGAGGAATAGAAAATGATTCGCAAGTAAATCGGATTAAATGAAATTTAAAAAAAATGAGTAATGAGTTGAATAGATTTTTGAGAAGCAAGTAAAAGAAGTAGCTTTGGTTCACACTACCAATTTATTTTACACATTTCGAACACTTGAAAAAGAATTACAACTAGTTGTTAAATCAATCGAATATACAAAAAATGCAATTGAACGCATACAAAATTTTTGCTTTAAATTGAACCATGATTTAATGGCACTAGAGGATATTTATTCTGAACTGGAAAACGGAAAGCAAATTGAAAAAAGCAAGGGTATTCTTTTTTGAAATTTTATTATTTTTTTTAAGAAAAATATTTCATTTAAACTAATAATGGATTATTACTTTTGTAATGATTATTTATTCGTTCAAAAAAGCAATTTTTTGATGATGAAAAAAGAAATGAAAATTGAAATGTTTAAATAAAATAAGGGATCGATTAAAAATTTTGCAAAAATTAGAAAATTATTATAATTCTTAGGAAAAATAAATAACATTTTTAAATTTTTTGAATTGTTGATAAACTCTATTCTCAATCTATTTTTTAATATCTTACTTATAAAGTTTTATCAAACATTTTATTTTACATTTTGTTTTAGAAGATAAACACGAGAGAGATTTCGATGAAAATGCTCTAAGTAATGATGATAAAATAGGTAATATTGAATTTTAGATAGAAATTTTTTTAATCATTTTATTTTAGAATTAAATGATAAGTCGTTGAAGCTAGTATTTAAAGATGAATAGCATTTGTGTTGTATATTTTTGTTTATTAAATTTAAATTTTTTATTTTGAAAAATTGTGTCATTTTTTTTATTTAAGAAACAAATAAACTGTTTAAAATAAAAATGTCATGCACATGAAAAAAATAAAAAATATTTCAATTTTAAAAATTTTATTCTAAAATTTGTAAATAAAAAAACAAGTGCTTTAAAATTCAAAATATTTAATTTACTCTGCATCCGAATCATCGGTTACATCTTTAACATCATAATCTTCATAATCTTCATCTTCTTCTTCATCATAATTGTTCGTGTTTCTTTTTTTGTTTTCATTCAAATTGGGCGCTGAAGAATGTGCCTTTGAGTTCCTTTGTTTCTGATTTAAATTAGATGTAGAGGCCATGTTTCGTCTTGGCTCATTAGATTTTGATCTGCTTTGGTCCAAGTTGTTTCTAGACCTGCCTGGAGTGCTTGGCATAGATCCGGCAGAAAATAGATCATCATTCGAATGTTTCTGTCTATTCGATTCATTTAAACTCTTATTTGAACTATATTGTAAATTACTGATAGTAGACTGAGTGAAATTGTTTCTGAACTCTTCTAAATCACTCTCTGTGTCTATTTCCAGCAAATAGTTATATGAAGTGGTCAACATTTCCAAGGCTTTGGCGTGGAATATTATTTGGATGTGAGTGAAATCTTTTAAAATATTTTTCATATCGTTTAGTTTTTTTTGTTCCAATTTATCAATGACATCAGCCAAGATTTTGTCCTGAGTTGCAACCCTTTCAGCGGCATTTTCAGCAGTAGCTTGAGCCTGTGCCTAAAATAACAATTTTTGAATAAGTAAATTTGTTCTCTTAGTGATTTCTTACTATATTTCTTCCATCATCTGGTTGTCTTTGCATTAATTGATTTAATTTTTGCTGCTTTTTCTTCTCTGCGTCTCTGATTCTGATGGTGGATTTAATTTCTTTCTGGAAATATTATTTTAAAAATTGAACTTGGAATGTGGTTTTTGGCTATCTTACTTTAGTCGATTTAAGGTACTCTTGATATTTGCTAATTGGTTGAATTATCTTTTTTTCGACTCTTTCAATCTTTGGAATTTATTTTTTTTAAATGGTTCTTTAATCTAGATTTGATTTTGCTTACCATGGCATGTCGATAATCTTCCAGAGCAGATAAATAACTGCTATAGTTAACAAGACCCCTCTTTGAACTCGAATTTATTTGCTCCTTTCCAGAATATTCATTAATGACATTGACCAAATGATCAGATGTGTCTCTTAGACGAGCATTTTTACGTGCTATTTTACCAAAATTTTCACACAAATTTCCCATGCATGTCTCCAAAAGGTTGATTCTCTGCGTCAAAATTTTAGATTGTGACTCACTGTCAAAAGAAAATCATCTATACCATGTTTTGGAATAAATAAATAAGAAAGCTTACTGATGAATTGTACCACTTAGGTTGATGTTAGCCATTGACTTATCTTTTATCTAGAATCTAAAATTTTTTACTAAGATTGTAAACTGTATTTTGGCATTGAAATTTTTAAATATTCACATATGAAATAAAGCCAAAGAATTAATATGTTGCTAAGAAACATGATATTTACCTAGTTTTAAAATTTTGTCTTGATGCTCAAAACAAAATATGAGACTTCTTTAAATATCTTATTTTTTAATCGAATTTTCTATTTAAATTGTAATTAAAATATATTAAAGAACTAGAAATTTTTAACTAATTTAGAATAAAAAAATCTTCAGATGGCAATATTTCTGCTAATTTTTTTTTGTTAATTTAGAACGTGATTCTAGGGTGTACCTTATATTACAAATTATTGATTGTGTAAAAAAAATCTACAAAATCAGCATAACGGCTGATGCATAAGTAAATGGAAAAAAGTTTAGTTAACTTGCCCGATCATGCAAATGATCAGGTGATCCTCTATATATATATTTATAAACTACTAAACATTAGCTATTAAACATAAAAAAAAATTTTTAATGGGACTTTCTGTGTCTGAACGAGAGGCTTTTCGAAAAGCAGTCAAAAATATGATTTCACAAATGACAAAATCCAATCTTGTGGAGCATTGTGAAATTTCGTACAAAACTTCCAATACAAAAATAATAAAATTTTATAACTTTTGTTCTAAGTGTCAAAAACTTGTTCTGTAAATGAAACAAAGTGAAACAAATGTTGCTTCACCTTCTGCGGAAGTCTGCAAAATCTGTGCAAATTAATTCCGTTTTATTTTTAAATATTTTAAATTGAGTGCAATTTTGCAAAATTCGCACAGATTTGTTTCACTTTGTTTCATTTACAGAATCAAGTCACGATGAAGTTTTTTCATTATTTAAAAATCATGATTCTAACTATTAAAAAATAATTTCTTTAAGACATAAATAAAAACAGAAGTTAATATCATTTTTATTTTTTGAGATATTAACTTTAAATTTTTGTCCATTTACTTATGCATCACCCGCTATTGAGTAAAAAACAATAACAGAACAAAAATTATCATTCATCATTCATCATGCCGTGAACATTGCCTATAGTTATCATAATATTTTTAAAGATCAAATCAAAAGTTACCTGATTCGTATTACTATTGTATTCAAAGATAAATGAATATTCGATCAAGCATTTAATTTAATGGTGATTTTAAAATTTTGAATCACAGGCTGAATTAGTCTAATATTCGCTTGTTTTCAAAAGAGAATTATCAAGTGTTTTGCTCAGTTTGTTCATAAGATTTTTAATTAAAAACTTCTCAAAAATCACTGAGTATAATCTAAGAAATTAAAAAAGTATCTTTTTCTCTCTAAAGGCAAGTTCAATCATTATAATAAAAATCATTTGATCATTTTTATTCCAAGTACATAAATCTATTCCCTCTAGATGATCTTCAGTTTGATTTTTAACCTTTTTAAAGCCAAGAATTAAAATTAGCATTTATTTAACTTTTAAATTGTATACAATATTTTGCAACTTTGATATTATTTTAAAAAAATTAATTTTTAAATTTTTTTTCATATCAGTGGGCTCAATCTTAAGTTTTAATTGTGCTTAAACCTTTTTCTATTTTAAATGATGAGTTTATTTAAGCATAACTGATTTAATTATTGAACTATTTTATTTTTAATATTTGTAATTACTCATGAATTTTATCAGAGTTCAGTTTTTTTTTTTAGGTTTCAACAAAAGTGGTTATTTTTAAAGGATCGATACTTTTTTGGTAAACAGAAATTAAAAGAAATCAGAAAAAATGAGTCAGCAAAAAAATTACGGAGTGTCTATTGTAACACAGTGTATCAATAAAATAATTTATTGTAACACTATACAGGTATTTATGGAAACAATAATAAAGTTAAAATAAAAAAATACAAAATATTTTATTTAAGTCCGAATAAAAAAAAACAAAAATCTAAATCATTAAATTATAATTTGGAATAATGAAATTAAAATTTGGACCTAGTTCGTTTACCAATCGTACTGAATTCATCTAAACCTCTTTTTGGTTAATTGATATTAAAAATCCTAATTTTTTTTTACTTTTTTTGGGCCTACCGATACGATTGACAACTTTATTCACTTTTATTTCCGGCGAGAAATCGAACTCGGTTTGGTCAACTAAAGTGTTTCCTTCAAATAAGGTTTTCTCGCTCGATTTTTCTAAATCTTGCATTAAATTACGTCTATAGCTAATTATATTTGAAAATGGCGAGTCATCAAGCTTTGAGTTGTTGGAACAAAATTTTGTTTACTCCAACTTTCCAAATGTTCTTGTAGTTCCTCAAACGAAACGAATTTTCGATCGAAGAACTGGTTTTGTGAAGTTCAGTACAAAAGGAACAGAACAAAGTGTAAAAAAATTTAATAACTTTTTTTCTAAAAGTTTAAAATTTATTCTGCGAAAATTTGCATCAAATATTAAAGTCTGCTAATGATGTGCAAAAACTTGGCAAAATGCACTACGCTCGATTATATTGAAATTTAATTTCTGCTCAACTCTGCAAATTTAGCAGACCTTGACATTTGATGCAACTTTGAATGTTGTACTATGTTGCATTTTATACAGAATTAAGTTTAAACCTTTAGAAAAAATTTTATTCAATTTTTTTACTTTTTTTTCTTTTTATTATTTTGTTCTGAATATCTATAGAGCATGCTGTGTAAATTAAGAATGTTTTAGCATGGGTGAGATGGTGTTTAATGCCTGCGTCATATTTGTGTTTCGGATTCTGAGGCTGCAATATCGAACGAGGGAATACGATAATACAAAAAGTTGACCACTAGTCGATATTAAGGTTATTGCAAAAATCAATATATTCATCTATCCTAATCAGTTAGATTCAGAGTTGTATAAAAGTCACAATTCAAGTGCAAGTTAGGACTTTGACTTGTTTCGAGAATTTTTAAAAAAACAAGTCAAGATTTTTACTTATTTTAAGAAAAGATTTAAAATTTATAAAAAAAAATAAGTATTGAATTTCTTTTATTCAGGAAAAAATAAAAATTATTTGTTTAAATATCTTTTTCAATATGAATATTGAAACATGATTTTTTAACACTAGAAGCACCAAAACGAGTCATTTGACTCGTTTTGGAAATAAACGGAAATTATCAACTGAACTTTTGAAAAATTATTTATTATAAAATATAAATTAATTAGTAAAAAATACAAATTTAATCAAATTTAAGTCTTTTGAAAAAAAAAATACCTAAGACCCTTCACATTCCTTACAAATACACTCATTTTCTTTAGTACAAAAACCACACACTGCTTTTTTACATTTGGAACACACATTTTTTGCTTTATAATTATTTCATAAACGAACCTGGCAAGATACTCGCTTAGGGGATAAATTTTCTTGATTATCCTGACTCAATACTCTTTTACGGGCCATATTCATGATTACAATTTATAAATTTAATTCAAAATTAATTAATTCAATGCAAAATATTAAAACGAGTCATTTGACTCGTTTGGTGCTTCAAGTAGTGTGTGCTTGATTATGAGCAAAAACATAGTCTTTGACATAATCTCTCATTAATTTTACAAAATTTAATGCTTTTTTATGCTGAAAAATAAATTTCGTGTTCATATCATATAAAATAATTTAGATATTAGTGATTAAAAATCCAAAAAGAATCATTTTGACTCGTTGGTGCTTCTAGTGTTAAACAATTCACATAATTGTCATATTCCTTTTAAGTGAATTTATTAATAAAAAACAAAAAATTAGCGCTGAAAGATATTTTTGAAATAAATTAAACACGATAAAAAATATAAAAAAATTTAAGACTTGTAATTTTCATATTTATTTTTTAAATTTTTAAAATCATTGTTGGCATAAGATCGATTTAATGACTAAAATTATGATTACCTTGACACGTGACACACATTTATGCAATTAACATAAAGCAAAGGTTAATCCATCAAATGAAAAAATTTGGCCTTGGTCGAGTATATCAAAATTAATTAATTTTTTTCTTTTATCTCTACATTTTAATTTTAGTAATCTTTAATCCGAGTACATGAACAGACACACATGTATGAGACTTTATATTTAAAAATTAGTTAACAAATTTTCTTTTCTTTTAATTTTTTTAATTTGCCATTTCAAGCAAGGACTTGAAAGGAAGGACTAAATTCCATTCCAAATTATATTGTTAGCGGCGTATCACAGTAGTGAGAAGCTGGAATTCTACACAGTCTCTCTGGAGAAAATAATAATTAAAAGTCCTTGGTTTAAGTGTTAGTAACTTAATTGTTGCTAGTAGTAGTAGTAGTAGTAGTAATAGATGGCTGGGCAGCTTCTGCCTAGTGTTGCACTTTACAGCCCTGAAACTAATAAATAATAAATAATTATAACCACTTGTCCAATCTTGCTTTAAAAACGTTTAAGCTTCGTGATTCAACTATCATCCTTGGTAGTAGTTGTTACTTCATTAATAAAATAAAATAAAATACAAATTGTTGCTAAGCCTAATTTGTAACTGATAAGAAATACTCTTCGTAAAAATAGACCAAGACTTTTAGATAAATGTATGTGTATTCTTAAACTTAAATTTCGCATAAGACATCTCAATAAATTGTTCAAACAGCGCTTTTCACTCTTTTATTATGAGCACCAACAAGTCGTTGACCGCACGTCAACAATATTTAAATAAAAAAAATATTAAATGAATAGAATTAAAAGAAATAGTGAACCAAAGTTTATTATTAACAATTAGAATAAATAAAAGCATCTAAATCGTAAATGTAAAATTAAATTAAAATAAAATCAAAAGCAAAAAATAGTTATTAGTTTCACTTAGTTGATGATTTAGCTTGTAGAAGATGAGCTTGAAGGGAATGGACATTGGAAGAAAACGATGATTTAATATAATCCATAAGCGTGAATGCTCTAGTCAATAAATTTAATTTTCTAATTGACTTGAATACATTCACACTGATAGTTATATTGGTTGGATTGACGCTTGAATTTGCTGAACTGATGATTTGAATTTTTGTGACGTTTTTAAAATTGGAAAATTAACAAATGACAAAAACGAATTCAACTATTTATAGTATGTTTACTGATACCTTATTCGTACACAAAAAAAACAAAACGAATCGTTTTGGTCGTTGCTTGAATAACGAGAACAACAACAAAACTATATAGTAACAAAATTTAAAACGAAACAAAATGAACAATACAAAGTTCACATTCCATTTTTGTTTCGATTATGGAGATATTTTGTTTCGATTCGATGATCTCCAATTGACCCCACACTCGTTTCTATGTTTCGTCCAATTATTTACCTGTTTTGTTCTCGCTTGTTACCTGTGTCGTATTTTTTTAACCTTAAAATTAAGTCAAGCATAAACTTTGAATAAAATTAATAGACTCTAGACCTAGTTTTGTAGTTAAGGTTATGCAAAGGTCAACTACGCGAAACCATGTCAATCCAAAATGTTTACCTTTGTTTTACCTATGCTAATCGACAAAAATTCAAAAAATTTTTATTATTTCTGACAAAATGCAAAATGGCCGAAAATTCGCTCTTGGACACAATCAACATAAAATGTAATTTATCTTGTCTTGAGAATTTGGGCGGTCATTATTCTCCATATACTTAAAAATTGAAGTAACTAATAAACGAAAAAAAAAAGCAAAAAACTCTAAACTTTATGCAACTTTGTTAGATTTTGTTGAGATAAGTTGTGTAAATTTTTTGTTAAGTTGCCATGGAATTGTTTTTAGCTTTTATTGCTCAAAATATTTATTTGGCAAAATTTGCGCCGATAAATTATTAATTTATAATGAGCATTTTTACGGATATTGATAAGATGTTCAAAATAAAGTTTACAAACAGACAACATTTAATTATTGTTGCCACTTAGCTTAATAAATGTAAAATTTAAATGTGTAAAACATTAAAAATTCCAGTGCTGATTAGTTCTGTCAATTTTGTTATCTTTATTTAAAAAAAATGTAATTTTGGGAAAACCAAAGGTAACTTCCATTCAGAGTTTGTCAGAATGAAAATAACCTTTGGATAAACCCTCATGTGTTACCGTGTTTTTTACACAAAATTTAATAAAAAGTCTTTTTACAAAATTAGTCCAAAAAATTTTCAATTATTTAAGAAAAAAAAATTGAAAAGATTTTATACAAGATTAGAAACATCATTTATGCTATTTTTTTTTTATTTTATTTATCTGTGTCGAGCAAAAGCTCCTTCAGATTAAAAAAATAAAAATAAAAATGTAAAGAAAAATAAGTTATAAAATAATCAAAGACAATCGAAATTGATAAATTGTAAGAAGCGATAGGTGAAAAATGTTTATGTATTGAACAGTTCAGGAAAGATAGAATAAATAGTAAGATAGCAATTCAATTTTATGCTATTCTTTTAAATACTTTTTAAAACAAAACTTTTTTTACTTTGTAAAGTTATCTTAATTTTTTTCAATGATTAAGTCTTAATAAATCAATTAAATCAAAAAGATTTTTAACAAATTAAAAAGGCATCATATTTTTTTAAACTCATTGTAATTATTAAAAATGAATAAAAAATCTGTTGATTGTGATTTCTAATTTAAATCTTTTAAAATTATTTGGTCGTCTGAGAACGATTTGCCTAGCGATTTAAATAAAGATTGAATTAGATTTTTGGATCTTAATATCATTTTATTTAGATTGGTCCTTTTTAGTTTTATTTTTTAAATAATAATAATATCTTATTAAAATCGTATAAATAAAAAATACGCTAGTGTATAATTTTGAACAAATTATAAATATAGAATTTTTTTATAGGCGTTTAATTTTATCGACTGAGAGTTAAATATTTTGAAGTCTTTGATTTCCGACTGAAAAAAATCAAATTACTAAATCAAGAGACAAATTTCGTTCATTAATTTAGAATAATTGTACAGAGCTCACTTAATAAAGCTATTTTATTAACTGCAAAATAAAATTCGTAAATAATCTAGAATTTATATCTAATTTTTTTCGATCAGAAAACAAAGACTTCAAAACTTTCAGTGGACAAAATAAATCGCTTAAAAACTTAAGTATTGTAAAAATGAAATTTTAAATGTTGGTTAAGCTCTATTATGCAATAAACCAATTTTTTCAGGTTCCAAGCAGACCAACTCTTAACTTACCAACATCAATGGAATCAATATTTATACCAAGACTAACTTTAAATTAATCTTAAAGAATTATTAAAAAAAAAATTTTCTTACTTAAAAAATTCTATTTTTTTTGTAAAATTGCAGCAATTTAACTATTTTTAAAAACTTTTTATAAAAACTAAAATAATTGCTTTTTAAGCTTATCATCAATTTTATTGTTAATTTTTATGACCTAATCGCTAGGAATTGTTTAGACTTAAATAGGATTTCTATTTTTAAATTCTAACTAGGAGACCTTTTATGTACAATTTATAATTGCTATTTATTTAGCCAATTCAATATTTAAAGTGGACTAGAATTCAATTGAATTCTATTCAAGCCAAATGACTAGACAAAAATATATTTTGAAATTCAAATTTCTAGATTTTTAGGCTTTAGAAGCAAATTTTTTTAGTTGGATACCATAAAAAATTTTGCATTTTAAAATACTTAAACTTTTTTAAAATTCAAGTTCTTATTAAAATTCAATTCTAAGAACTAGGTTTATTTCTATTTTCAAGTCTAGTATCAAATTAGAGTATACAAAAGCATATTATTTAGAAAATAAAACAAGCCAAGATCTCCATCTAAACTTATTTATTACAAGTAGTTTTTTTGTTAAGGCAAAGTGTTTAAAAAATATTAAATTTTGATCAAGCTTTCATGCACCGAGAGATGATTGTGTTTTAATATATTTAGTTTGAGATTTAAAAATCAGCCAGATTGCTTTGTGAAAAAATATTTTGAATTTAGTACTAAAATTGCATTAATTTAAAAAAATATGTTTCTATCAAGCATGAACTATTTTCAACCATTTTATTTTTTATTGATTATATCACGATTTTTCATTCGTGAACTTTTAAACTTTTTTTTATTTTTGGGGTTTAAAAAATATTAAAATTTTAATTAAAAAAAACTTTTGATATCAAAATGAACATGAGTAGTGACATGAAAAATTTAAAATTTACTCCAACTAAATATGAGATGCCTGTGTTACAGATATCTGTTGTACAACATTTTACTCGGTTATTATAACTATCACTTTCAGTACATGATGCAGAGCATTCTTTAAAAATTTTGGTCCATCCGAGACCATCTTCTGCTTCTTCTTTCTTTAAAATTATCAAAAATTAAATGAAAATAAATTTTAAATTGAAAACTCTTTATTACTTTGCAAAAAAATTCTCCAGCATCACAAGTTTGAACATGCTGCCTTGTGTTCATGTCGAATTTACCGCATCCATCACAAATAAAACATTTTAGCGCTTTACCAAGCCCAAATGAAAGAAAAAGAAAAACCAAATATCTTAGAAAAAACATTTTTTACCGTGAATCTTAAAATGTTCACTACTAATATTTATAGGCACTTGAAATACCAAGGAACAGCAAATAAATTTGTTACATTTTTATTTATAATTTAAATAATCCAATTTAAATTTAAATTATTTCATTATTTGTTACTAGAATCTACTAGCACCTTTTGTAAATTTTAACTGGCATCTAGGCAATTGGGAGTAGCTTACTATTATTTTCAGAATTCATTAAAAATTTAAATTTGTAATTAATTTATTAGAAATTATATTTAGCTTATTGAATTTTTTTTCTGAAGAAAACAATAGTATTGATGGCGGCTAGTTCGAGGTTGGTCACTAAACTGTTTTTGTTTTCCAGGTGCCATGATTTAAAGACTAATTTGAATTCTTATAAATATTTTATTCTTCAATTTACAAAGAAAGACAAGCTCAGAAAAACAACAAAATCAAATATATTTAAATAGAAAATAACATAACAAATTTGGAGCCATTTTCTATGACTTTAAGGATCTAACCATAGAATCAGTTTTATATTATAAATTAGACTGGCAACTTAAGTTCTAAGCTATTCTAGGACTTTTATTATTTTAATCAACAATTAAAAGCGCCAGCCGCTAACAGTATATAGAAGTTTTGAACATTTTAATCAAAATTTAAAAAATATAAAGAGATATTAAAAATTTTTGCATTTAATCATTGAGCGAAAATAATACACTATAAAAAAATAAAAAAATATTTTTAATTAAAGAAAAAATAATTATCAACCAACAACGATTATTAATTAAAAAATTATGGCCATCTTTATATTTCCAATCTCATATATTCAATTTAGAATCTTCAAATGAACTAAAATTAAAATTATCGTTTATCTTGTATACCAATTTAATTTTTGAATCTATAAAATTGGCTTTTGGATTTCTTTATTTTTCTTTTAATTTAATCTTATTTTTAAATCTAAATTGACTAAATTATTTTAAAATATAAGATTAAATATAAATTTTGAGAAAAAATTATTTTTGAAAAGATGTAATCTAAAATCATGTTTTCAAAATTAACATTGATATCAGTATTGTTTAATTTTGCTCTATTTAACATCTTCTTTATCTATTTCCTCATCACTAGAAACATATCCTTTCTTATTTTATCATTAATTAATTCTGTCCGAATGCTAATATTTCATTTTTATTTTGATAATAGCTCCAAAACATTTATTAAAATAACTAAGTTTGAAAAAAAACTCGTCATTAATCTCAAACGACTTTAAGCCATCAAAATAAGTCAACAAAGCCACCTTTACTTCAGAGATGCCAATTTTTGGACAAAACTTTATTCATGTTATATAAGACCACATCTGAAATTTTCAAGTTCCGAAACCCTCTGAAAGATATTAAACAGCTTGTAAAGTATAACAAAGAGCAAATTTAGTTACTTGATCAGAGTTGTTTATAAGTCCAAAAAAAAGTCCAAGTCTGGACTTAAAATTTTTTTTTTTTTTAAATTTAAAAAAAAAGTCCGGACTTGGACTTGACTTGAGACTTGTGACTTGTGACTTTTAAACAACTCTGAACTTGATATACAAATAACGGTGCAATAAACTTGGTCTAACTTCATTAAAAATAAGACCCGAGGGGACATAATTCAAAAATACAAATTCACATCAAATTAAGAGCATATAAACTGGTATGCAAAACCACAATGCTCAGAGCAAATAATGTCATTAACTCACCCACATTGAACTCACTTTAGAAGAACCTCTAAAAGTGTTTCAACACTGCTACAAGACGACTTTTTTTTTGAATCAAATTACGAATTTGTTCATTTTTATAAGACTCGAAATTAAAATTGAATAAAAAAATTGTCAAAAAAAGTATCTTTCTTTTAATAATTTTATAAAAATAAGAGTAATTTTTTATCAGAATACGAGTTATGCTTTTTTAAGGCATTATTACATAATAAAAAATACGAAGGCTGTTATTCGGGTCTCTCCAAATATTTTATTCTATTTCAATTTTTTTTATTTAGCTAATTCGAGGAGTAAATAATAGAAAAAGAAAATTTTTAACTAAATTCATAAATATTTTAATAATTCTGGATTTTATATCTTTAAAGTAATATTACTCTAAACAAAAAAATATGACATCATAACATATGTGTTTTTTAAAATTGTTCTAAAAATAAAATAAGTATAAATTATTAAAAAATTAAAATCTATTCTTAAATTATGTAAATATTATAGGATTGTCGATGAGCCATGACAAGTAAATTTCCTAACTAATCTCTTTTAAAGCAGCTTCTACTTCTTCATAGACTTTTTGTTCAGTTTTCGAGGCATCAATTCTTTTAACCATCTTCATTTGGTCGAAATACTGGATAATTGGCAATGTCGATTCGTTATAAGTAGCTATTCTTTTTTTCAATGTATCTTCATTATCATCACTACGCCCGCTCTGTTTACCTCTTTCTAAACATCGATTCACACAAACATCTTCGGCACATTCAAAAAACAAAACACCTTTTACATGGGCTTTTTCGCCCATTTGACGATTCCATCCATCCAAATTGTCTTTGTTTCTTGGGAAACCATCAATCAAAAATGTGTCTTTGTCACTTTCTTTCATCGCATTTTCCAAAAGTGTGCAGGTAATTTCCACTGGAACAATTGAGCCTTTTCGAATATGATCTTCGATTTGTTCACCCACTTTGGAACCTGGTCGTTGACGCTCAGCACGAAGTAGTTCTCCAGCTGATAAGTGAACGTAGCCAAAGTTCTTTGAAACAAATTTAATTCTCTACCAATTCGTATTAGAAAATACAGTTACCTCAACAATCTTTAAACACTGAGTTCCTTTACCAGCTCCAGGTCCTCCCAAAACAAATATCACTTTGGGCAAGCTTGATGACGATAATGAAGACATTCTAAATGAGCGAGTTAGAATGTTTGGAATATTTTTAATTAAGAAAATTTTGAAGATTTTCTGGAAATAGTCTTAAAACAAAAAGGAAAACAGTTTAAAAAAGGCGAAAAGTATTTGAACGTGACTTGAAAATATTGAATACGTGTTTTTTCCTAAATGAATAAAAATTAAAATTTCAATGTGTAAAAAATAGAAAAAAAATTATATACAATCAAGCGCATTTACTAAATTTTTAAACTGTATTTAATCAAACTTAACAAAATTTAATGCTTTTCTAAAATCTAAAATTTTGTTAATAAAAATTTCAAAACCTAAATTAAAACAAATTAAAGTTATTTTCTTACAAGTGTTGCTTTTATGTAAATTTAAAAATTCTATTTCATATTTTGTAGCATTGAAATGGCTTTTAATAGAGTTAAAGTAAAAATAAAAAATAATTATTCTAATATAAACTTTGATTACTTTTTTTTATGATATAGCAATGGACTACATTCGCACGTGTTTGGTATTTGTTTGATGCTAAATGGCAAGATCCTATAATATCCGGCAGAGTTTTATCCAAGTATTTGTTGGGAAAAAACAAGCCAATTTTCTCGGTTGGAAGTGACTGTGGCGATTATGTTGTAGTAATTAATAGCAAGGAAATTGCCTTAAAGGACGACCTATGGAGGACTTATAACTATTTTCATCATACTGGTTATGCCAAAGGTGCTACATATACACCTGCATGGGAATACCATGAAAATGACCCCACTCGAATTATTAAAAATTGTACCAAAAACGCTCTGCCACCGAAGATCTATAGAAATAGCTTATTGAGTCGACTTTTAGTTTTTCCCGATGATGTGAGATTTTTTAAAAGTCCATGAATTTTTTAAAATTTAATAAATTTTTTTCAGAAAGTTCCAAAAGACGTGATTAAAAATATAACCGATCAAATACAGCCTTCAATGACTCCACCTAAGAGATTGACAGAGTTTTCAGAAGACGAAATTCAAAACTTTCCGCGTCTTTTCGAATGGTAAACTTTTTTAGCGACTTTAATAAAAATAAATTTAAACATTATTCCTAAAGGCCGAAAGAATTTATTATTGATGACTTAAAAGGAGAAAACAATCAAACGGTTAAAATAATATGATTTTATTGTACTTTTGCTTTTTTTCTAAATATTAATTTTGAACTAATAAAGCTGATTAAAAATTGGAATTTTTTTAGTTTAATTTTTTTTTGAAATTTATTCTTTGTTAATTAAAAGTTTTTAAAATTTTTATTATTAAATTTTTTTCTTAAAAATTAAAAAGTTTTAAAGATTTTAAAATAATTTTTTCTTTTTATTGTAATCGTTAAAAGTTTATTTTTTAAATAATTTAGTGCGAGTCCATTTTAATTTAATTATTTTGGAGACAAGTTAAAACTCTTTACGAATCTTTAATATTTTGTAATTTATTTATTTGTTCAATTAACGCTTTGTAGGCGATGCAAAAAAATAATTTAACCAGACTTGTTTTTAAGTCATAAGTTTAAGTCACTTGAATTTGATTTCAAAAAAAAATTTAAGTCAAAAACTTGATTTGATTTAAGACTTGTGACATTTGAATTTAAAAAACTCTGAATTGAACCAAATTATATGAAATATTTCAATGTAATATTAAAAAGGAAAAAGAAAGTCAATTAACTGGTGAAAAAATGAATCTCTGGCAGAATTGGGCGAAAAATGTGATGTTCTGGTTTTGAATATAAAGGATTTCAGTTAGTGATGAAATTGAACATATTTTTGGACTATATTTTAAAATTTATTTAAAAAAATATTTTAAAATAAAATTTAAAATACAAAATGATTAACTAAAATAATAAGTTTAAAAAGATTACTTAATTTCGGCGTTGTGAAATTTGAGAAAAAAGTTCCAATACAAAAGGGAAAAATTTTTATAACTTTTGTTCTAATTTTTAAAAACTTGTTCTGTAGATGAAACAAAGTGAATCAACTTTGTTTTCACCTCCCGCCGAAGTCTGCAAAATCGGTGCCAAAAATTGCTTTTTATTTTTAATACTTTTAGATAGAGTGCAATTTTGCAGACTTTCACAGTAAGGGAAACAAAAGTTGATTCATTTTCTTTCATCTGCAGAACAAGTTTTTGACAATTAGAAGAAAAGTTATAAAATTATTCATTTTTGCATTGGAAATTTTGTATTAAATTTTTCAATGTTCCTAATTTCTCTTTTGAATTTATTTAGTGGCTAAATTTCTAATTCAAATAATTTAAAATTTTAAACATTAATTTTTGATATTTTCAAAGAAAAAAAATAATCTAAGCATTGTGAAAAATTAATAAATAAATAATTTGGAACTCTCTAAGAAAAAATTCATGCTGAATTTTTTGCTGTAAAAAAAAATTAAAAATAAAAACTTTTAAAATGCTATAATATATTTAAAAATTAGAGAAGAACTTCAAACTTTCAAACTTTTAATTAAAATAAAATTGACAATGAAAAGATCAGGACTATCATATTATTAGTTGATGTCTTGAATAATTTATCAACTAGAACTTATTAAAATTCATTTACCTTAATTGTTAATTTATAAATGTATATTTTTTCTTTTTAAGAATCTTGTCACGTACTTGATTCAATATATAAGCAACTCTTTTTTATTAAATATCATCTTATCATTAATAAAGAATTAGCCATAACAACCTTTCTATTGTCCCATATTACATTACAGGACTTTGAATTTGATACAATTAACCTTTTAAGAGATATTTTTTATAAAAGGTAATTGAACCTAATCAAAAAAATTTTTAATTAATTTTTAAGATTTTGAAATTGCAACAAAAAATTAATTCTTTTTAATTAGAATTCAAAATGTCATTTTTACACCTAAAATAGCTTCTTTTCTTTAATACATTTATTATTTGAATTTTTAATTTGAACCTTTAAAAACGTTTAAAATATTATAATATATCAAAAAATTAGAGAATAACTTCGAACTTTTAAAACTATTTAATTCAATTAAAATGGACATTTTAAAGATCAGGACTTTGAATTTGATATAATTAAACTTTTAAAGAGACATTTTTAATAAGCCTGATCAAAAAATTTGGTATTAATCAATATTTTTAAAATAAAAATAAAAATTTATAAAATTTAATATTTAAAAATAAAATCATCAAGTAAAACGAAAATCAGTGAAGCTGCTCTTTTTGGTCATTTCTTATTTACTTCATTTTTTTTCTTTTTATACGACTTTATGCAAAAATTTAATATTTCTTTTTATTTTCAAAATTTTATACACGAACACCAACTAATTATTTTTTCTCTTTCAAATTCTTTTTAAATTTACTTCCCCTAATAGGAGGCTTTTCAATTAAGAAAAAGATAATAATATCAGAAAGATTTTTTAGAATGGGATATATTTAATCAATCTCTTTAATTAGTTAAATGATCACCAATAATTTCTGACCACTTAATTTTATTATTTTTGATACCTTTAATTAATTAAATGATATTCTAATTTAATAAAAATTATTGCAGAAATTAATGATTTCCTAATTTTTTTAAAATTTTATTATAATAAGTAAAAACGCATGTATAAATAGAAAGTAAAATTTGAAAATTTATGTTTGTGATGAAATCGTCTTCTTTTTGTGATTTCAGGTCCTTTTTTAAAATTCATTAATAGTTTCCTTTTTAATTGTTTCTACTCTTTGTTTTTTGCTCGGACGACTCTTATGATGTTTATTTGTAGTTAAAAATTGAATTTTTCAGTTCTATTTAAGCCGATTTCTTCTTAGTTTGGATTATTGATATTTGAATTAGTCGCTTTTAAATTGTTTAGAGTTTAGAGTTGATAAAATATTTTTAAACCATTCATATGCCGATTCTACGTCATCAAATACTTTATTTCAAGTCAAATTTATCTTTTTTCTTAATTCTGGAGCTTCAATAAAATAATTATCTAATAGAAAATCTTGTTTACTGTAATTCATCACTTAATGTATTCACTTTTTACTAATTAAATTTTTAGTCAACCGAATTTCATGATTATATATGTTGGATCGTTTATTCAATTTCGAACTAAAAAAAAACAACTTTGTGATGCAAACATGATGGTTCAAAAGAAGGTTTTTACCATTCGGAAGATCTCCGGGTTTTTCCCAAAAATTATTTTTATTAAAAAAAAGAGATCGATTAACCACTTATTTAGAATTTACATGCTCTTTATCTAATTAAACAATTTTTTTTCCTTAATATTTTATCTTTAAAAAGTATTTGCAATTTTTTCTTTTTTATTTAAAAATAAAATTTGGTTTTTTCTTTTATCACAAATATTAAAATTGAAATAATTTTGAAAAATTCAAAAATTATTTTAATAAAAATTTTCTAAATACCAAAATTAAAACATTTTAATTTTTTGATTTTTTTTGTAAAAAAATTAAAAAATAAAAGTAAAAGAATTTTTTTTATCACAAATATTAAAAATAATTTTAATTAATCGTCATCTCGATTTTCTTTAAAAAGCATTTAAAATATGAATTACTGATTCTCGAAAAATATTATTTAAGCTAAAATAGGTAATTATTTGAAAAGAACATGAGATCAAGTAAAACAAATTGGCCAACTGAGAAACATTATTAAATATCTTGTCATACCTGAATCTGTATAAACCATTCATTTTTTTTATGAAAATATACAAATACACACTAAACTCCATTGAACGAAGAATGAAAAAAATGAAGCAATTTAAACAAATTGTCTTTGTTATCTTGTCTTCTGTCTTAGATATTTTTGACTTTTGCTCATTCGAACAGTTTAAAACATTTAATTTAAACTTTAATGAAGATTTAAATTTGATTAATAAAAGTGCATCGACAAATGCCATTAAAACAAATAGAAGAATGTCATTGAATATAAAATAAATTAGATACCATAGAAAAAAAACTGTATTTATATCGAATTTGCTTGAAATTGGCATTGGTCTGGGAGGGTTAAAGTTAAATATATTTCTAAAGGTAAATTCAGTAGGAAAACCGCTATAATCTGAACCATCAAGACTTCCTTCTCCTCTTACTTCAATTGTAAAAATGTAATGACAATTAAGAATAATCACTAAAAAAAATATTAAAAGTTTTGAAAAATAATTCTTTTGGTTTTTCAATGAACATTTGCTAAATTTATTTTTCAAAAAATAATACCGGTTCAGTGATATAAAAACATTGATAATATTTGATGAAGTTTTTAAAATATTTCCAAAAAATTCAGCCACATACTTTTCATAATTTTGAACTAAAAAACTTTCGTGAATGGGAGAACAAAATATTCCGGTGTAGGTGATGCAAACATTTGCCACATGAAACAAATATAAAAAGCAAAATAGAAAATTCAAAAATGAATTCAACAATATCAATTTGAACATTTCTTTTTTAAGTTCTGCTTTCAGGATTGGATTGCTAAAACATAAAATAATTAGAATATTATTAAACATACCAAGAAAACAAAATATAGGAAATAAAATTAAATTGACAAAACTTATTGATTCAGATGTATAAAATACATCCATTGGTTCTACAATTGATTTTTTTCTAATTGTTT
The DNA here is from genome assembly GCA_010279815.1 of Brachionus plicatilis. NCBI lineage: Eukaryota > Metazoa > Rotifera > Eurotatoria > Ploima > Brachionidae > Brachionus > Brachionus plicatilis. Next base: position 389,200 of record QEOQ01000658.1, read on the forward strand.
TATTGCACTTTTTTGCCATATCAGAATAATTGCAATTATGGTTCTTGATATTTGAACAATAAATTGAAGTTTTCATTTGCAGAATCCATATTTTGGTACAGCTGCAGTTGAATTCTCTTGTGAAAACTGCTTTAATTAAGTTATTATATGGAAAATCTTTAAAAAGACAAAAATCTTCATCTGGAAAATTATAGAATGGTGGATAAATGATATTAAAACTGTAATTTTTTTTAGCAAATTGGCAAGCCAATTTTTATCCAGAGCCAAAACATTAACAAAATTGATAAAATTTAAGCTTAAAGATCGTAAATTTTCCAAATGATCGAAAACATTTTTATTTATTGATTCCAATTTTCCATTTAATCCCAAAAATTCTATCTTTCTAAACAAATTTTTGTTTAGTAATTTATCAGAAAATTTAAATCTGTAAAATTCAAAATTCAACGCTTTTACTTTCATTTTAGGATTAAAGTTAAAATTGACAAATCCAAGTTGATTGTTTTTATAAAAAGTGTATGTGATTCCATTGAATTCCAAATTTTTCAAATTCAAATAATTAAAAATTAATGGACAAGTCTCTTTATTATATTTTACTGTTTTTGAAAAAAAAATGAAATCTGAATTTATAAACATTGAGTAATTTGTTTTTGTTAAGCAGTTTTTAATCTTCGAACCATTTTGATATGAACTTAATTCAGAGTTGACAAATTTTAAACTATTTTTGACCAGAAAATCTTTAAAAATAGCAGATTTAATATCGAAACCTTTGATATTCTTAAATTGAAAATAAACTGAGATATTTAATTTAAATTTAAACATTAGGTTTATTTTAAATGATTTATCTATTATTAATAATTTTTCAGGTAGTATGGATACTAGATAAATTTGACGATTTTCTTTTACAAGACATTCAAAGTTCAATTGAGAAAATGAAACAAAACCTGTGAGTTTAAGTTCGCTAATTACTCCATTATCTACTCTTATCTTTACTTTCTGCATCATTTTTAGACATTTACTTGAATATTTGGGTTCCAATTGATTTTCATTTGATAAATTCACTAACCATAACAACGCTATAAATTTTTCAATCGAAAATTTAACTTTCATTTTGTAAAATTTTGCACTAGAAAATAATTAAATTGCGAATATTTTTAAAATAAATATTTTAATATTTTTAAAATAATAAATTTTATAGTTAAAAAGGGATTTTTTAAATAAAAATGGTATTATTTTTAGCATACATTAAAAATTTTACTAGACATTAAAATTAGACTATTAATAGCTAAAAGGAAATATCTTAATAAAATACGAAATTTGATAAAATTAAAAACCTAAGTTGTTTGAGAACTGATTTTATAATTTTTTAGATTCAGGTTACAAATTGATAATTTATTAAATTTAGTAGACCTCCATTTGGAGAAGTAAAAGAGTTAATAGTTCAATTAAAAATAAAATTAAAAAAATTTAAAGAAATCAAGCTATGGGCAAACTTAGTGAGATTTATTAAAATTTCGTTTTAATAACTTAAAACACTGTCTAATTGAGTCAAAACTCCTCTAAAGTAAACTCAAATGCAATTATTCCAAGCAAGTCTGTTGTTCTATGGAGGGCGATACAGAAAACATATAAAATGTGAATCTAAAAAAATACAACACAAACTAAAATTTTTAATTTTGAATCTTTAAAAAGTGAACTAAAACATAAAGTAAAATATTTTTATTTCAAAAAAAAAAAAAAAACATAAAAACCAAACATGAGACTAAAAATCGAATGATATACAGTGGTGATTTGATAACAGTATTTTACGAAAAATTTAGTAAAATACCGTAAATTAACCAAATTTTACCACATTTTACGTAAATTAACGTAAAATCCGAAAAGTGAAAAAGAAGTATTATACGAAAAATTACGTAAATTTTCAGGATTTTGAGATAATTTTGGTAAAATTTGGTAAAATTCAAAACGGCCAATTCAAAATTCAGAATTTTTTGAAAAAATATCTTTTTTTCATGAATTGGCCGTTTTGAATTTTACCAAATTTTACCAAAATTATCTCAAAATCCTGAAAATTTACGTAATTTTTCGTAAAATACTTCTTTTTCACTTTTCGGATTTTACGTTAATTTACGGTATTTTACTTAATTTTTCGTAAAATACTGTTATGAAATCACCACTGTTTATGAACAAAATTAATTCTGAAGTCGAACTTGATTTTTTTTTGTTTTCTTATTTTCTCCTTTTGGAGCATAGGGTCATTACTTTTGATTTCCACTCAAGTCGATCTTTTGCCTTTACCCTTGCGTCTCCCCATGTCATTCCCATTTCGATGTGCTCTTTCGTGATTGTTGACCTCCATGTTACTGCTGGTAGTCCTACCTTACGTCGCCCTTGAGGTGTCTATTGAAGGGCTCTTTTCGGTATCCGTGTTTCTTTCATAAGAAGTACATGCCCGAGCCATCGCAGTATTTTGTTCTTAATGCATCAGCCTAATATAAATAATAAAAAGAAAAAAAAGATAAATAAGTTAAAATAAAATTAAAAACGATATGTTGAAAAAACTAGAGTTTAGACATGTTTAAATATTTTGTAAAGTCTTGAAATAAAAAGAAGAATTCAATTTAGTAAGAAGTTTATTCAGTGGAATCAGAAGTTATAACAAGTCTTTAGTGAAATAGAATGAGTTTAATTTTTATTTGGAAATTTGAAAAAATATTCAAAATTACTTTTTTAACTTTTAAATAATTTATTTGATAAATATTTATAAAAGTTCAATTAAATATGTTATTTCAACATTGGATACATTTTGTAATTCAAACACAAATAATTTAACTAATTATTAAATAATACTTTGTATAACAATTATCCGGATCAAGAATTGTTAACACAGTTTTGATATTTTTTTAATATAATGTGGGGTATTTTTCTTTTTAAGGAATAAATATAATTGTATATATTTTTAAAAAAAAATTTTCAAATCATTCAATAATTAACTGAATTTTCTATAATTTTTCAAATTATGTTTTTATAAATTTATTGGATATTGAAAAAAATTTATGGTAAATTTTGTCAAGTTGAATCTCATTTTTCTAATTTTGGACAGTGACATTTTTGGCATACAAATAAAAATTGATAATACAGTACTGCAACGATACAGTGATTTTACTAAAAATTACGTGTTTTTACTAGATTTTACGTAAAAATCGGAAAAAATCTGTGAAATTACGTAAAAATACTAAAGTAAAATAATGTAAATTTACCAGATTTTACGTAATTTTACGTAATTTTACCGGATTTTTCGTCAATTTTGGTAATCTTCAAAAGGGCCAAAAAAAGTCAAATTTTTGGTGAATTTTTGAATTTTTTGATTTTTTTTATAAATTTTAAGAAAAAAAAAACAAAAAAAAAAAAAAGGTTTTTTTACGTAATTTTACGTAATTTTTATTATAAAATGGTAATTTTATGTAAAAAAAAGTAAATTTTAGTAAAAAACACTAGTAAAAAATAAAGTTTTTTAAATTAACGCTAATAGCTAAAGTTTTAATTAAAAAAATTTTAAATTTTGATAATAAAAAGTGAAATTTTAGATTTTTAATGAAAACATGGATTCGATTTTGTACAGGGAAATATTGTTACATTTTTTGATTCCCTTTGGTGCATCAAAATTTGATTTTGAATTTAATTTACATCAAGACAATGACCCCAAGCATAATTCAATGATGTGCTCTTCTTTTTTGGACTTAATGTAAAATGGGTACTTAAAATTTATAATTTTTTAATGTTATATATTTAAAATTCTATATATTTAATATTCTCTAATAAAAGATTAAATCCCCTCCTAAATCTCCTGATCTGAACCCAATAGAGTTGCTATGGAACGACTTAAAAAATTACGTAAGAAAAAAAATGATTTTATCAGAATCATATGCAACAATTGCGGTAAAAGAATTCGAGAAAACCTTAACACCAGTTAAATGTCAAAGTTATAATAACCATTTAAAAAAAGTTTGAATTTTATTCAATTTTTATTTTATTTATGAAGTTTAAATCTTATATATTTTAGGTAATAAAAATTGTTATAGATAAAAATGGTGATTGGTCTGACCATTAAAACTTTAGCTATTAGCGTTAATTTAAAAAACTTTATTTTTTACTAGTGTTTTTTACTAAAATTTACTTTTTTTTACATAAAATTACCATTTTATAATAAAAATTACGTAAAATTACGTAAAAAAAACTTTTTTTTTTTTTGTTTTTTTTTTCTTAAAATTTATAAAAAAAATCAAAAAATTCAAAAATTCACCAAAAATTTGACTTTTTTTGGCCCTTTTGAAGATTACCAAAATTGACGAAAAATCCGGTAAAATTACGTAAAATCTGGTAAATTTACATTATTTTACTTTAGTATTTTTACGTAATTTCACAGATTTTTTCCGATTTTTACGTAAAATCTAGTAAAAACACGTAATTTTTAGTAAAATCACTATATCGTAGCAGTACTGTATATAATATTTAATCTTTTTTTCATTAAGCATGCACTTGAATTTTTTTAAAAAGAAATTTCTCATTGTATTTTTATTTTAGTCATTGCCAAATATGGCGTAATTTTTGATGTAAATAAGTAAAATTGTTTATTAATTTTTCTCAGAGTTGGTCAAAAGTTAAAGTCATGAAAACAAAGTCAAGTCAAAGTTATGACTTCAATTTTTTTTAAGATAAATTTTTCTCAAAAAAAATTATTTTAGTTATATAAAAAAGTTTATTATAATTTTTTTTAATTCTGTAATTCATTTTATTACAGTCAATTAAGTATTTTTTTTTGCTCATTTATTTAATTTATTTGGTAAAAATGTTCAATAAAAAATATTTAGAAAATTATTAAAACACAATTATAAAACTTTTACTCAAATGGCTTAATCGGTCTATTTTGCTAATTTAATAAACAGTTTTATAGATTGGGTAATGATAGTCAATTTAGTTCATTTAATAGATCCACGCCAATGACTTCATTAGGAAATGATCAAAAAAAACAGTCCTCTACCAACACAAAAAATATAAATGAAGAATCAGATAATTATGGCTTAAAATGTGTCTAAGGATTTTTAAATGAAGAAAGGATAGAGTCCTTATTGGAAACTGAAAGTGTTAAGACGTTAATCACTCAAGATGTCTGGAGAAAACAAGGATGTAAATAATTGCAAAAAACAAAGGATTCCTTTACAACTTAGAATGGTCAGCCATTGAATGTTATTGGGTCATGAACGGCTTCCTTGAGAATTGGTGCTAATGAAGTCAAACTTGATGTTTTTTATGCAGTGGATCTACATAAAAAACATCCCGACTGCTTAACTAGTCTTGATTAGATGGGAAAAGTGCAAGGAACTAAGGATAAGCTTAAAGAAATTTATAGTTCTCTTGGTGGGGAAGAAGGAGTTAAAGACAGAAAAATCAAAGCTGTTGACCGAGGAGAATTATTAAAAAAAGAACAAAAGAAGATGGAATCATTTTTAGCTGAGAGCGAGGATATATTTGCTTACTCGATGAAAGAACTTGGTTGTTGCAGTTTTACGATGAATAAGATCAACACACAAGGAAGTGAACCGATACGAGAATCAGTCAGAAGAATTCCACATCACTTAAAGATAGAAATTAAAAACTGGTTAGAAGAATTTTAAGAAGTACGAGACACAAAAAATCCAACAAGGCTACTCGACGACGCAACCTTAAAAAAATAAAGTTTTTTATAAGCAGGAACATTTCCTAGCCTTAGAAGGCTTTTCAAGGCTTTCCAAGCCTTAGAAGAAGAGTCTATCAGAAAATTATTACCTCGCGCAATAGCTAAGTTTTCTTTTAGCCAAAAAATTTTATCTTTTTTTCTAGCTTTTTGTATTAAAGAACACTTGGCACGATATGTACCTCATTACAGAACATTTGAAAAAGCCTTTGAAAAAGCAAGCAATTCATTAAGGACGTCCCGTTCAGTCGTTAACACTTCAGCTAAAAAACAACCAGAAATTAAACAATTTGAATTAAAATTTATTAACTAATAAAATTTTTAACATGTTTTCAATAATTTTGTTTTTATTTTTTTATTTTTAATTTAATTTTAACTTTTTTACGAAATTTTACCACTTTTAAACTCAAATTTTACGAAATTTTTCGTAAAATATCGTAAATTTTTTTCTCGAGTTTGAGACTCTGATTTTGCTGAATTTGAGCTTAATTATTAAAAAAGTACTAAAAAACGGCGAATTTTTGGCCTTTTAGTTTTTACCCTTTTTAACGTAAATTTAGCGAAAATTTTACGAAAATTTACGTAAAATCTCACGTGTAAAATCACCACTGTATAAAAATGACGTGTGATTAGAGCATCTCTTGATCAGAAATGGTGACAAAAATTTTGACAAAAAAGTGAAGTACAACTTAAGTCTGACTTGAGTGATTTTTTTTCGACTTGGGTCGACTCATATATTTCGAGAAAAATTGACTTTGACTTGAGTCCTAATTGACTCATTGTCAAAAAAAAACGGCTCCGAACAATTTCAAGTCATTTGACCATAAATGACTTCATGTCAAACAATTAGTTTAATTTTTTTAAAGAAATTAAATAAATTAAGCTATAAAATCAATTTTTAAAATGAATTAAAACAAAAACAAAATCAATCGATAATGGTTATTTAATTAAAAAATGTTCTAAAATTCAGTTCTACATTAATGGGAAAAGGCAAAAATTTTTTTTTGGAAAAAAAAATCATACTTTAACTCTGTTTACGTCTCAGCTCCGTTTGTGTCCTCTGTTTACGCCTCCACTCTGTTCGGATTCTCTGTTTAAGACTCTTAAAGAATTTTGCTTATCATAATCATGAAAGTAAAATTTTTTAGAGACTTATTTGTTAGTCTGTCAAAGCTTTCGATTTAATAGAAAAAAATTTCATTCTCTAAAGCTAGATTTCTAGAAATTTGTGTTACTTTGTCTCTTGTTCTAAGAAAAATTTCCTTAATATTTTTAACACACCTTCAAAAGGAAATGCTGAAATTCTATTAATTAATCCAAGTTTAATAACTTGAAAAGGAAGATGAATATTACAATGAAAGTTGTAACCTAGAATTTCTCTTCCATAAAGTGTCTCAAATTATTAAAGAAACTGAATTTTGAAACTGAATATTCTATCATTTTGATTTTTACCAGCTTTCTTAACTCTGTTAAATGATTTTTAAAAATATTTTTTAAAATAGGGGTTGTAGCTAACATATCAGAGTATTGGTACAATATTGCGGAAAGCTGCTTTAACAAGCGGTGGAAGGTGAGGAATTTGGACAAATAAAGAATAAATTTGGTTTTTTTTCACGATTTTGAAAGAAACTTCTTCAATAGACAAGATTAATGAGACTCTTTTTTTTATATTTATGATAATATTGAGTATTGCTGATGTTGCTGGATTCATTATTGTCAAATTCGTCTGATTAAAATTTTAAGTAATTGGAAAAATTTTAAATGATTTAAGCTTTAAAAATATTTACCTCGATAGCTTTCAAGCGTCTCTTGATATTTTTTAAGAACTATTTCTAAATCTCTAATAAAGTCAAGTTATATTAATTTTGCCGGAGACAAATTCTTTTTGGCTTTCAGAAAAAATTTAATACAATCTCGCGAGTCACCAAAAATTGCTTTCGATTCGTTTTGACAAAAATTGCAAGCATTAAACTCGTGTTCAGATTTTATTTTCATTTTTTTCAATATTGAATTGAAGCTTTTTGGAATTTTATTATTTTGAGGAAGTATTGAACGAATATATAAAGGGTCGTGTCTTCTCCTTTTTTAGATAAATATATATTTCCGACGCAAAGCATGAACACAAAAATAAAATCAAAACTACTGATCCTCTCTTTTCATAAAATTCATCACTGAGATCAAAGCCATTTTCATCATCATCGTCATTATCATCATCAATATCAAAATTATCTTCTTTTTCATCATCGATATTATAATTTTCAGATTCATTAAATTCATCATCCTCGGAGTTTTCACCAAATACTTTTTCGTCATCTGATACTTCATTTAGACCTTAAATTTTTTCCTTAAAATATATTTTAATTGTATAATTTTGAGACTCTTCAGATTTTGCAGTTCTTTCCTTCCTCTTCCTTTCTTCTTCCTTTCCTATTCTTCACTCTTTCTCTCCCTGTTCATTTTGCATAATGAAAGGTAGAAGAATAGCTGAGCAAAAAAATTGAAGTTTTTTATTTTAATAAGTAAAGTGTAAGGTAGCATGAATACAGATCATTTTAGAAAATAATATTTTAATTAAAGGATAGATGGTTTTTATGTTATTTGGCCTTAGCATTCATTTGAAAAAATAATTAGTCCGACCTGTGAGACGTATCATGTTCCGGCAGAAACCCCCATCATAGGGGTCAATTTCGATATTTTGGACGATGAAACTTCCCGAAGATAGTTTTAACCGTTTCCGGGTAGTCGAGGACGCTCAATAAGAATATCTGCAAAATATCAAACGTCTGTATTGTGTTTTTGAGGAGATATCGTTAAAAAACCTTTCTTGAGTTTAAAGCGTTTTAAGTCCAGAACCGAATTATCAGATGGTTTGATAAATACATCATTTTGTAGAGAATTAAATTTAGAAAAAATTGTTTTGAGGCACTTTTTCGATATTGAGTTTAGTTTTTTATTTTGAATTAGTTGAAAATACTGACTGGAATTCAAGAATGATTTGCAAAAATTATAATTAAGTTTTTTGATAAAATTGGAAACTGATATTTTGAGTGACCCTTCAATGAGATCGTTTATTGGTATTAAGTTATTCAATGCTCAAGGTATTAAGAATGAATGGGAAAAAATAATAGCAAATCTTTTCATAATACAAATGGCAGGTACGAACAATATCGAAAACATGAAAAAAAATTAAACAAGAAACGAGCTGGAACTCAGTGTTTTATGTTGTAAAAAGCTTAATTAAATTTTCCAAACTAAAGATAGAACCGATTTTGAAATGTGGAAAAACAAAGAAGAAAAGAAAAAATTATTTTAAAGAGATTAACTTTACATTAACTTACCGTGAAAGGATCATCGAATGAACTTAAATTTTAAACGAACCTTAAATTCAAGGGGACTGAGTCTCAATTTTTAAAGTTTGGCTTATACAAACTATAACACTTAAAAACGATTTGAAGGCCTACCATGAATGCAAAATGTAAAACAAGACTGTTGAAACGAAATTCATATTTTGATGATATGAGCAACGGATTAATAACCTCAAATAAATCAAGACTTGAAGATTTCTTTACCGAGCCACTTTTTGAGGTCTCGTCCATGGTTGATCCTTATTTGAAACAACAACTCGGAATAAAAACCATCTTTGATTCTGATTTGAATCGAGTCATTAGTAACTAAATGATTCTAACTCAGACTCAGTCATCTCAAAAATGCCACTATCTGCCCTTTAGTAAAACATAATTAAATTTTACTTGAATCTGAACAAAAATCATCTGTTTTCACAACTTGAGATCATTGGCAAAATAGTTTGACAGGAGTGAAATAGCTGATTTACTAAAACCATAACAACGTAATTTTATAAGAAGAATATTATGGTCCATGAAGTCAATATGTTAGGTCAATAAACAAATAAATATCTATTAACCGTTTGCAATTGATTGTGTTCTTTTCGGAATCATCTCATGCGAGGAAGTTTAACAGCTATGATTCGATCAAGAGCCATAATGTTTATTCAAAAGAATCTTAGATTCATTCAGACAATGACTTACTTATTTATTTTTTTATGCATTCCCATAAATTGATACAGTTTGTCGGTAGAAATGAAAGCTGTTTCCTCTCGGTCTTCTTTTGCTAGTGATACTTGAAGAAATTCGCTTATGCAATCGACAGTGCTGATGACAAAAGAACCACCTAAAGCATAAACAGTGTCGTCGATTTGCGGGAGAGTATACAAATCTTCGATAGTGACTTCGTTTAGCCTTCGAAATTCAATGCAGAATTTATGTTCTTGATCCTTGCATTTCTGCTTCTTTTTCTTCACTAGTTCTATTGGGCTTGTCATAAGCTTTGACTTACTTTAATAACTTTATTTCTCATCATCTAATCAACTAGACGTTTCACTTCATCTTTGTTTAATCGGTGCTGCATTATCGGTGTTTATATGATGCTCGGTTAAATTGGTACGATAAGCTCCTAACTCAGACGATTGAAAAAATGCTTGTTTTTTTTCTTACAGTCGAAACAATTGTTTACGTTCACTTGTGTCTAGATTTTCACTAATCTTGATTTTTCTTAATTCCATTTTTATGCTTTCTTGACTTTAATTAGAATCTTGAGTCTCATCTTCCGCTGACATTGCTTCTTCGGCATAATATCTTCGTTTTTAAGAAATCTTGAATAAAACCGGTTTAAAAAAGTATTCAGAAGAATTTATTATATTTGTACTTTATGATATTTAAAATAAAGGTTTTAATTAAATAATATTTCTCTAATCTATAACATACCCGAATATAGGGCGGAGCCCTATATTCCGTTTAATTTTTTATATAATTATTAAAATACTGATAAAATACAAAAAGGAACAGGGCCAAATAAATTAAAATTTAGATAAAGGACAAAAAAGGAAAATGGTTTTTTAATAGTTAAATCTCATTGTTTATCCATATGTAAGTCCAGAATTTAAAATAAAAAAACAAAAAAAGTCTGGACTTGGACTTGACTTGAGACTTGTGACTTTTAACGCTCAAAACCCGGAGGGGTTTTTTGATCCTTTTTGGTACTTTTTATGCTTATTATTGGATAATAAACATTTTTAAAATAATAATTTTTTTCCATCCAAATCAAAAAATATTATAATTAATTAATTTTGATTAAAATGTCTTTATTTTAATACAAAAAAAAAGCAAACGTTACAGAGGGGTTTTTGGATCCTTCAAAAATATTGTCTTTTATTTCGTAAAATAATTATGCTTTTGATTCTCAACTCTATAATTCCTAGAAAAAATGATAATTTTTTTGAACCGTGTCTCGATGAAAAGCTCTGAACTTCTTACTAATGCGGATGACACCTAATCTGAAATCTCTGAATATAATTATAATGGTTTTGAGGAGAATGATGACTTTGATAATGATTTTGAAGAAGAAATGGAAACATCAAATCAACCATATACTGAATATGACTCAGATGGAGACTCAGATAATAAATAACCTGAGAAGAAGAAACTAATAATCAAAAAACTTCGAAAAAAGGACCTAACGGGTCAGATTGAATGACGGAGAACAGATAAGTCTCAGAGAAAAGATATATTTTTAATGAGAAAGTTAAGCCAACTAGCTATTTTATTTATTTATTTAAAATATAGTTCGGCAAAGCCTTGGCCGGTTGGAATGGAAGCTTAGTCCTTCCTTTCAGCCACAAGAAAAACATTTTTGAAACTAAATAATTTTAACCAAAATGTTAAATTAGATTAAAGTTAAATTTTAAATTTTTCAGTGAATTTGTTAAAAAAAAGAAAAACGACTTGAATAAATAAACATAAAGTTTTTGAGCCAACTAGCTATGCTAAACATAAAAAATGAGACCAAACTGTTGGCATTTTGCATTATCTTTGACTCATCCAATATATATATATTGAATTTTACCAATTGTCACCAGAAATTTGTAGATCCTAAACTTTCATATAAAAAAAGAGATAAGGTTCACGAAATTCAAAACTTTAGTGCTATCTGAATTTCACATTTTTGACTCAAAATTCGTAATCTACGCCCTCAAAAACCTCAGAAAAAAAATTTTTTTGAAGGGGGCAAAAAAAAAATTTTCTGCACCCAGGGTTCCAAAAATAGCAAACCTTTTAAAAAGTTGTTGTTCTTTAAGACTCAAAATCTCTAAGATAAAACTTAAAAATATTAAAAAAGTATATATATTCTGAAAGAGCATAAAATTCTCTACATGCTACGTTAATTTAGAGAAAAAAAAAGGGTGTGGCGGTTTTTGTTCGCTAAAAAAAGGAAAAAAATGTGTTTTTTCTGGTTTAAATCGTATCTCCTCCGAGGGATCAATTATGACCCGATTTATTTTTTTTTTAAAAAAATCTTGACAAAATTCTGAGCAAATCTATGGTTTTAATTTTTTATTTTATTGCTTTATTTTTCTTAAAAAATCTCTTTAAATCATGTGATTTTTAACAAATTTGTCAAATTTGTATTCTTTCAATAGAATTTTTAGATTAAACTAAAGAATTCGAAATTTTTAGGTGCTCAACTGGTGTTTTTTTCGATTTTCCCGAAAAATATGCTTTTAGAACCTGACCGTATGTCGGACCATTATTGTATCCTACTAAACACGTACGGTCAGGTTCTAAAAGCATATTTTTCAGGAAAATCGAAAAAAACACCAGTTGAGCACCTAAAAATTTCGAATTCTTTAGTTTAATCTAAAAATTCTATTGAAAGAATACAAATTTGACAAATTTGTTAAAAATCACATGATTTAAAGAGATTTTTTAAGAAAAATAAAGCAATAAAATAAAAAATTAAAACCATAGATTTGCTCAGAATTTTGTCAAGATTTTTTTAAAAAAAAAATAAATCGGGTCATAATTGATCCCTCGGAGGAGATACGATTTAAACCAGAAAAAACACATTTTTTTCCTTTTTTTAGCGAACAAAAACCGCCACACCCTTTTTTTTTCTCTAAATTAACGTAGCATGTAGAGAATTTTATGCTCTTTCAGAATATATATACTTTTTTAATATTTTTAAGTTTTATCTTAGAGATTTTGAGTCTTAAAGAACAACAACTTTTTAAAAGGTTTGCTATTTTTGGAACCCTGGGTGCAGAAAATTTTTTTTTTGCCCCCTTCAAAAAAATTTTTTTTCTGAGGTTTTTGAGGGCGTAGATTACGAATTTTGAGTCAAAAATGTGAAATTCAGATAGCACTAAAGTTTTGAATTTCGTGAACCTTACATCAGCTTTTATCGATATTTATTAAGCGAGAGGTGTTTTATGTTATCATTGGAATTTAATATTTTTGGTATCTAAAATTTGAGAAAAAAAATGTTAAAAAAATTAAATGCCTAGAAAAAAAGGATTTTTTTGTAATTATTCAAAAATAATGATTACCGTATTTCCTTGCGCAATATCCCACTGGGAACTTAAATGAGACATGATCTAATGTCTCTAGGAAATTATATGAAACTAAGCAATTTTTGCAATAATAATAACCCCTGTACATTATATGAAACATTAAGTGACATTAAGTGAAACAAGGTAATTTTACTCTGAAATTTTGAATAACATTGAACTTTATGTTCAGGCGTGGTTGAAGCTCAGTCATTTGATTCAGTTAATCTTTTTTAATTAATCTCTTATAAAAGAATTTTATTTCTTTAGCCCCATATAAACAGCTATATAATATTTAATAATCAAATAATAAATAAAAAAATATCCGTTTCATTTAATGTTCGAGGGTTATTAAAGTTTTAAAAAAGCAATAATTTCATATAATTATCTATAGGCTTTAAAGACATGTCCTGCTTAATATCCCAAGGATATTACGCGAGGAAATACGTTATATCACTTTTCTCCTAATTTTAAAAAATTAATTTTACTATTTTGTACCGGTTTTGTGAGATTCATTACAAAAGGACAGAACAAGATGATAAAAAATTGAATAACTTTTTTTCTTAATGTTCAAAATTAGTTAAGTGAAGGCAACATGGTGCAACATTCATAGTAGCATTTTTGTAATTCTGGTATAACTGCATATTAGGCAGAAATTAAATTTCAATATAAAATAGGTTTTCTACATCATTAGCAGGCTTTGACAGCTTAAGCAATTATATTGTCAATCGTTTATCATGTCGCATTCACTGAACTAATTTTGAACTTATTCAAAAAAAGTCATTCAATTTTATCATTTTGTTCTGTTCTTTTGTACTGAATTTCAGGTATTTTGGTATTTTTTTTTATTTAAAAGAACAGAAACAAAAATTAAGAATGAAAAAACTTTTTTACTCTTTAATTTTTAATTTCTCTTTAATCTTTTAATTTTAAATTTTTTACTCTGAGTCAAAAAATTTTTCTGCAAAATGTACCCAAATTGAGTCTCTGCAAAAACTCTGCAAGTCTGCAAAGCACTAAATGTATTAGAAAATAATTAAAATTAAATTGCAGAGTTTTTGCAAACTTAATTTTAGGTACATTTTGTAGCACAATTTTTGGACTCAGAGTAAAAAGTCTTGTTCTTTGCTCCAAAATTCACAATGCCATCAATTTCAGTAATTTAAGTCTAATCTTCTTGAAACAATGAAAGTCAAAATACTCAAATTAGTTAAAGTAAAAATAAAAAATTTTTGAGAAATAATAGTCTAAATTTTTATTGAAAAAATATCTAATTAATTTAGCACTTTATACTGTACAAAAACGCAAATATACAAAAGTTCACAAATAAATAAATCAAAGCTTAACATTCAAGGAGGAATATCTTTTAAAGGTGCTAAAGATTTTGCTTTTAAAAGCTTAAAATTAAGTTTAAAGTATTTGTTTGAGTAAAATTTCGATCCTTTTTTTTTTATTAAAATCTATTTTGTCTGTATTTTTTTTCTAAAAATTTCCATTAATTTAAATAATATTCAGTAAAAAAAATAATAAAATTAATTAAAAAATTTTACAAAAATGATAAAATCAATTATTTTTGAATAATTACTAAAAATTTGAAATCTTCTGATACCATTTTTTACCTTAATTATCAAAATTAGTTATTCTCAAATTTCGTAAAAATATATAAATTCAAATGATCGTGTCAACACTGTAAGTTTCTTAATATGTGAGTTTAAAAATAAATTGGAGCCATGAATTTTTTTAATTTATCTTCTATTATTTGACTTTGACTTATTTGACAAATTATGGCAAATTTGACGATAATAAAAAAAAATATTTTTTTTTATTTTATTTTCCTAAATTATTATTTTAATTAATAAAGAAATAAAGAAAATTCAATCCGACATTGCCGACTTCTTCATTATCTCCAATTTTCTGTTTTATTTTTCAAATTGGGTGAACATTCATTTCAGAGATTTATTTTTTTAGAATAATTAATTAATAGAAATTTTATCATAGGATTTTTTTCATCAATTGATAAACTGTGATAATTTTTAAGGAAAAATTAATTTAAAAAAAATTCTAAAGTCTTGTAAAAAAAAAACATAATAAAAACTTAAAATTATTTTTTTAATTTCAGGTGTTTTTTTTCGATTAATAAATTGTGTCATAAATCAGAAGGAGCTTCAGATCGGTATAGATAAACAAATTAAAATATAAAAAATCTCTCAAATTAATCGAAAATAATTTCCAATTTTGTCAAAAAAATTTATTTTAAAAAAATCTTTGAGTATATTTGTGTGAAATAATTTTGAGTAAAAATTTATTTTTTTTCAATTTTTCTACGAATTGATTCATCTTGATTAAAGAGATATAAATTAAAAAAAAATTGTAATTGGTTAATTATTCTCATATTTTTAATCTAGCAATTTTTATTTTTTTGTTTTTTTTTCGCCAAACAATTTTTCTACTACCAATTAATGTTCAAAATTTATTTGTCAAGAAAACAAACATAAAGCAAGAAAAGAACCGCTTTATTAGTAAGTGATGCGATAAGGTTTATTAATTTTTTGAATTTTCGATACATTTAAAAAATAAATTTTTATTTTAATCACAAAATTAATGGTCCTAAATTGAAGCGTTTAAGCCTTTTTTTCTTCTTATTTTTCTAATTTTGATCAATATGCTTGAAATTGATTGATTCCTCTCATTTTTGAAAAGCCGACTTGTATCAGAAGTCTAAATATCAGCACGCATCAGTTATGAAAAGGTAAATTTGTGTCCATTTTTTCAAAAAATTTACATCGGCCCCTTTTCCTCTAGATATAAAACTCGTATTGGAACTAAAATAATATTTTCTCATTTTCAATGTATCATTAGAAAAAGCGCTAAGATTCAATGGTCTCCCGGCTGGTCCTTGATCAGCCATATCAAAAGTAATAAAAATGAACTAAAATTAAATAGGCCTTTTTAAAAATAATTAAAATTTAAACAAGAAAAAAAAATTAAGCGGCATGACTGTAAAACTCTCAATTAAGATCTAGTTTAAATTAATTAAAAAACAAAACTGCAATTGGTGCACGCTTTTGACATTAAACTCATCATCATGATTATTAAAGAATCATTTAAGTTTTTCAAACGAAATTAATAATCTACTAGAGAAGCTTACTTTTGTATTCGCCTATAAAAGCATTTAATTACTTCGTTTAGAAAAGTATCAGCTTGATTAGTCTGTTTGAAATACCTTTTTTTCAGGTATTCTAATAATTATTTTTTTATTATTTATTTGTTTTTTTGTTCTTCGTATAAAAAGTAAAAAAAAAAACAAATAATTTTAATAGTAATTTTTAAATTTGATAAGATAGCGAACATAGGTAAAATTATTTAAAGATAAGATTGGAAATAATAATAAATTGAAAGCCAGAAGGAGCCTGGAAAAAAAATAAAAAATTTTAAGATTTTTTAGAACCAACTGTACAGAGATATTTAGCATTTTTTTTTCATTGAAATCTTTTTTTTTCTTAAGAACTTTGGAATGATTTTTCCAAAACTTTAAAATGAAAATTTCTAATTTTTTCTTCACAGTTTTGTTGTTCAGCTATCTATTTATAAAAAAAGTCTAAACGACTTGAGATTCATTAAATGTTAAAGAATTATTAAAAAAAAAATTTTGACTTTTTTTTCGAGAAAATGTAAAACATTATTTTATCTTTTTTTTTTCAAGGATATAAGGTAGTTCTGAGATCAAGTGAATGCATGATATTTTTAAATTATTAAAAATTTAAAAAATTATTAGTCTAATGTTTTTTAATGATTTTATTGACTTTTTGCTCTAAAATATTCCACTTAATATTAAGAACAGAACATTTATAAACAGAATAAAGAAATTTTAATTTAAACTTAACAAGAAAAAATTGCCAACAAGACAAGCCTTTTAGTCAATGGAACTGAATTCTCTAAGAGATAACAAAGTTTGTGATCAATTTTACTAAAACTTTTTTTTGTGAATTTGTATTCATCATTTATGATTTTTCTTCCATCTATTTTTATATCAATTTTTCTTTTCATGAGTTTGGATGTTTCCGCGGATCTCGCCTTGAATTTTTTTTTTTAAATAAAAATTAAATTGATGACATTTAAAATAAAAAATGACAATAAAAATTTTATTTGGTCTGTTTCATGGAATAATGCTTCAAAGAAATTACTCAGAGGAAGTTTCAAGTCAAATCGGTGCATATTATTTATCTGTTTATCTGTGACGATCTAAAGCTCTTTCGGATTAGAAAATAAATCAAAAATAAGTAAAGCTAAATATTTAGTAAAATTTAATAGAAATTAAAAATAATTATACATTAAAATTGATAAATTAAAATGAAATATTTTTAAGGAAAGGTTCAAATAGTAGGATAAAGAATCATAGTCTTTGGTTCATCTTTAATTGATTCGTTGTTGAAGTTTTTTTTTTCACAAAATAACGAGAAAAAAGAAAAAAATTAGAAAATATAAATAAAGCTCAAAATGAGTAATAGTTATAAAGATTAAAAAATAAGCATTTCAAATTTGAATTTGTTTAAGAAATTACTCAAACCCTTATTTTTACTTTTTAACATCGCCTCAAAGGCGTTCATTGAAATAAATAATAAATAAATAAAATAAATCGGTGCAGATTATCACGATCACAAATACTACTTATTTTTTATCTATGTTTATCAGATTTAAAAAAAAATCAAAAGAATAATTAAAGTCAACACTAGAAGATCCAATTTTTTTTAACCATTGAGACCAGAGAAGTCTAAAAAACTTTTTTTATAACATTAAATGAAAAAAATAATAATTTTTTTTTGGCTACTTTAATTATATATTTAAAATTTTATGTTATTATTAAAATAATTTTAATAATATAATTGGAACGCTTTAAAATTGCTGAATTCTAGGAAAAAATAAGTAAAATATAGAAAAAATTGCTCACTTAGACCCCATAAGTTTTTAAAACTTCTATTCATTTTAAATAAAAACAAAGGGTTTTAATGGCTGTTTTTTGTCTCTTATTTTACAATTCTATGTTATTATGAATATAAAAATAATTAACTAATTCAAATATTTTAATAATTACTGAATCCAAGGACAAAATTAGTGAAAAACATTTCAAAATTTTTTAAAAGTTTATAAAGCATCATTGGTTTTTATGTTAATATTTTTTCAATGATCAAATCATTTTAGAAAATTGTTTTACTTTTTTTTTACTTTTAATTGTTTTAATTAAATTAGGCGGCAAAAAAATTCGATTATTTTTTGTTGGGTCTTTATTTAATTTAACTTTTAAAAGTGAACAAAAAGTCTTAGAGGCCTCTTGGGTCTTCTGGGGTTAAATATTAAGTAAAATTGAATACAAATTAAAATAAAAGAGTATTCAAATAAAATATTTTATTTTATTTATTTAATTTTTTTCAATTTCTAAAGAACTAAAAACTCTATTTTATTTTTACCATTTTTTTTGCAATAATTGGGTTTAAACGAAGGCGTAAGCCATTCGGACGAACCTGGGTATCACCCCCTAATTATATTTAAAAAAAAAAAAAAAAAAATTTATTTGTTTGTTTGTACCGAGCTATTGCTCCTTAAGAATTAAAAAAAATAAAAAGATAAATAAAATATTATTAAAAAATGATTTAAATAATAATCTAGAAGAGCTTAATTTTTAGCTCGTCTACAAAAGCATTTAATTGCCTCGTTTAGAAAAGTATCAGCTTGATTAGTCTATTTGAAATACCTTTTTTTTGTTGTAGTTGCTTTTTTTCTTTTCAGATATTCTTTTTTATTATTTGGCATCATATTTTTATTCGATGATTAATCGATATTTATTTCTATTTGCTAGAAAAAAAATTGTAGCTCTGCAGCCAATGAATTTTTGTTGTCTTCTATTTGTTTATTTACAATTGGATTGTTAGAATTTTAGACACACGTTTAAATAAAACCATTTTGATCTACACACTCCAAATTGACAAAAAATTTGCTATCAAACCTCACAAAAATGTTCTTTGAAAGCAACATGATCAAATCGGAGCTTGTTGAATCATTCGAAGATCAATCTAAGCTGATGGGCCAGTGGCTAAACGATTTGGAGGCGTCACCATCTTCTTCCTGCTCCTTGCCGGACTCTCCTTTCAATTTCAACGCCGAACTCCTCCAGTCAAGCTACACAGACAATCAGTATCAAACGCAGCATCAGTACGAGTGGCAGTTTCAACAAAACCCATGCGAGTACGAAAGCTTTCCCACTCAATTTACAGACTATGGCTCCAGCGCCGACTACTACAACCCCAGCTACTATCAAAGCTACAATCGTAGCGACTACTCTTACTACTATCCGACTAGCTGCCAAAACGTGGACACCGCGGCCCAATTCAGAAATTCAATTGAGCTCGACAACTCGAACATATCAGCTTCTTTTTCGTGTAGTCTCACAGAGACTGACGACGATGACTTGATTGAACACTTGGACAATGCCAAGAGGTTGATTATTTGCGGCGATCGGGGCCAGCCGAGGCAGACCCGCAAGCAGATGAGCAGTCAAATGGATGAGTGTGTGAGTGCAGAGTCGAATGCAAAGAGGAAACGAAAGCGCATTTTGAATCGGATGCAGAGAGCCGAAGCCACAATGCGCGAAAAGAGAAGAATGCTTAAACTGAACAAGGCTTTTGAAGAGTTGAGAAAAGTGTTGCCCATTTCGGAGTTTGCCAAAAATAAGCTGTCCAGATCCGAAACACTCAAGTCGGCCATCGAATACATTGAGCGCATGTCTCAACTTCTGTCCATATAGCATTGAATTTTTACTCTTTAATTTATTGTACATTTTATCACAAATAAATATTTTATAGCCAAAATAAATTATTAAACTTTTTCGACTTTTACTTTTTTTATTTTCTACAGCATGACAGGTGAAGTAGTGGAACCTGTAACAAGCTGACAGTGCTGCAGCATCAAAAGCTTCTTCAATTTTTTTTTCCAGCGATATTCAAAACATATATCATTTATTTATTTATTTATTTATTGTTAAAAATTAACCTCCATTGAAGGAGAAAGAGTAAAAAAAAAAAAAAACTATATATCATTCAACTTATCATTCTGTGACTCAAAAACGCATTCAAATTCTGAACTACTGATGACTTTAGAACACACTGCGTTTGTAAGACCGCATCTTGAATACTGTACAGCAGAAGTTCTCTGCAAAAGAAAGACATTGCTGGGCTAGAAAAAGTTCAACGTAGAGCTAACAAACAAGTGTCTCAGGAATCTCAACTTAGATTAGCAAAAGCTAGAGGGTAGAAGGAGAAAAGGTGACGCAATTCAACTATTCAATTATTTAAAATTTTAACTTCTCTTTCATCTCTTCCATTTTTTTCTTTTTAATTTTTCATTTTTTACATCATCTAAGAGATCTTTTTTTTTTTTAATAAATAAATATACACTTTCTTCCATTAGTTAGAAATACAATATTAGGAACTGTTCATTCAAAGATCAAGTCTACTTATCTTTAGTGTATATTTAAACTGTTTTAACAGTAGCTATATCAAAAAAAAATTTTATATACGATTTAAAATAATTTTATTTTCTCTCAAATTTTAATGCAAATTTAGCAGACACTTTAAATATGAATAGCATAAAATAAAAAATAGAAAAATGATAAAAAATAACTATTAAAATTGAGTTTGTCACTAGAAGGGATCTTTTGAAATGATAATTAGAATTGGAAAAAGAACAAAATTTAAGGTGAGTCTTCAATTTATAATTGATTGGTAATCTTGTCAAAACGTCTTTAAAAGTGACTAAATTTTTTTTTTGATAGTTTATTTAATATATTTTTTAAATGGCTTTGAGTAATTAAACTCCTTTCACCATTGTTAGAAGAATTTTTAAATATTATTAGAGTTTAAATAATTTCAAAAAGAACAAATTACAAATACATTTTAGAAAAGTTACAAGCTTTGAACTATCCACTAAAGGATCTTCTATTGCTTTTATTTTGCTTAAGCAATATCTTGCCATTGTTTTCATTTTTTTCTTAATTCTAATTTTTCCTCCACTTTTTCTATTTCTATTTATTTATATAAAATCAATTTAGGGAAATTTCCAGACAGTACCGACTGGCTACGCCTTCTTTTCAGTCCACATGTTGACTTTTTTGTTAAAATTTTAAATTTTTAATTAAAATTGGGAATTAAAAAATATTTTTTTTTAATTTGAAACGAGTCAAAATAATTTAAAAATTACTAATAAAATTTTTTTGTTATAAATTTATATTTAAAATAGCTGGCTTTTGTGTTTGGATGTTGAGTGGAAAATCGAATGGGGTTTTGGATTATTGGGGACCCTGGTTCGATATTGCAGTCTCATAAATTTAAACACAGCTTTGGTTCACGCAAAAAATTCCATCTAACCAATGTTAAAGCAATCTATACTTACATCACATGCTCCAAAGTTTTATTTTCAGCTTAAAATTGATCCAGCGATACAAATTCAATACAAAGAAAAAATAGAAAAAAATGATCATTTAATTTTTGGTAAAAATACCAATCTTCAGTGCCGTATTAAACTTAAAAAAGTTGATTTTAATTCTTTTTTACTTATCAAACACAACACCTATCTATATTATAGCTTGATTGAACCGATGGCTAAATCGAAAAGTGGAGAACAAAAATTCATTCAAGAATTATGAATTGCTTTGTCATCAAGAAATCAATATTAAAATTTTCGACATTCAAACTTTCAATTTTCAATAACATAAACTTAATTTTGTTAGAATTTGTTTCAAAATTTGAATTATTTAACTTGAATGATTTGTTGTTAAATTTTTTCAAATAATTTTGTAATTAAAAAAAAATAAATTTTTATTTATCATCTTTATTTTGTAGTGAATTTTAATAAATGAAGTGTTATTCAGTTTTTTTAGACACGGGCACTAGTCTGTTGATTAACCTTAAAATTGAAAAAAATAAATAAATATAAATAATATACAAAAAAATAATGTCAGAATTTGTTTGTTTTCACCATCTCTAATTTAATTTAATATTTGTTTATAAAGTTAATTTAATTAATTTTAAGGTTTTAAAAATTCAAAATGCCAAATAAATTTGAGTTTTTTTAATTTGTCAAAAAGTTTATCAAATTTTGAATTAATTAAAATAAAATAGCTTTTATTAAATTAGCTTGTCTTTTTATGTTTATTAATTATTGATAAATTTCAATTGGAATATTTTTTTGACTTTGTCTCAAAATAAGGCTTTTGAAATTTTAACCCAAATTGAAACAATTTAGTTTTTTCCAATTAAGTGGATAAAAAGTTAATGAAATTAAAATATTTGTAATATTTAACTCATATTTTATGACAATTAAACAGCTAAAAGCAATAAAAATAATTACTAAGAGTCATATTCATCGTATTGCTCGTCAATATTGTTCCATTCTATTTAAGTGCTCATCATCTACTTAGTTATTGTACGAAGCTGAATTTTTAAAGTTTCAAATTGCTTCGATTTGTAATTCAAGATATTTTAAGTGCACAAAAACATTTAAGCTAATCAGATAGAGCATACTTTTAGACCACACGACTTTCTTTAGGTGTAAAAATTCTCCTCAAGTGTGCCAAATTAATTTGTTCTTTGTTAAAGTCTTACTTTAAGAACTCATAAATTACTGTCTTATTCAGTAACAGTTGGAAATTGTTGTTTACTGGTGTCATGCTTTTTAGTTTATTTTTCTTCTTTAACTTTTTTGACAGAATTTGGTTTTGAATTAATTTCTTTTTAATAGTCCATCAATCGATGCATATCGATTCCAATTTTACTCAATGTTTACAACTATTAAATGCAAATATTGCACTAATCTCTAAGTCATATTTAGATAATTCCTCAAGCATATCCATAACACCTTGTTAAATATTATTAGCAACTAATGATCTATGCAACATAATCACATTTGGAACTATTCATTCTTGATAATCATAAAAAAGTGCATAGAAAATACAATTTTGTTCACAGTCTGATTCAACATTAGGAATGCACATATAAGATCAAGTTTTTAAAGAAATTTTAAAATCATCTTTTTTTTGATAATAAAAAAATGAACTAAATTTTTATTATCTAATTTATTTTTAACATTCTTAAACAGAGTTGTTTAAAAGTCAAAAGTCTCAAGTCAAGTCCAAGTCCAGACTTTTTTTTAATTTTCATTCAAAAGTCCAAGTACAGGCTTTAAAATTTTAAATACTGAAGAAGAAATTTAAGCTAAAATTGCAACAAAATTCTGATATATGGCAAATCTATTGCATTAGACAACCCAAGAGTATATAAATTTTTTGAAATGAAGCCTGATCTAGCAAATTTAAAAAATAAATTCTGGGCTTGGACTTTTTTTTGGGACTTTCTGTTCTTAAGTATTCAAAATATAATATTTAAAATTGAGAGATAATTCTTTTTCCCACAAAAATAATAAAAACAACCACAAATTATATAATGTAATAACAATAAAACAAAAATAATATTTGTCTAATTATTTTATTAAACTGTCACTAAAGAAGAAAAATAATAACAAAAATAAAAACAATGTAACTATTTTATTTGAATTTTTTTAATTGAATCGTAACTTAATTATTAAAAAAAAATAAAAAACAGAATGCCGACTAATTTTAGTTTAGCTTTTTAGTCCAACCTTTTGGAGAGTAAAAACCTCGTTTTTTTAAATTTTTCTGTTACATTTCTCGCATTTTCTCTCATTTTCGGTAGTTTCTTGTGAACTACCAGGCATTGTCTGACCACAATTCAATCGTTTACTTGTTGTCTCTTGTTCAAGTTTCAACGCTTATTAAAAATAATAATCTCTAAAACTCACTTTTTTCTTATTTAATTGATTTTGTTTGATATTATATAAATTTGTAAACAATTAACAATAAAGTGCAATTATATTAATTTAAGTTGGCAAAATAATTAATTTGTAATCATTTTTTATTTCAGTTAAATAAATATTAAAATTGTGATAGGTATAGTATTTTGTATATTATAATTAGAGAAAATTTTATTAAAATTTAATAATATAATAGGATAATTTAATTATCGTCCTTTAAAATTTAAAGGTGAAAAAAATTCAATTTTTGTTATTTTTAACTAAAATTGGATCATAACAGCTCCGCTAAGGTCATTTAAATTAATAAATAACCAATCAATCATGAATAAGCTAAAAAAGAACATGATTATTAAATATTAACAAATTTTTACGGTATAATAATCTTTTATCTAGGGCTACTATAAAAGTGCAAAAGTTATCTCTCTTGTTTCAAAAAATAAAGTTTTGAAAATGTTTTTTTTAAACAATAAAAAATCTGAAAAACAAGCTTATTTGAAAAATGATCTATTAAACTGAGCTTAAATTCATTATATTTAATTCTGATTAATTTCAGTAGGATTTTGATTGAAGTGAATAATTTTCAAATAAAAAATCTCATTCTTTTCTTCGCAAAAATTAAAAATTTTAAGAATGAACTTAAATATAAATACCTTTTCGAATTGTTTTAATACTAATACTGAAACCATGAATGATCTTAAAGCAATCGTACCTTGTTCTTGAGCTAATACATAATATTTATGTGAACATGAAGTTAATATTCACAAATCCTTAATAGGATCAATCTTGGATAATTCTTTTTCTTGTTTAAATTCATTCTCAGAAACTAACATCAAAAAAATACAAATTATTCAAAATTCAGCAGTTTATTTTGAAGCCGAAATACAATACCCCTTCCAATATTATTAACCAAGAGTTGTTTAAAAGTCCAAAAATAAATTCCAAGTCCGGACTGTAAAATTTTTTTCTTTTTAAAAAAAGTTTGGACTTGGACTTTTTTCTAGAATAAAATCTAATAAAATAAAATTCTACATGAACTTCGAGTCATGATTAACACAATTTATTATTTTAAAATAAAGTTCACGAAATTCAAAACTTTAGTGCTATCTGAATTCCACATTTTTGACTCTAAATTCGTAATATACGCCCTCGAAAACCCCATAAAAAATTTTTTTTGGGGGGTGCTAAAAATAAATTTTTTTCACCCAGGGTTCCAGAATATATTCATATTCATCTTGAAAAAAAATTAAAAAGTTTTTGGACTTTTGAAAAAAAAATTATAAAATGTTCGGACTTGGACTTGACTTGAGACTTGTGACTTTTAAGCAACTCTGAATTCGAGTCAGGTCATTTGACTTGACTTGAATTTTTTTTTCCTGAAATCAAGTCATTTCCATAACTTTGACTTAAGAGTGGCCGCAATAATAACTACCTGCAACGGCAAAAAATTAATGTGGCTGCGATTTCTTAATTTCTACTAATTTTTATATATAATATATAATATATATATTATATACATATATTATATATTTTTCCAACATTTCTCCCCTAGGCCAAGATTTATTCAATATTCATTAAAAAATTAATTTTTGACAGATTCTAATTTATGCTTTATTAGCCTTTACAACTGGGTGAAGTTACCTGCTTGATAAATTTTTTTTATTTTTTGGTTATTTCATTTGATCAACTTTTAATAAAAAACAAACTATAAAATCTTTTAAATCATTTCATGTCATAACTTGTGATGCACTCTTTTAAAAGATAATCAATGTTCATATGTTTTGACCAACAATCATTAATCAGAATTGTTTAAAAAAATTATCTATTAACTTCAAATTAAATAATTAAGTATCTTATGAAAGTTCAAAAAACTATTTTTAAATATACTTAAAAATAGTTTTTAAGTATAAAATAGTTAATAAGTATATATACTTATTATATATTTAATTATAAGTCATAAATTTGATTGCAAAAGCTTTGTAGGTTTTGTGAATTTCAAATACAAATTGAACAAAAATTCTTCATTTTTTGCTAAATTAAAATTAGAGTTGATAAAAAATATTAGAAAAAATACTGCAACATAGTACAAAATACTTTGTTGTACCTTCTTTTCCTTAAATAATTTTCCTCATCTATAAAAGACAAAAAAAAATAGTCAATTTAAATAGATTATTTATTTGATTTACTATAAAAAAATAAAATAAAATTCTTTTTGTTATCTAAAAAAGGAGCAACAAAGTATGTTGCACTATGTTGCAGTAATTTTTTTAATATTTCTTATTAACTTTAATTTTAATTTAGCAAAAAATGAAGAATTTTTGTTCAATTTGTATTTGAAATTCACAACACCAATTTTGTCAATATTCAAAAATCCAAAAATTTTATTAATTTAGAAAGATTTATTTTAACTCGCGAAAAAATTAAGAAAAAAAAATTGAAAAAATTATTAAATTCAATGAATTTTCTTGATAAAATAAAAATCTATACATGTTTGAAGTAATTTTTTGTTAACAATAACCACAATTTGCAGCTTGATCAGACGGAGTTTTGTTTCCAACATTTAAACCATTTGATCTATTCTCCCATAGGCCTGGAGTCTGAAGAATTTTCTCGACCAATTCATCGAAAGCAATTTCAACACCTTCTTTAGTCTTTGCGCTTGCTTCTATAAAGAGCATCGAATGCTTTCTGGCGAATTTTAGGCCTTCTTCTTTGGTGACTTCCCGATTCGATTTGTCTATCTTGTTGCCAATCAACATTTTTACTATGTCTGGCTTGTTGGCAAAAGTTTCAAGCTCATTCAACCAATTGTCTAGTTTAGTGAACGTCTCCCGACATGATACATCATAAACGAGAATAGCACCTTGGGCTCCACGGTAATAGCTTGGTGTAAGTGTTCTGAACCGTTCTTGGCCTGCTGTATCCCAAATGGCTAATTTTGTTTTGTTGCCTTCTATGGTCAGAGTCTTCACTTTGAAATCAACTCCTATGGTTGCTGAAAGCTGTGGATCAAACAAATCATCAGTGAATCTGAGCAAGATGGAAGATTTTCCCACTCCACTTTCTCCAATTATTAATATTTTCAATGTAGTTAATATATCATCATCCATTATTAAAAAAAATAGAATATAAAATTTATCTCTTTTAAAATCAACTTGAATAGAAAGCGATTTAATTGTGAAATATAATTTGCGAATATTTTTTTTTTATTATAAAATCGAAATAATTTATGAGAAATTAAAAAATTTAATGCTATTCTTTGAAATTTTAATTTCCAATTCTTTTTTTGGCCAATCTTAACAAATGTTTAAATTTTCAAAATCGATTATTTATTAAAATTGATGTACCAGTTTTTAGATTTAAACAAATTTCAAAGGTTTATACTCAATAAAATTTTTTATAGAAAAAAAACTCATTTTTAGTAATATTAAAACAGTCAGAATTAAAGTTAAATCTAGATAATTGTTCCAAAATTTTAAGTCAAATGTTTTTTTTTTGAAATGAAAATTTTTGCACAAATTCTATAGATTTAGAAGCTTTTTTAAAAATGAAATAAATCAGGTTCAAAATTGTTTAAATCAGAATAATTTTTAGCTTTTTTTTATATTTTCAAAAATATTTTTTTAATAAAATTCAACTGAGTTAAGAAAAAAGCACGGTACAAATTTAGAGCCTAAATTTAATAAAAACAAAATATTATATGGTCAGGAAAATTATGTTTATTTAATCAGTAAATATACTTCAGTAAATTAATTAAAAAGAAATAGCAAAAATATTTATTTATTCAGTAAATTTATTGAATTTTAGTTAACTGACAATAAAATTACTGTTTGATGTCACGATTTCTTCAGCATCAACCTCAGTATTATAGCTACGATAATCACTTATGCGCTGCTCAGATGATGTCGTAACTGAGATAGGATTCTAAAATGCAAATAAATAAGTAAACTGAGACTTTGATGCATATATCAAAATCTGACTTTCTTACTCTTTTATATGCATCTTCAGTGCAAGAAATGAAAACTTTGACAACTATTTCACTGTTTTATTATTACCGATTTTATTAATTAATTTGCTGAATTAATTGTAATTATTATTTGTTAAAAATAATTTTGCTGAAAATAATTTTCTGAATAAAATTAACTTATGGGATAATCATTTTTACTGAATAAAATATTATGTTTACTGATAATTTCTATTATTTTTACTGAAGCGATAATCATATGCCTTTAATATATTAGTAATATTCATAAAAAATCATCGTTTTTGGTTACAATTTTATTATCAATATTTATTGGTCCTATTTGGAAAACTCTTTCTCTAATTTTTTAAATTGGAAAATTTTATTCAATATTGAGTGCTAATTTAAATCTTTTTTGTCCTGAAATAAAATATGTTTTTTGACCACCGTTATTGTATAAATTTGTGAAATTACTTTTGAATATTATAAAGTCTTTCAGTCTTGGATCCCATGATTGTTTTAAAATATGGAAAATGGATAATTATCCAAAGTAAACAATGATTTACATTATTTATTATGCATTTATTTATTTAAATGAGTTGGGTATCATAAACATTAAATTGGAGAGTAAAATAAAATAAAATCGTAGAAAAAATTCTAAATAATAGATTTAATTGATGAAAATAAAAGTATTAAGGTGAATTTTAATTTGAAAAAAAAAATAAAACTGAAATAAAATAAAACTCAACTGAGCTCGATCAATTTTTTATTTATTTCGAAAATTAGTATGGGAACATCCCGAACGGCATGATAACTTCTGTTCAGTCCCCTTGTTAAATTTCAATTGTCAATATTTTACAAAATTACGTATAAAGATAAAAAAAGGAAAAGGGAAGAAAAGAAAAAAATTAAAAATTTGTTCGAATGGTGTGATATTATATCTTAATATCATATCTTAATAAAATATCTCTCAAATAGAAAATGGACTCTAAAACTCAAATACACTAGGTAATCTTTACAAATCCTTAATAGGATCAATCTTGGATTATTCTTTTTCTTGTTTAAATTCATTCTCAGAAACTTATATCAAAAAATACAAATTATTCAAAATTCAGCAGTTCGATTTATTTTGAAGCCGAAATACGATACCCCTTCTAATATTAAAAATCAAGAGACCTTCAATAAACTAAATCTACTAACAGTTTCAAATCGAATTTTCGAGTTGAGTGAGAGATATGTCTGGGCAAAATTGAGTCATTCTTTTCCACTGGTCATCAACCTCGTGGAAGAATATAGAAAAGGTTTCAAATCAAGATATATCGAATATCCAAATCCATTGTGTAATTTTTACCTAGTAATTTCTTCTTTTTTTCCTGAAATTTTTTATTCTGAAGTCACTAGACTGGGCTTAAAAATTTTTTACTGACTTGAATTTGAAAAAACTTTAAAATGACTTTTTTTTCTGACTTTTACTCAAGTCTGGCGTATACCTGGGTTAGGGAATTTGATTCAGCAAAAATAACGATCGTAATTTCTTAAAAATTTTTAGTTTTTATAAATACTTGCTCTGATAAAGTGAAACGAGAATTTTAAAAGTTAAACACTAGAAAAATTATAAATATTGAATAATTGACAATTTTAATAATTGAATAGTTGAAAAATTATAAGAATCTTAGATGGTTCATTTTTCTAAAGATTTCTCAATATTCCTGTAGCTTTTACGTTATTACCCTCGGGACAGTCTACCCGATCTTCCAGTTAGACGTATTGGAGCATGTTCTTTTGCTCCTTCTTAACTTAAACACTCATGGTTAACTTTACAGGGATAAAGTGACAAAGATGTCGCTATATAACAATTCCAGACTTGTACAAAAGTCACGAAAAAAAGTCTCAAAAAGTCATTAAAAAGTCAAAGTCTTGTCTTTGACTTGTTGGAAAAAAATTTAAAAAGTACAAGTCTTGACTTTGACTTTGACCGATTTATGTATTTTGGTTTTAAAATATTTATCAATTCCAGCATCATCAGGTCCAATTGAGCGAACATTTTCATATGCTGGCTATATAAACAGACCACATAGATCAAGAATGACAGTAAAAAATTTAGAAAATACAACACTTTTGTGGTGTAATTTTGATCTTTTAAAGATTCAAATTAAAACTAAATATTTTTTAAATAAAAGTTATCTTTAAGTTAAATAAAAAATTCCTAAAATTCTTAATTACTTTATTTTAATAAAATATATGAAATGAAAATATTTTTTTTTTAATAATATTTCTTAATCAATAATTAGTATCTTTAAATAAATTTATAAAAGCTTTAAAGTTACAAAGTCAAGACTTGTACTTTTTAAATTTTTTCCAAGACTTGTGACTTTTAAACGACACTGAACAATTCCTAGTGGGAATTTTAATATTTATAATAAGGTCTTTTAATTTAAAAGATAAGAATATTTCTGAATTTATAAACGTTTGTTAAAATAATTCTAACATAAATACTAATTAACTAGTATTTCAGGACATATACCCTGAAAACTTAATGGAAATTGACGGTGGTGTATTCAATCATAAAAAAATTCCATTAAATCATCAAAATCATTATAAAAAACAAAGTTGATGGAGTCCACACTTTTTAAAAAATTGATTTTGGTGATTTTAAGATTTAAATGCTCCGTCTATATTCAAGAGAAACTCTTCTTCTTTGTTCGAGATGATGCACTTGCTGTATAAATTTCATTTAAATTAAAAAAAATTAAATACAATTTAAAATTTAAGAAAATTTTAAATTAAGTGCAACGCTAAAAATAAGGTACTTTAAACACTGCTTTTTTAATTAAAACTCTTTTATTAACGCAGGCTTTTAGAAAAGGGCGGATTAAAACCGCAAGCATTTTTTAATTAAAAAATTTAAAATGGCTAGGTCGATGTCAGTCCATGCACACCATATATGGAAATTAGGGTTTTAACCCACGCATCCTTATTCAAGGGTCAAGTTCCAGAAACCAAAAATCTCATTAAAAATTATTATGCATTGGAGTAAGAAAAATATCACTGAGATGAAACTAATGAAAAGATGGAAGTAAATGTTGAATTTAATATTAATTGTAATTATCAAGAATCTTTATTTTGATCAGTTTCTTTATTTTCTATATTGAATATTTAGTCAAAAAATATAGAAATATAAAAATTAAAATTAAAATTAAATACAATTAATAAGACGTGTTTAATAATGGTCTAACGTATGGTGAAGTTTTAAAAGCTTATTTTTCTGGAAAACCAGAAGAAACAGGAGCTTAACACTTAAGAATTTCGAATTCATTACTCTAAAGGTTTATTTTTTGAAAAATATTAAAATTTAAAAAAATCTAAAGTTCATGAGACTTTATTTATATAAAATAAAGTTCAAATTCAAAAAAGTAAAACTATAGATTTGTTCAGAATTTTTATTTAAAAACAAAAAATTGTTCTCTAGTGACCCCTGGGACTATAAATGATTCAAGTGAAAAAAAGCGTTGTTTTTGGCTGTTTTTAAATTAAAAAAATTGACATATTCTTTTTTTAAAATAAAAATATACACTAGAGTGTAGAAAATTTTATTCTCTTTCAGAATATATAAGATTTAAAAAATATCCAAATTTTATCATTGAAAACCTGGGTCTAAAATAACTCCAACTTTTTAAAGGGTTAAATTTTTTTAGACCCTTAGGAAAAAATATTTTTTTGTTGAGACATCCTAAAAAAAATGAAATTTAGATTTTCAAAAAATTTAATTTTATTTTATAATTTAATTTAATTAAAAAAGCACAAACCTTTAGGACAATAAACCATTAAAAAATTAAACTCATTAGTAAATCATAAAAAAAGTTTTTTTCCTAATAGAAAAAAATCCAATTTTATTTCAAATTCTAATTAACTAAATACATTTTCAGTATTTTTTAAGAAGCAGAATAATTAGAAAAATAAAAGAGCAAAAAAATTTATTTATAAAGGGAGTCTTGGTTTCTATGGAAACAAAAAAATTTTATAATTTAGCTTTTTTAGTTTATTCAACTTTTCCATTTCGTTTTAAAAAAAAAAAAACCCTAAACGAAAATAATCTACACACAATTTTTGACTGTTCATTTGTCGACCACTAACTTTTGCAAAAATGGTAAGTCCTCTAACTTCTATTTAATTTCTATTCTAAATGGCCAATCTGCCATGTTATTAGCCACCCAAAGGAAAGAAAGGTAAGAAAGGAAAAAACAAAAAGAACACTCCGACGGTCATCGAAGGAATATCGACCGAGGAGATGAGCAAAGAACAACTGGAACAGCACATAGTGAGCATTCGCGAAGAACTGGACAGAGAGCGAGAGGAACGCAACTATTTTCAATTGGAAAGAGACAAAATCAACACCTTTTGGGAGATCACCAAGCGGCAACTGGAAGAAAAAAAAGCCGAGCTGAGAAATAAAGACCGCGAAATGGAGGACAGCGAAGAACGGCACCAAGTTGAAATAAAAGTCATGAAGCAAAAGGTGAAGCATTTACTTTACGAACATCAGAACAATCTGGCTCAGCTAAAGTCAGAGGCCCAGCTAGAACTCAAGGTGAATAGTGAGCTTAACGAAGAGGGCCAAATGGACCTGAGGAACGAGAAACGCCAGCTGAAAATATCCGTAAAAGAACAAGAGCTGGCTCATGAGGATGTGATTAGAAACTTGAAGAAAAGTCATGATGCTTTTGTTACCCATTTGCGCGACCAATTTCAAAATCAGGCCAAAGAAATTGAGGAAAAGTACGAAAAAAAGCTGAAGCAACTGCGCGACGAGCTTGACATTAGACGAAAAACCGAAATACATGAAATAGAAGAGAGGAAAAACAAGCAAATAAACAAACTGATGGCCGATCATGAAAAAGCTTTTAGTGACATAAAAAATTATTACAATGACATAACATTGAATAATTTGTCTTTGATTAACACGCTAAAAACCGAGATAGAAGAGGTGAAAAAGCAGCGCGAAAAGATCGAGAAGCAAATGTCGGAGGTGCAGGCCGAAAACAAGAGAATGGCCGAGCCATTAAAAAAGGCCGAGGAAAGAGTGGCTGATTTGGAGCGTCAATTGTTTTCCTATGAAAAAGACAAGGCCCTTCTTGCTTCGACCAAAGCGAGACTCAAAGATTCCGAAGACCAGTACACCAAACTAGGCTGGGAACACGAAGTGTTGACACAAAGGTTCGAAGGAACAGTGAAGGAACGCGATGAATTGTACAAGAAGTTTGTCAAGGCCATCCATGATGTGCAGCAAAAAAGCAATCTTAAGAATTTGTTGCTGGAGAAAAAACTTGGTGCTTTGGGTGACACTTTGGAAAAGAAAGAAGCCCAGCTGAACGAAGTGCTTACTGCGTCCAATTTGGATCCATCTGCGCTGACTGTAGTGACCAGAAAGTTGGAGGACGTATTGGATTCGAAAAATAGCGCTATCAAAGACTTACAATACGAATTGGCTCGAGTGTGCAAGGCTCACAACGATTTACTCAGAACTTACGAGGCCAAATTGGCCCAATTTGGCATACCTGTTGAAGAAATGGGTTTTAAGCCTTTGGAAAGCACAATTGGCGGCAATCAGCAACAATTGGGTAAAGGTGTATCTGGTCTTGTTTCGGCGCCCACATAAACGAAAAAAAAGCTAACACAAGTTTTTAATTTGTCTAATTTTTGCCTTCATATAAATATTAAATAAAAGTTTTCTAATTTATTTTTTGTGTTTGCATTTTTGTCTAATTTTTGGCATCAAAAATTTATTGATTATACAACTGCGTTATCTGGTAGTTTCAATAAATTATGTGTTGACGATTTTTATTATTTTCTAATTAAATTTTAAAATTTTTTAAAATAAAATTAGGAAAAAAAACACTGTTAAATTTTTTACAGTTATTTTGGCTTTAAATAAATAAATTTCATAATTTTTTTTTTTAATTTTAATATTAAAATGTTTTTTCGGGTCTTGCCTAAAATGTGAACTTTATGTTCACCAAATTTTTGTTCACAAATTTTGTGACGAAAGTATTTCACATAAAATAAAAAATGTTCACCAAATTTTTAATTTAAAATTAAGACAAAATTGAATTCAGAAGTGGATCCAAATGAGTTTATTGAAAACAATCAAAATAATTTAAAAGATTTTGATGAAAATGAGACCGTCGAGAGTGAAAATGATAAGACCGATTCGGTTACTTTGGTTAAATCAAAATCTGATGATTTGCAACAAAATGACCAGGATAGCGATGCTGAGTCAAGTTTGGGTGAAAAATTACTTACAATTGATGAGAAATTATGATTAAAAATCTAAATGCTGAATCATAATCAAAATCATAATATAAATCTAAATCTTAAATCTTTAAATTTAATTTGGTCACAAAATTTGTGAACAAAAATTTGGTGAACATAAAGTTCAGATTTTAGGCAAGATACTCATGGTCACATTTTTTGGTGAAGTTCTGTTCACATTTTAGACAAGACCCGTTTTTTCTGATCTTTTTGAAAAAAATATATATATTTTACAATTCAATTATCTAAAGATGCTTTTTTTAATTTTTTTTTCTCATTTAATAATTCAATTTTTATCTTTATATTCTTTTTTTTGGAACTTTTAAATTTACTTCTCCTTAAAAGGAGGTTAATTCAATTCAATTTAACATATTTTAGAATACAATTGGTATCTTCTATTGTGTTTTAAAAAAATTTTAAATACAATTTTGAAAATGTGCGATGGTTGAGATAGATTTTATTTTAGAAATATTTGGAGAAATTTTTGCAATGTCACTCATTCAAAATTAAATAAAGTGTTACAAACATAGATGATTTTTTAAGAATTTTTTTTTAGAATTTTAATAAAAGACTAATTAATCATTAATTAATTCAAATGAATTAAAAATCAAGCTATAATTGTTAAAAAAACTCAGATTAAAAATTACACATTATATTTTTTATATATTTCTTTAATTTCAAAAAATAAGGCTTATAGCTAAAATTTGGCTCTGTATTAAAATAGCAAGACAAAAAATAGCATAGTTAATTGAGCAAAAAAAAAAATAGCAAGTTTAAAATTAATAACAAGAATAGCAGACTAATTAAGTGTCAAAAATCGCAAAAAAATAAAGCAAAAAAAAAATTAAATAAAATAGCAAAGTTAATTGAGCAGACTAATTTAGGTATCAGAAATTGCAAAAAATAAAATAAAAAAAAATCAAAAAAAAAAAGCAAATAAAATAAGCATTGAAAAATTGCATTGAAAATAGCATTAATCATCAAAATTTGAAATAATTTTAAAATTATCAAAACTTTTTTTCATGGATGAAAAAGACTTAAATGAAATAACAAATGAATTTGATCGATAAAAACAGTAAAATGTTAAAATTACCAAAATTACTCGCATTGTACCACCAGATCATGTTCGAATTTTATTTAACAAAATTCATTCTAGTATTGATAAGTCTTTAGAGCATTTTTACAAGTTAGATGAATTCTTTAAATATTTAGAAGAAACTTGGATTGGGAAAGAAGAGACTGTAAAAACAGGAAGAGGTCGTGGCGAATTTTATGATTATTTATTTATTTGTTTACTGTATTTTTATTTATACATTAACTTTGTTAATGAATTTTATGAGAGCTTATCTCTAATTTTAAAATATTGAGACTATTCAATTATTAAAAAATTTCAGGTAAATGTTGCTCAATTAATTGATTTTATTTTTTTATTTTGCTAATTAAATAAAAATTTTTGCTATCTTTAATGTTTTTTTTGAACTTGCTAATTTAATCGATTTTTTTTAAATTAATCTATTTTAATCTACCCCCCTAAAATTTAAAAAACTTCAATTTTGATCTCTTGATCACATTGCTTTTAAGACGAGTTTAAATATCCAAATGATTTTTAATCCTCTGATTAATTTGACATTGGTTCGATTTGATTCTCAAAATTCCTTTAATTATAGCTTAAATTTCATGAATCATATTTTAGCAATTGAATTTTAAGATTTTTAGATAAATTTTGACCGAAAAACATTTAATGAGAAAAATATAGCATATTGATTAAATTTTTTACAAATTGTTCTTTAATTAAATTTTTTTTTACTTCTTTAAAGCATTGAGTATAAAATTAAATCAAACCAACTTAAATATCAAAAAAAACTTTTAGCTAGTTAAATTATTGCCTTTTTCAACAGTCAAAAGATCAAAAATTTTATTTAGAATTAGTAAAAGTAAAAGTTAAGTAAAGTAATAGAATTTTATTTTTTTCTCTTAAAATTTTATTAAACTAAATAATCAATGTTTGATACACTATATTTACTTTCAATAGAGCCACATTGCAAAAATTTCTCCAAATATTTCTAAAATAAAATCTATCTCAACCATCGCACATTTTCAATGAATTTTTAAAATTGTATTTAAAATTTTTATAAAACACAATAGAACATACCAATTACAATTAATTTAAATTAAATAAAAAATTAAAATTATCTAAAAAGAAAAGCAGGTTCATGGTATGAATGAATTTTTTTTAGTTAAAACCTCATTTTTCTTATGTTTTAATTCAGATTTGAGTTTATAAGACACAAGTCTTAAGTCAAGTCAAAGCCTAAAATTTTTTTTTTTCGAAGTCAAGTCCGGAATTTAAAATTTTTTTAAAAATAGTCTGAACAGTATGTTTTGACGATCTGAATACAACCCGACATACAGAAACTTGAGTTCTTTTTGTTTTTAATTTTATTTTATAATAGATTTAATTTAATTACATGTCTCTTTTTTAATAATTTTGTTTAGTTTGTTCATTTTCTTGAGATTGCTTCTTTTTTAATATTTTTGTTTGTTAAAATATTTTTCTAATCTTCTTTACGCATCAATGATCTCATCAACTTGCTATCGTCTGCGTAGAGCTTACAAAGTAGATGCAAACCTCTGGCATGTCATTAATGTAAAAGATGAAAAGGACAGGACCAAGTACTGATCACTGAGGAACGCCGCTTGTGAAAGGTACCCATTCCGAAACGAATTCACCTATCATAACTCGCTGCTTAGAATTGCTAAGGAGAGACTGGATCCACTTAATGATTAAGTCTGGAAAACCGCCGCCAGTTTAATGATTAGCAGTGTATGTGACACTTTATCAAATGCTTTCTAAAAATCCAAATAGATTTTATTGAAAACATTTATCAAAATATTTGAAGTATTATATTTTTCCCAATTTAAAAAACAAAAGTTTTCATATTCCACATCATTGTTTGAATATTTTTCGTCTTCACTCTCAAGACAAATGAAATTTTTAATCCTTCTTCTTCCATATAATCCTTCTTCTTTAATGAAAAACTGCAAATAATTTTGATAAATTAAACCTGTTTAAAGTCTGTTTAGAGCATCTTCTATTATTTCGTCAAAAGCTAAGTAAATTTTATATATTGTTTCAGGATTCATTATTTACAAAAAGTAACTTTTTTCCTTAACATAAAATAAATAAATTTAATTTATTTTATAAACCGGGCAAATGGATGGAATAAAGCAATAATCACCTATCCTTTTCATTTATCATGTCCTCATTATTAGAATAAATTAAAATTATAAATTTAAATTTTAAACAGATATAAAATTCTTGCATGAATAAAGTTCAAGAAAGAATTGAAAAAAAATAAACAAAATAAATAATCTGAATAAAGATATTAATATTTCCCTAATCTTATTATAGCTTATATTTAATAAGATTTATATTAGCGAATTTTTATACATTTTTAAAT
This sequence comes from Brachionus plicatilis, assembly GCA_010279815.1. Taxonomy (NCBI): domain Eukaryota; kingdom Metazoa; phylum Rotifera; class Eurotatoria; order Ploima; family Brachionidae; genus Brachionus; species Brachionus plicatilis. Next base: position 426,936 of record QEOQ01000658.1, read on the forward strand.
ACATTTGGCAATCTGAATGAAATAAAAGAAGAACGTCGGATTGAAGGACCGCCGTCATTACCTCTTTTTTAATACAAAATTAGTAAAATTAAAAATTATTTAAATTTTGTTTTTATAAAAAAAAGGCAAGATTTACTAATTTAAAATGATGGATGGTAGGTTCTCGAAGACAACCCATTAATTAGTAAAATTTTTGTGTATTTAAATGAAGGTATTGTGAGCATACTTTGTTGCACCATTCTTACCAAAAAAATTTTCTGATCTAAAAAAAAAAACAAAAAATAAAGCATCAATTAGATTTAAATTGATCATTGATTTGTTTAACTAAAAAGAAGAAAACTAGAAATTTTATTTTAAGTTAAAAAGTTCAACAAAGTATGATGCAATTATACTTAATATTTGGAATTGTATTTTTTTAAATATTTTTTTTTAACTTTAATTTTAATTTATCAAAAATGACGAATTTTAGTTCAATTTGTATTTGAAATTCACAACACCGACTTTGTCAATGTTAAAAAAAATAAAATTTTATTAATTTAGAAGGATTCATTTTAACTCGCGAAAAAATTTTGAAAAAAATTGAAAAATTATTAAATTCAATGAATCTTCTTGGTAAAATAAAAATCTAGACATGTTTTAAGTATTTTTTTGTTAACAATGGCAGAGTCGTATAGAAGTCACAAGTCACAAGTCAAGTGCAAGTCAGAACTTTGACTTATTTCAAAAATTTAAAAAAAACAAGTCAAGATTTTTACTTTTTTTAAGAATAGAATTAAAACATTCAGGAAAAAATAAAATTATTTGTTTAACTTTCTTTTTTAATGTAAATATTGAAACATGATTTTTAAACAATTCACATAATTTTCGTATTCTTTTTAAGTGAATTTATTAATAAAAAACAAAAAAATTTGTGTTTAAAAAAATTTTATAAATAAATTAAACACGATAAAAAATATAAAAAATCAAGATATAAAAAATTTATGACTTTTAAATTTTTAAATTTTTGAAACAAGTCAAGACTTGTTATTTTCAAGTCCAAGTCATACTTTGACTTGTTTTTGACTAGCTAAAACTTTTTTTCCTTACTTTTATACAAGTCTGAACAATAGCCACAATTTGCAGCTTGATCAGACGGAGTTTTGTTTCCAACATTTAAACCATTTGATCTATTCTCCCATAGGCCTGGAGTCTGAAGAACTTTATTGAAATTTACAACACCTTAGATTGAATTATAAAAAAGAGTTGGTTAGAAAATAAATTTTATTCAAAATTGTGAAGACAATCTTCAAAGCAGCTCAATAATTTAAAATATGAATTTAAAAAAATTACGAAATTTTAAGAATTAATTAACAAATCTTTGCAATACGAAATTTTAAAAATACAAGTATTCAAAAAAACTCTTATTCTTATTAATTCTGTTCTTGGAAAAGACATCTTGATTAGCTATTTTTGAAGACTTTACTCTTCTAAATTCCAAAGACCGAGATTCAAAATAAAAAGTTTTCAATTTGACGTCAAAATTCTGCATATGTAAATGTGTTCTAGATTAGACTCGAGACCATTTCACTGACTCTTGTGATAAAAAATTTCTAATCACATGTCTATGCTTTAAAAATTTCTCTAAAAATTTATTTTTATTTTCTGGGTTTTCTTTCTATAGAGCAAAAATGCTTGCATTGTTTCAAAAAGTGTTGGACTGGTTTAAAAGCTTGTTCTGGAAAGAAGAAATGGAGCTAACTCTGGTTGGTCTGCAGTATTCAGGCAAGACAACCTTTGTGAACGTGATTGCTGTATGTTTTCCAATATTTTGAATAATTATATTTTGGTAATCATTTTTTTAGTCAGGTCAATTCACCGAGGACATGATTCCGACTGTGGGCTTTAATATGCGCAAAATAACCAAGGGAAATGTAACAATCAAACTGTGGGACATAGGAGGACAGCCAAGGTTTAGAACAATGTGGGAGCGATACTGCCGTGGAGTGAACGCTATCATGTAAAACATTTTTTTATTTTTAGATAGAAAAATTAGTTCTTAAACTTTTTCATCAGCTATATGGTCGATGCCGCTAATCACGACACGATTGGAGCCGCCAAAACTGAGCTGCACAACCTTTTGGATAAACCACAACTTCAAGGCATACCAGTCCTTGTTTTGGGCAACAAGCGCGACCTGTCCAATGCATTGGACGAAAAGCAGTTGATAGATGAATTAAATTTAAGCACCATACAAGATAGAGAAATATGCTGTTATTCAATTTCATGTAAAAAACAAGAAAATATAGACATCACATTGCAGTGGCTAATTCAACACTCTAAATCAAATAGATAAACTCGTGTATATAGAAATTGAGTGGATCCGTTTGCCCAAGCAGGATCAAATAATTTATTTTTGGAAAAATTTAATTTTTTTGTATCATTAACTAGTCTATTTAAAATAAATTTAAAAAATTTCATTTTTAATACACTAATAACTTTTTGATGATGAAAATACTCAAATTTTTATTTTGGAACTAACCGACCAAATAAAAAAATCACAACAATTATTAAAAAGTAATTAATAACTTAACAAAAAAAAAAGTGGAAAATAATATTCAGGAGATATTGGGCGAATCTGATGAGGCTAGCATTGATCTCTTTTTAGACAAGATTTCTAAAGAGTACAAAGATGGGTGGACAGAAGAAAATTGGGAAGAGGTATGATACTTGCATTGAAAATTTTCTATTTATTAATAAATAAAAACTAAATCAGACTTGTGCAAAAGTAATTTATAAACCGATTCGAATTTTACCTGAAACCAGACTTAAGATAAAAGTAAAGTCTTTTTGAATTTTCTTTTGTGCAGTCAAACAGGATAAAACCGTGAATTCTTTTATTTGATCGCTAATTAGTTGTGAGATTTTTTTTTTTCAAAAAAAATATAAAATAATTAAATAGAATATTTTCTTTAATTTTAAAAAAAAACTTTATTTAAAATGAAAGAACAGTTCAAAAGTTGTAGTTAAAATAAAAAAAGATGTTTTATTAACGTTTCAACCCTTACATTGGGCTATATCCAAGAATTGCATAAATTCAAGCAATTTAATAAAATATATGTACCCTATTTTAAAATGAAATTAATCTATTTAGAACACTTTTTTGAACAAAAAAATTCCATAGTTAAATCAAAGCCTCTTGGAAGAAATCCACAAGAAATTCATTTGTTTTCATTTGTCTTGACTTTTCCAAATACTGTTTTACATTTTTTGTTGAACAACTTTTTTGGTTGTTCAGTGGAGATATTTCAATTTCAGACTCTTCTTCATCTTCTTCATCACTGATTACTGTCACTTTTTTCCTCTTTTTGTTCAACTTTTTTTGTTCGACTTTAACAAATACGTTCTTTATATGCTTTTTTTTTTATTAATAGAAAATTTTTTTTCAAAAAAAAGTTTTAGTCATTCAAAGAAGAATTCACGGTTTTACCCCATTAGCAGTTCAACCCTAAATTACTATACAGGTTGAAACAATTTTTAGATTTAAATTAGCTGAATAATTTTTTACTCAGATTTAAATTAATCTCACAAATATACCAAATTTATTTATTTAAAAAAATATTGAAATAAAAAATTTAATTATTTTTTTCATATTTACGTTAACAAAAATATTGAGGATAAAATAGAATTTTTTCTAACAAAAATAATGCATTTAATTTTAATTAACAAATACCTTGACGTTTCAAAATATCTTTTAATCCTACAATAATCATATTTAAGTTAAAAAAAATAACTTAAAGTTATCTCTTAAAGGGCATTGTACAAAAGCAAAAATTATATGATAAAAACTTTGTAGTATGAATCTGAAAATTGCTCTGCAAAGTGTTTCAGCTGATACAAGCTTTGTGCCACTCAAATTGAGTCTCTGCAATAACTCTGCGAGTCTGCAAAGCCCTAAATGTATTAGAAAATTTAATTGAGTCATAGTAAAAAGTTATTTTACTTAACCACTATAATCTAAAAACCAAATAATAAAAATTTTAATTTTTTGTTATATTTTTTCTCAAAAAAGTTTAGTTAAAATTGATGATTTTTAGAAGTATGTTCAGAGTTGTTCAAATGTCAAAAATTTAAAGACAAAGTTGACTTAAAATTTTGAATTTTTTATTGTATTTTTTTTAAGTCTTTTTTTCGACGTTGAATTATTTTAAGAGATAATTAATTATTAATTAATTATTAATCAATTATTAATCAATTATTAATTAATTATTAATTAATTATTCATTAATTATTATTTATAGAGAATTATTTTTTGTGTACTTTAAAATATATTTTCTTTTATATTTTATATATTTTGAAGGTATTGGTTGAATAAAATTTAAATCATTTTTTGGTAAAAAACTCCATTTTATCCTTAATTTTATTTGACGTTTTTGACGATAATTTACCAACAAATATGAGTTAAGAGTAATTTTTAACTTTTGAAAAAAGAGGTGAAAAATTACCCAAAAATCTTTAATTCATCGTCTTTTAATATTTTATGTAAATTTACGTAAGAAACGGTAAATTTTACTGATCATGTAATCACTGTTTATAGACAACATGTCAGTTTGAAAGAATTATTTTGAATTTTTTACCACAAAAATTAAAGTCATCAGATAAAAAGACTTAATCGCTTTTGGACAAGTCCGCCCTAAATACTGATTTTTTTATATATCTATTTTTTTATCAAAGGAAATGGAGAAGCATCCTTTTTTTATGACAAAGCTTCCAGACGATGATCAGGAGCTACCTCCAGCAGTAGAAGGTAAAAAAATTGTGGGTTAAAAAATTGAAAAAAATATAAAAGTTAATCTAAAAAAACATGGAATGAAAATCAATGTGTCAAAAATATTTATCGAAATTATTAATCTATAAAAATATGCTTTTTCTTAACTTAATGCGTTCTTTATTCTATCAAAACATTTTTGTAAAATAAAAATGATAAATTTTAAATGTGTTCTTAAGTCTTCAAAAATTTAGAACTGAGATCTAGAAAATAAAAATAAAAAAATACCATTCAAATTTCAAGAGTTAATATTTTGTGTTATTCGAAAATATTTTTTGTTTATTTAAAAATTTAGTATGGTATTTACCCAGTCAGTTGTAGACAGGTTGTAATGGAGCTTCGTCCTTCCTTTCAGAAAGGCGTAATTAATTTTTTTCCTTAAAAAAAAATTATGAAACCAAAGTTTTACATTAATTGAGAAAGCTAATTTTTTTTATACTAAAAAAATATCTAATTTTATACTGAAGAGTAACTAACTAACAATTCTACAGCAAATTGTTGTAAAACTGCGGCGCTCAAATTTGGAGCTAAGACAATTGCAAAATTTGCTTTATTTTATTTTAATTATTAACAATTTTTTAAAAATAAATCCTTAATATTTTAAACCTAATTTATTAATAACACAAATAAAGAGATGAATAAAACTTTCAATTCTTTTTGTAAACAATTTTTCAATATTTATTTTTTATAAAATTTAAATTAACAAAAACAGTTATTAAAAGAAAATTTCCAAATAATTTCCAAAAAAAATAATTTTACTTCACTTAATTTATGATTTTTGTTTTTTCAAATTATTTCTATTGATGCTAAAAATTTTTATTTTTATATTTTTTCACTATTTTTTTATAATTTTACATCGCCAGAATTAGCGTTAATTGAATCTAATAAATATTAAATAAATAATTAATAAATCTTTCTATTCGGAAGGACGGATCGAATTTTGGTAAAAAAAAAAAAGTACTAAATGTTTACTTTTTTTCTAACTTTTTTTAAAAATTTTCAAAATAATCAATTTATTTTTTAATTTTTACAATATTTTTTTTTGCCTTAAAAAATTTTGCTCCAAAGTTCATCACCGCTGTAAAACTCAAAATTCATTTAAAGTGAAAAAAAAAATTTTATTTTGATCAGATAATTTTCATTTTTTAAATATTTAAATCTCTTTATATTTATTTTTAATTCTCACACAAATTCTAGTTTAAAATAACATATTAACAAAAATATTTATAGCTATTCGACAATTAAAATGGGACCCAGATGACACTCCAAAAGGTATGCACCTGCCGGAATTTCTTAGTCAAATTTTGTTAATTATTCAAAAAAAGAAAAGGCCATAAAGCTCAAAGATGAGGGCAATCTTTATTTCAGAGCTAAAAATTACTCCCAAGCCGTAGTGTCCTATACAATGGCTCTAAAAGAGGAACTCGACCATGATGACGATTTAAAGTCCACTCTTCACCAGAATCGAGCTGCAGCGCATTACCATATAAAAAATTATCGTTCCTCGCTGAGCGATTGTGTTTTTGCGCGAAAATTCAATCCAAAAAATATAAAACCAATTTACAGAGGTGCCGAGTGCTCTTATGAGCTGAAGAAGTTCGATGACTGCATTAAATGGTGTGACATGGGTCTAGAGATAGATTCGGAAGATGCCAAGCTCAGAAGCCTGAGGTCAAAGGCTGAGAGCGAAAAAAAGTCGCATGAAAAAGAGAAGCGCAAAAAAGAGATGGTTGAACGCAAAAAAAATCAGACATTTGGAAAAATTTGGAGCTTGATTAAAGCAAAAGGAATAGAGGTCCAAGAAAATGAAAAAATGTTTTTTTCATTGCTAGAAAATCCGGCCAACTCTCAGCAAAAAAGTGTCTCTATTAGCAGTCAAAATGATTGTGAGCTTAATTGGCCTGTGATTTTTCTTTATCCCGAGATGGGCCAGACAGATTTTATTGAAGAATTCAGCGAAAATTCAATTTTTAGCGACCATTTGAATGTAATGTTCAGCCAATCTCCTGATTGGGATAGCCAAAAAATGTATAATCCCAGCTCGATTCAGATCTACTATGATAATAGAAAAAAAGGTAAGCTCATGAAAATTGATCATCAAATGACTTTAATGGATGCTTTGAGAAAAGAGGGGTAAGCATTTTCAAGAAGCATTTTGCTATCCTGAATTAATTTTTTAAATTTTTAGAATGATCGTTCAAATGGGAACTCCAAGTTTTGTTCTTTTAGTCAAAAACTCCAAATTTGAAAAAATTTATATTGAAAAATTTGAACAAATAAATTGATCAAAAAAATTTTATTTATTTTTTATTTTCAAAATTTTCAATAAAAAAAAAACCTTTTTAAAATTGGTCTCCATAAGATTTAATTTGGTGTGCAATTTTTAGCAGATCTTTTTTTAAGGCTTTTTAAAAAAAAAAGCTTTTTTTTGGAATTTCTGCAAAAATTCTGAAAATTTAATTTTGAAATTATTGAAAAGCAATTATGGGATTATTTTCAGAGGCTGAATTTTGATAATATGTGTGGGCTGATTCGATGCACAGAACCAATTTTGGGCTTCAGAAAAATATTTACTGAGTTTTTTCATTTATTTTTCTAATTTTTTTTTCCAAAATTATTTAATTGCAAAAAAGACATAAAAAAAAATTTTAAATTTAGAATTTTTGAAATTGGATCACTTAGAAGATGTTTGGTTATAGATATGACAATTTGAAACGAAAATTAGAGCCAATGAACAAAAAAATTAAAACATTAAAAGATGATCTAGGAAGCAATCATAGGCCTTTAACTGGTAAAATTTTATTTTTATTTTTGAATTAAATTTTTCTAAATATTTTTTTTTTGAGAAAATGGAACTATTGAACTTTGTCAACAAATTATTTTGGACAACAAAAGAATTTTCGAAGAAAATCTGCGAATAATTCAACAAAATCATAAAATTTTAGATCAGAACAAGAAGGCTTTAGATTTTATTGATCAGATTATAATTAAAAGCAAACCAAATGAAAAAATCAATTAATTTTTTTTTTGATGTTCGATTTTATTTTAAATTTTTAAATTAATTTTATATATATATCTTCTAGAATAAATATTAAATTTTGCTAAATCTACAATTTTTTAATTTTCAATTAAATCTACTAGATCGACTACTTAGAATCTCTTAATTGCAAAAAACTCGCTCATTAAAACTGAATACCGACAATATTCAAGTATCCGATAATTGAAGTGTCTTTTTGAAAAGTGAACTTCAATTTTTTAAAGTCAACTAAACTATTGATCAATTAAATAATCATAAAACTATACTGCACAGATGGCAAATTGAAGTTCATGATCAAATGTAAATTTCAAATCAAAATTTTTAGTTTATGAGTTAAATAAAAAGGTATTTTTAGTCAATTTTATAATAATAATTGACTTAGCTTTATTAAAAATGATGATTGATGAAAAATTACCACTATTAAATAAAATTTCAGTTAAATTTTCAGTGAAAAAAAGAAATTTTTTTTTTCGAATTCAGGCCCAAAAAATTTTAAAAAAAGTCAAAAAATGTCAAAATTCTCAAAAAAAAAAGTATTTTTTGGAATTTTTACTTTTTACAAAAATTTACGTAATTTCCGGTATTTTTTACGTAAATTCTATCCGGTAAATTTACTTCTTTTTACTTTGGTAATTTTACTATTTTACTATAACTTTGGTAATTGTAAAAACAGTTTATCATTTCAGTACTGTATATAAATTGAATAATTAAAATATTGTGAAATTATACGATAATTATTTCTTGTTTTATAACGGGTTATTGAACACCCGTTATAATGATGCATTAATTCATTGGAAATTTATAAGATAAGTAAATCTCATATAGATATATTTCAATAGAAAAATACTGATAGATCATAGAAATTGTGTAAAATCATTATAAAAACCCAAACCTTGATTAAATTTGATTAATTTAAAGCTTTTTTTTTAAAAAAAAATTATTTACAATAATAATCACTAACCAAATTAATAAAAAATTGTTACTCCTGAAATTAATTATTTCAGTTAAATTTTTACCTTTGATAAAATTTTGAGGAAATTTTTAATATTTTCTCAATTTATAAACTATAAAAAAATACAAGGGACAATTTTTTTTTGAAAAAAAAAATTCAAATTGAAAAAGTTACTGTAAATTAATTTTTGTATATTTTAACATTTAAAATCTGAAAAATATTAAGTACAGATAGAATATCCTTCCATAGCAATGTCAGATAATCGTCTGAAAAAAAAGAGACCACAGATAGTTTACAAAGCTTGGTGTAAACTGGGTGTAAATAAACTAAAAAATACTGCATACTAGATAATTGTCATATGCCATAATGCACTGGTACACATGACATCGGAATTATTGCTAGTAATTTGGTTATCTAGATGATAATATAAAGCATTGTTTTCTTTGTTTGAGTCGCTTCGTCAAGCAATTGAAAAGACTTAAAAAAAATTCAAATCTGATCAAAGAAAAATTCATAAGGATCAGCATCACTTAAGACAAATTTTCAAATTTTAGCTAAAGTTAAATATCTTTCAGATGTTCATTCTTCAATCAGATATTCCATCTTCGGATTTTTTGTTGGCTCAATAAAGATAATTTTCTCTTGTAATAATGGTCAACGTAAAGATAAAATATCTTTCCCTAGTCATTTTTTTTTAAATTTATGAAAATGGTTATATGAAATAATAATTCTATTAAACGTTCACCGATTAACAATGGTTAGGGTAATGTGAAAACTTTGTACAAAAATTTAAACTGAAATATTTGTTTTCCTTCATTGTAATTGAAGTATTTTTTTAGATATTCGATGTATAAAGTGTTTAAGTATTTATGCTTTAAAATTTCTAGCAATTTTCATTGTTCTACCCTTTCCTTTGGAAATGATTTCAAGCGATTGTTGCAATTCACTAAAAAAAATCTTGAATCGGTAATAACGAGTGTTGGTTGCATCTTAAGCAACACTTTTACATTCGTGACGCCATTTCGGACTCTATAGAACTTTTTTTGAATAACTCAAGATTCAAATTTAATCGAAACCTTTTAAATGAATTAATAAAACCAAATTAAAATAGTTTAAATTCTTATGATCCAGAGGAGGTTTATCAATCTTTTTCCTTTTCAAATTTTTATTTCTATTTAATTTTACTTTATTTTTATTTTTATTTTTATTTTTATTTTACTCCACCTTATGGAGGTTAATTTGCGTTGCAGTTACTTTTTCCGTGATACTTTTTCCGCGCATTGAAAAAAGATAATTTTTCCGCGCATCAAAAATAATATTTTTTCCGTACGCGTGGAAAAAGTATCACGGAAAAAGTATATGTAATCTTAATTTGAATTAAATAAATAAATTCACCTGTTCGTCACAAATTTGGCCACATGATGAGCATATTCCTCCTCAGCTAGTCCTTTTTTGCATTTCGGGCAACTAAATAGTGGGACAACTGCCTGACGACATGCAAAAAAGTGTTGTGTCTATTCTGTTTTCATTATCTCTTGTCCAAAGCTTCCAATAGTTTCATTTGTCAATCCATCAGTTGTACATCAGTAGTTTTCCACTTGGAATCTCACATTGCATAATGGCATACTAATAATTAGTGTTGTAAGTAAATAGCATTTGAATTTACTTTTAAATAATTAAATTAATTTTTAAATTTGAGTTTGAATTTAAACAAATTTTTTATTTGAGTTAAAATTTAAACAAATTTTTAAGTTAAGTTTTAATTTAAACCCAGAATAATAATTAAATTTACATTAAAATTTGAATCATAATTCAATTCAATTTAGAATTTAAAAAAGTCAAATTATTAAGCTTTTATTTGAAAATCAAAACGAAAATTTAAATTTATTTTGGTGGTTTTTATAGTAAGTATTAATTCTAAAACGTAATTAACTAATAAATTCTAAAAATAAAGTTTTTTCCATTTTTTTTCTTTTTCCAATTATTATATTTTTTGTTGAAGGTCTTAGGTCAACAATATATAAATATTATTTTTTATTTTATTAAAAACAAATTTATATTTCTAAAAATGAGTCAAACTCAAAGTTTTTTTTACAAGCACCTTTTACTTCTCGATCGATAAACAAAAAGCAATACATTAAAAGATCTATTTCCACAATAATTCAATTAAAGTTAAAAGATTTTAGTAAATAAAAAAGCTGATATTACACTGTTTAATATAGTAATATAAATTACTCAAGCATTATACTTGGTCATTTGAAAAAAGAGCATGCTATGGAATTGAGATATCAGAATAAAATTTTAGTAGGTTTTAGTTATGTCCGAAAATTTAAAATAGTCAAATTGTTTAAGTAATTTTAATTAAAACATAATTTAAACAGAATTTAGAATTATTTAAGTTAATCTTGGAATTTAAATATTTTTTGAGTTTAAATTTTAATACAAATTTTCTTTTAGTTTAAATTTTAATACAAATTTTAATTTAGTTTAAATTTGAATCCAAATTTTATGTTAAAATTAAATCGAAATAAATCGAATAATTTGTTCAAATCGCCAATTTGATTTACAACACTACTAATAATTTATAATAAAATTTGATTTAATATTTACTAATTTTTATTTTAGATTCATTTGTAATAATCAATAGGATACATCTTATTCTAAGTATAAAGCTGTAAGATAATAAGATAACTTTTTTCGTACTTGGATTTTTTTTTAATTAATAAAATTTGAGAAATAAATATTTTATATCGGTGTTTTGCTTCAATATTTGGTTTGATTGTTGGTCAAAAGATAAATTCAAAAAGAAAGAGTCAATCTTGATATTTTGGGTTAGATACCCAAAATTGATTTTTTTGTCTGGGTAAAGGAAAATTACAAAACCTGCTTTGTCCTTTAAGAAAATTAAACTTAAATTGAATTTCTTTTTCTTCATTTTACTTTTAGAAATTTCAAATTCAATAAGATAAAAATTATCTAATTAAATATTTAAAAAAGTGTATTTAGGAAATATTGGATTTCAGAACAATATTGATTTAATAGATGACGTTGTATTAAATACATTAAAGCTTCTTAATTAGCTTGAACATCTGAAAAATATAGCAAAGTAACACTATCTTTGTGTTTTATTGATAAACGAAATATAATGAAAATTTAAATACTAGTTGAATTTCATCTAGTAAGATGCTTTTTTTAATATTTTTTTATTAATTTAGAAATTCATTAAGTATTCGATTAATTAAGGCTAAAAGAATGAAGCTATTTTGCAAGTAAATTATTTCAAAAATGGTATCAAATCTATCAAATTGGCTTCAAGAAAATTCAAAATGTTTCATTAATTAGAAAGAATGCAAAACGTAGAAAATATCCTGAATCAACTTCACATTCAGCAAAAATTAAGGTGCCACAAGACATTATGGTGTTTTTATTGGTTTAGCAACCAAGATCGAGAAGTTTGTAAGGTTCAAGAAGATTTTTAAAATTCTCGAAGAAAAAAAGAAGCAAAAAATTTCAATAGAAAGTTGGTTGATTAAGGAATTAATAATATTTATTATTAATTTTAAATTTTAATTTTCCAAATACATATTTTGGTAAGTGAAAATTTTAAGGAATTTTTCGGGTTTTCTGCATTTTAGATTACAACATTTTTTTTTAAATCTCAGTAGTTTAGGTCGAACTATTACTTTAATTTGTTCAAATAAAAGTTTTACATTTTTTATGGACAATCGTGACTTTTTTTGTATACATGATGAAATACTTAATGAATAAACTCTCATTTTTTATATGCTCTCTAGCAATGAACAAAATTCAATGTCTAATTAATTAGACCATAACTTTAATAAACTAAGGTTCATTATTGATATATATTTAAATTATAAATGAAGCTTATCTTTTTATTTACCCTCAAATTTTTAAGAACCATAGGAAAATTTCACGGACAGACAAGGAGATTTGACTATTAAAAATAATCTTTTTGTACTCATTGGCTTTATTTTAATCATTATTTTAAAAACTAAACGGGGTCCGAGGCGGATTTTTGATTTGGGTATATTGTATTATAGAGAATTATTAGTAACAATCAGAGTTGTTTAAAAGTCCCAAAAAAAAGTCAAGGCTTTAAAATTTTGGCAAATCTATTGCATTAGACAACCCAAGAGTTTATACAGTACTGATTTGTTCCAGTGGTTTTACCAAAATTTACGCGAATTTACCAAAATTTTAGTAAATTTACCGGAATTTAACGGATTTTACGTAAAATTTCATAAAAACCAAAAGGACCAAAAAAATCCAAATTTTTGCAATTTTTTCGCTTTTTTTTAGTTTTTTTTCAAGATTAATAAAAAATTTTAAATAAAAAAAATTGTATTTTTTTACGCAAATTTTCGTAAATTTTTATTGATTTTAGTGAAAAATAGTAAAAAAAAGTTAATATTTTAAAAAACCAAAAACTTTAATTTAAATTTCAACCGTTTTAAGTAAATATATAAATCATCTGAAAAAGGTTGAAATTTAAATTAAAGTTTTTGGCTTTTAAAAATTTGCGTAAAAAAATACAATTTTTTATTTATTTAAAATTTTTTATTAATCTTGAAAAAAAACTAAAAAAAGCGAAAAAATTGAAAAAATTTGGATTTTTTTGGCCCTTTAGGTTTTTCAAAATTTTACGGCAAAATGTTATTATTGAACATTTTTATATTTTTACATTTTTACATTTTTGAGAGAAGAAAAAAAAATAAGTAAAGTAATAATAAATTCGCAATTACTTAAAAAGGAGTTTTAGAAAAATTTAAATGTAAAAACCAAGGATAATTTTTTGAAAATCCCTTTTAATTAATTGCGAATTTATTATTACTTTTCTTGAATGAAAACTTTTTTAGATTTTTTGATTTTGAGATTTTTTTTTCTTCTCTCAAAAATGTAAAAATGTAAAAATATAAAAATGTACAATAAATAACATTTTGCCAATTTTACGTAAAATCCGTTAAATTCTGGTAAATTTACGGGAATTCCGGTAAGTTTACTGTTTTTCACTTTTGCAATTTTACGTAAAATTACCGGAATTCCCGTAAATTTACTAAAATTTTGGTAAATTCGCGTTAATTTTGGTAAAACCACTGGAACAAATCAGTACTGTAAATTTTTTGAAATGAAGCCTGATCTAGCAAATTTAAAAAAAAAAGTCTGGACTTGAACTTGACTTGAGACTGGTGACTTATAAACAACTCTGATAAAAATTGAAATAAATAATTAAACTTTTAATTAATTAAAAACTTTAATTTAATTATCAAAAAAATTCTACATTTAAATGTAGATTTAATTGCGTACCGAGTCAATAATATTTTTGAGAAATTTTTTAGTATTTTTCAGGGTTTTTGAAATTTTTTCTCCAAATAAACCTCAGAGATTTTTAGAAGATTATTAAATGTAATTACCTTTTTATCTTTATTTTAGTTGTTAAGAATTAAATATTAAAATGATAATACCATAATAGCATATTCTGTGATATCTTTTTTTGATAAAAACTAAGGATTATAATTTAAATAAATTATTTATAAGCTAATTTATAACTTATAGTTGAGCATTATTGATGGAGACCGATGGATCTTAAAGAGATGGTTTTGGCCGCCAAAATTAATTAATTGATAACAAATTCTCAAATTTGTCAAATTTTTTTGGCAAAAATCTTTCTTTTTTTTTTCATATCATCAAATTAATGGAAGGTAAGGTAATTGATATTAAAATTTAAAAGCTCATTTTGGCTAATTGGGCCACCAATATTTAATATAAACTTAAATAAATTAATTTTTCAAATTTTTTTAAAGTGAAATTAGCACAATCAATTCAGATAAATGGCAGAGTCTGTCTCTAGAATAAGAAAAAATTCTTCAATAGAAAAATAAAGAAAGCAAAGTATTAATGTCATACTGAATAAAAAATGAGTGATTCTCATTTAAATTTTGCTCCAAACTTTACTCTACCTTAAATTGAATAAAGTAAACTAGTTGATGCACCTTTCTAAAAAGTATCTTTAAACTTATTTTTACAAGCATAAATTGCCATTTTAGTTGGATGTGAAGAAAAGCTCGAGGGAAAGAAAATTAGTTTGAAAAAAGATTTTTTTGTAATTTAGATAAGTGAGAAGATCAATTATTATATGAGCATTTTATCTTGTAAACTAATGCATTAATTATTTGCTGGCTTTGTTTTCTGCTCAGAAAAAAAATTATTAAATCTAGAGACACACTTTTTTTAAAGGCTCTGAGCAATTAAGCTCCTTTTGCCGAACAATAGAAATAGAAAAAATTAATTTAAATGATTAAATTTAGAAAAAATAAGTTTGTATTCACAGAAATTTAATTAAGTGATAAAAAATTTAACTACATTGAAAAGTAATATATAAATAGAGAAATGTAAGAGGCATTGTGAATTTTGGAACAAAGAACAAAATTTTAAAATGGAAAAAAATTTTCTTTAGAAATCGTTCTGCAAAATGCAAAAATCTTTGTATCAGCCATATTAAGCTCTCTGAAAATCTCAAAAACACTAAATTTTTTAGCCTTTTATTGAAATTAAATTGCATGGTTATTTAAGAGACTTAATTTGACTAAGATTTTATGAGCTAATAAATTTTTCAGAACGAGTTGCTTCAATTTTTAAATTTTTGTTTTGGTTTTTTGTTTCAAAATTCACAATGCCAATTAAAGACACATCTCGATTACCATTCTTGCATTTCCCATACTTTAATTATTAGAACCTACCTAACCCATCCATCAAAAAAACAAGAATAATATTTTCAAATAATCATATCCAGATAAAATTTCTCTCTAAAGATTAAGACTATTAACACTTAAAATCAAAAAGTGCATTTAGGTAATATGAAAGGTCCTGAAGGTCTCAAAAAGAATATACGCTAAAAATGGTTTGAAAAATGACCAAGATATGCCATATTTCCTAAACAAAGTGTCATTTAGTCATAAAAATTATTTTAAGGTGCTTGGGCCTTTTGAGGAAGGAAACTGAGAAAGAAAAGGACTTGGGATTAGAGCGAGTTGGATGTTGTAGAGACTGAGGAAGACTTTTAGATATTTCGACATAAATTTGTGCAAAATTTTGTATCCCACTTTTGTATGAACACACTTAGGTGTGTTCATACAAAAGTGGTTACAAAGTTCGCATCATCAGGATGGAACACTCTATAAAAAAATGAAATTAAAAAATAGAAGGGGTACAAAGGAGAGCAACAGGTATGGTTTTGGAAGTAAGGAGCATGTAATATGAAGAAAGGTTGAAGAAGTTAGGATATACCGACTTGGACACAAGGAGATAGAGGGGTGACCTTATACAACTATATAAAATAACACATGGGTTAGATGAGGTAGATCTGGGAATATGGGAAATAGGAAGAAACAATAAAGGCAGGTCATCAGATCGTTGGAAATGAATGTAAGGGGTCTTACTAGTGCTTGATATCGATAACTTAGAACGATAAAAATAATATTTCGATATCATCCAAAAGTATCGATAATAATTAATTAACTAACTGTTCCTGATGATATTTTTAAATTAAGGATTTTTTAAAATAATATTTGAACATTAACTAATTTTTTTAATTTTTTGTAAAAAACATTGTCTTCTCTATAATAATTATTGAATTATTAGAAAAAAGCACAAGCTACAAGTACACCATCTGAGACTATTTTCCTTTACAGGCTACAGTCTTTAAAATCGTCGTAATTCACTAAATCCAAACAAAGTTGAAAAAATAATGATTCTTTACCAAACAGAAAAAAATAAAGTAAAACTGAATACAGATTTCTGCATAAAAAAAATATAAAATGAATAAAAAAAATAAATTTTTTTTTTATTTAAGTAAATCATAAATTCTAAATTAAGAAATATTAATTCAAGAAAATTTTATTAGAATGAGGAAGCTTTTTAATTAAAATTATTAAATTAATTATTATCATTTTTATATTCAATTTTATATATAAATTTTTATTTTAATTATAATTTATTCAAATTGAATTTAAAAATCAAATAATTTATCAGAATACTTGGCAAATATCGATACCATCGGATGATATCGATAATATATCGATACTTTTAGACGATATCGATTTTGAAAATATCGATATCTTCTATCGATATTCGTTATCGATATCAAGCACTAGGTCTTACATTAGAGCAAAATTCCTTCCTAATAGAACAACTACTTGGAATTTACTACCTCCCAGCGTAGTTAATGCGAGTAATGTGAACAGCTTTAAAGCTAAACTGGATGCTCACGTGGCGTCCGGTGATCTGAGGAGATCGGTATACCGAGTGTAACCATTGGCAGAACAGAAAAGAGCTGTATGATGTACCTACATCCACACAGGTACCTCTTTGTCACAGCTATATTTAGTACTACTACTACTACTTATAATTCAAAGCAGCTAATCGAGATTTACAGGAAATATCCAAGAGGTCAACTTTTGGAATTTTGAATTTCTTATTTTATTAGATAAATTTTTGCTATTAAGTAAATTTTAGATAGAATAAAGAATATTTTGTTTCTAGTTTTAAATTTTTTTTCTTATAACAAATAATGTTGTTTTCTTAAATTTAATTATGCTCCAAGCTCCAATTTCGAGAACAATTACTTAAGTTTGTGTAAAATTTTCGGTGATAATAAAAAAGCAAAGTCATTCGAAACAATGTTTTAAATTTGATTTTAAAGAATTCCAAATATATCATTGCCAAGTTAACAATTGAATTAAGCATAATTTTTGCTGAAAAAATTTAGAATTGTAAAAGCTTTTTTGTTGAGTAGAAAAAATAATTTCTTATTAAATAAATAATTAATCAAGGCTCCAAATTTTTGCTCAAATTATATAGAATCGATAATTAATATTGTCAAAAAAATCAAAATTTTTTCAAACAAAATAAAAAATTTTAAAAAATTTTCTCATTGTCCAAACATCAAGATTTAAGATTTTTATTTTTTGTCGCATGGGCATAAATTCTCAACAAAAGTGACTCCAATCTTTTTTTTTTGTGTTCAACGCTGATTTTTGCTCAGCGAATTTTAATTTACTTTTGCACCCTAGCTTCTTTCCATCATCAATTTTAGCAAAAAAATAAGAAAAAAAACAAAAAAGCATATCTTGATCGAAATAATTTTTTATTTTCCAGTATTTTTGTTGGTTTTTTTTTGTTATTCTTTGTAAAAAAAAAATAAAAAAAAATTATAAATAAAATAAAAAATATATAAATAAAATCGGGGTGTACATTGATTAAAAAAAAAATTTAAAAAGTGCTGCAACTATGCCCAAAAAGCTGTAAATCATCAGCAAATTGATGCCAGAATTTGAGAGCGCCTTGAGTCGAAATGAGTCGAAACAAGCTTGAGCTGAGGCACAATCCAAAATCTTTAGTTGACTCGTCGAATGCTCCGGTGACTGGCAACTACGAGTTGGAGCAAACGATAGGCCAGGGCCACTTTGCCATAGTCAAGTCGGCCCGGCACACATTCTCGGGTGAACGAGTGGCCATCAAAATTATAGAAAAGCAAAAGTTGGACGCCGTGTCCAGAGAGCACTTGTTCCAAGAAGTAAAGTGCATGAAACTGGTTCAGCACCCAAACGTGGTCCGTCTCTACCAAGTCATTGACACCCACACCAAGCTCTATTTGATCCAAGAGCTTGGCGATGGCGGCGACATGTACGACTACATAATGAAGCATTCGCACGGCCTCGACGAAGACCAGGCCAAGCTCTACTTCAGCCAAATAGTGGACGCGGTCAAATACTGCCACGGCTTGAGAGTGGTTCATCGGGACCTGAAGCCCGAGAACGTGGTCTTTTTTCAGCAAAGCGGCCGAGTAAAACTAACAGACTTTGGCTTCAGCAACATCTACGAGCCGGACTCGAAGCTGCTGACCTCGTGCGGATCGCTGGCCTACTCGGCGCCCGAAATACTTCTCGGCGACTCCTATTATGCGCCGCCAGTGGACATCTGGAGTCTTGGAGTCATACTATACATGCTAGTAACAGGTCGGGCTCCTTTCCAAGAGGCCAACGACAGCGAGACTTTGATGATGATCCTGGACTGTAAGTACCACTTGCCAGACCACCTTAGCGCCCACTGCTCCGACCTTATTTGCCGCATGCTAGTCAGGGATCCGGGCCAGCGGGCCACCCTCGACCAGATCAAATGCCACCAATGGCTGGCAAATGAATCGGACGAGAGCGACACTGAGTCGTCGCCGTCAAGGCCGCCTTTGACTAATGAGCACAGAGAAAAAGTAATCCAGATGATGATCGATGGCCAAATATGCCAGTCGAGACAAACCATTGAGCAAAATCTTCAAATGGACGCATACAACCATGTCACTGCTTCCTTCTACTTGCTAGCAGAGAAAATGGCCCGTTGTCACGGCGATAAAAAGCGCAAACATGTTGCTAATGCCGCCTGTCTGTCGAAGAGAAAGCCTCTGGTCGACGTGCAAACGCCCAATGTTGTTGTTGTTTCGTCTGGTTCTGTTTTGTCCAAGAGTCAGTTCAAGTTGAAGCAGCGAAATTTGTTGCTGCGTCAAACAGAGGCCAAGGAAGAGGAGGAAAATTTGGTGGAGGAGGAAGACGAGCAGCAAATGGACGAGACAGTTGACCTGAACACTTCTCCGCCCCTGCAATTGTCCAACATTTTGGAAGACCAGGATCAATTGAACTTGGACGAAACAAATCCGAGCATTCGCGTTCCCATTCAGCTGAGCCACTCGGTCACACGACGCTCGTCGCGTGGACCATCAATGAGCCAAAGCGACAACTTAATTTCCAAGCTGACCATACCAGAAGAGGAGGGCGAAGTGGACAGAGAAATGGCGGCCGGCAATTTGGAAGAGCTGGCCCGATTCAAGCAGACAAAGATGTCCACGGACACTAGCGACAGTGACACTGAAGCAAATAGGGTTCACGAGTGGGCCAGGTCGACTTCATCGACCAGCCGGTCCAGAGCCCGTCTCAGATCCAGCAACAACTTTAACAGGCCATTGTCGGTGTCGTCAGAAAACGAGCACCACAATCCGGCGCTGGGACAAACCCCGTTCAGTTCAAAAACTCTGTCGGTGGAGCACCGGCTGGCAAACATGTCCCAAATGAGCATAAGCAGTCAGTTGAGCAAGAACAACAGCTTTCGGCACCACAGATCGACCATTGGCGGCACCGAGACTCCAGCTCAAATATACAGCCAGCCAATCTCGAGCACCACTCCCACGCCCAGAGAAAGCGTTGTGTTCAATAGAGGCGACGACAAGCCTTTTGTTAAGCTGCTGCAACAAATGAATTACAAGTCGAAAAGTATGGACCAGAGAATTGGCCAAGTGGAGCCTAGGCCCGAGTCTAGAAGCGAGCCGTACTCGCAGACCAGGCCCAATAATGACTCGTACAACAGGGCAATAAAGCAGTCCGCAATTATCCCTGCCGTGCAGAGTTTTGTTGATGATGATAAAATGAAAGTGTGTGAAGATAGAGTCTCGGAGGGCAAAAAGATGAGCGTCAGCTCGGAGAAAGATGTCAATTTTGTTGAGAAAAAGCCGAGTAAAAAAAAGAAAAAAAATTTGTTCTCTTCGTGTTGTGTTATTATTTAGATTTGTTTTTTTTTTATATATAGGCTTTTAAAAGCATGCTTTTTGTAAATAGTTTCTAAATTTTTTTTATCTTTATTTTTTTTTTGAATTGTAAAGACTTGGATTAAAAAATGAGGAAATAGTTTTTTTTTTTTTTTTCATTTTGATATTAGGCTCATTAAACACAAAATTTTAATAAAAAGTTTTCAATTGTTTAAGTTCTAGAATTTTTTAGTTTTTTTTTTTTCTATTTTTTGATTTTTTCTTGAAATTATATATATTTTTCCAATAAATAAAAAAAATAAATTAAATTGTTATTTTGCAACTATGTTTTCTGATTTTATCACAAAAAGTTCTGAAAAGTAGCTTTAATTAGACATCGGCTGATTATCTTCAAGACAATAATCTAATCTTTGAGACGAAGATTAAACAAAAAGGGGATCTATCAAAACATAGAAAAAGAAAATATAGAATGAACAATATAGTCAAACGGGGTAAGACCGTGAATTCTTTTATCTGATCGCTAATTAGTTGTGAGATTTATTTTTTTTTTCGAAAAAAATATAAAATAATAAAAGAGAAAATTGTCTTTAATTTTAAAAAAACTTTAGTTAAAATAAAATAAGATCTTTCATTAACGTTTCAATGCTAACATTGGGGTAAATCCGTGAATTACATAAATTCAAGCAATTAAAATACTAAAAAAAAGTATAAGAAAATATATGTATCCTATTTTAAAACAAAATTAATCTATTTAGAACACTTTTTTGAACAAAAAAATTCCATAGTTAAATCAAAGCCTCTTGGAAGGCGTTTCCCACAAGACCAATTGTTACATTTCTCACAAGAAATCCATTTGTTTTGATTTGTTTTGACTTTTCCAAATACTGTTTTACATTTGAAACAACTTTTTGGTCGTTCAGTGGAGATATTTCAATTTCAGACTCTTCTTCATCTTCTTCATCACTGATTATTGTCACTTTTTTCCTCTTTTTGTTCAACTTTTTTGCCTCTTCATCTTCTAATTGTTTCAAAACTTGATTCTCAGTCAAAACTTCACCGTTCTTTCTTTTAATCCTCGTTCAATTTCGGCAATGGCTATTTGTAAAGTTTCTTCGCTATAAGCTTTTTGGGCTTTTTGGAAGTTACTTCTCGGTAGGGCTGGTAGACCGGTTCCATTTTTTAAAACCGGCTTTGAAACCGGCTCTAAAATAAAACCGGCTTTAAAACCGGCTTTTACAAATGGAACTGGTTTTAAAAAACCGGCTTGAAAATGGAGCCGGTTCTAAACCGGCTAACAACCGGCTTGAAGCCGGTTTTGATTATTTTTCGAAAGAGTAAATTTATTAAAAAAAAATTAAATTTGATAATATAGAAGGATTTCTATGAATCTTACAAATGAAAATAATGTTCTCTCTAAAAATTACAAAACACGCCAAAAACGTCTAGACTTTCACTCAAAATTCCTCTCCATATTTAATTCTATGATTCAATTCTTAAATATTTGCTTTTTTTAAAAATTTTTCTTTGAATATCATTTTAAAAATATAATCAAAAATTACAAAAAATTAAAAATTGTTTAAATATAAAATGTCACAAGCTGAATCTATTTTTATGGAATCATCTTCAGAATTAAATGAAGATGAAAGGGCGAATACACAAGAAAATAATATATCACAAACTGATTCTACAGTTAAGTCTCCAATGAAGAGAAGACGAAATGAAAGTAAGATATGGGATCATTGCATTGTTTTAGCAGGTGGGAGTAAAAAATGTAATGTTGAATTTTGTTCTCGAAAATGGAAGGCGTCAACTGGTAATTCAAACATCATAGATCATTTGGAAAAATATCATTCGTTTATAATAAGACCTAAGAATTCAAATGAACAAACGGCGCATATAAATGAAAATACCCAAAAACATAATACAGTCGATCAAAATAAAAGAACAAAAGCCTTGTTAGATTATATTGTTGAATCTTTTCAATCATTTTCAATTGTTAATTCTAAGGCTTTTTTGAAATTCTGTTATTTAATGGATAACCGTTATGTAGTTCCAGAAAGACATACAATATCTCGTCTATTGGATAATGAATTTGAAAATTCAATAATCAAGCTTAAAGCCTTAATAAGTAGCTTAGACTCTTTGGTAAATATATTTCTTAATTTTAAAGTTTTTTGATAAGAGAGATAACTAAATTTAATTTTTTAAAGGTTAACCTATCAACAGACGGTTGGGTCTCTTTAGGAAACGAACCCTATATGACCGTTAATTGTTTTTTCATTGACAACGAATGGGTTAAAAAAAAATTTGTTCTGGATTTTTTTATTTTTCCACATCCACACGATGGATTGCATATATGCGATTCTTTAAAAAAAGTATATTTTCCATACAAATCTTCAAAAAGAAATATTTTTTATTGTTACTTTCATATCTTTAAGACTCTAAACGAATTTGATTTAAATCACAAAGTTCTGTCAATAACTACAGACAATGCACCAAATATGGTTAGTGGAATGGAATACTTACAAGCTGATCATACAATAAATTCAATCATTCACATGCGATGTTCGGCTCATATCTTAAATTTAGCTGTAAAATATGGTCTCGACTGTAAAGAAATAAGTCAATCGATTTCAAAAATAAGATATGTTTGTAAAAAAGTTAATGCGTCTTCGAAATTGGAAGCCGATTTAACAGCTCACCAGAAGGCATGTAAAGAGAAAGAATTGTCAGTGTCGCTTGATATTGAAATCAGATGGAATTCGACTTTTGACATGATAGATAGAGCAATGAAAATTAGAAAATCTTTGACTGCAATTTCAAAAGACTTAAACGATGAGAAACCAGAAGAAAATATACTCTTAGATTTAGAAGATTTTAACAATGCCAGTCTAGTTTCAGAAATTCTTGAACCGTTTAATCAAAGTAATTATTTTAAAAAAATAATTTTTAAAACATTTTAATTATTATTTTTAAATTAGGTACATTGGACTTATCAGGTGATAACTACAACTCTTGTAGTCATTTGTATTTGATATTCAATCAATTGATAATACACTTAGAAGAACGTTTAAAAGATAGGAAATTTTATAATTTGAAGCTAAAAATAGAATCGATGTTAATGAAGTTAAAAGAGTATTGGGAAAAAATTAAGCCAATGGCTTTAATTTGTAGCATTCTAGATCCACGTTTTAAGAAAGATTTTTTAGAGAGAAACGATAAGAAAATAGGTATAAAGTTGTTAGAAGATTTGCTGAAAGAATACAAACAAAAATATCCAGATACTGAAAAAGAAAGTTCATCGAATTTGAAAGGTTTGTTGTTTTTGAAATTCTTTACTTAACTTTTATTTTATTTTATTTTAAGATAAGCCTTTGTCGATGTTAGATAGAATGTTTAAGAATAAAAATTGTGTTTCTGAGAGTAGATCGTCTACTGAACTCGTTCAATATTTAAATGCACCAAGAGTTGATAATATACCTGGCTTTGATGCAATTTTATGGTGGTCAAAATCGAGCTTTCATTATTTAAAGAAAATTGCTAAAGATTACTTAGGTGTAACTCCTTCTAGTGTTCCTTCTGAACAGACTTTTTCGGCAGCTGGGCTAACAATTACAAAAGATAGAACTTCTTTAAGTTCAAACAGTGTAAAAAACTTAATGTGTTTGATTTCTTGGATAAATAAATTGTAAAATCTTTCTTTATTTTTAATTAATGGTTTGTTTCTAATAAAAATTTTGAACTTAAATTTGTTAATTTTATATTAATTCAATATATTGTAATATGTTAAACATTTATAACTGAGACTGACTTGAATTTATGGCATATAGTCTGCCTAACAAATTTCACGCTCTTCTAGCGTTGCCTTATATTACAACTACTATTACTCCTACTACTAAAATTTGAATTAATTTAAGTGTAATTGAATTGAAATTAAAACGGCTGAGCCGGCTTGGATCCGGTTTTTAAACGGTTTTATTTTTTAAATCGGCTTTAAAAACCGGCTCCATTTATTAAAACCGGCTTTAAAACCGGCTTTAATTTAAAGCCGGTTTTAATAATAAACCGAATTGAAGCCGGTTTAATAGAGCTGGTCTACCAGCCCTACTTCTCGGCATTTTTAAAAAGTTTTTTTTTAAATTTCAATCAAATAGTAAATTCACACTATTTATTGCAATAAATTAAATTAACGGTTTAACCCCAATCCCATTTTTTTCTTAAACTTATTTTATTTTGAAATATCAGAAAATCGGTTAAGTTTTTGAATTTTTCAATAAAAAATTCGTAATAAGCATCAAAAAATACATATAACTGTGTTCTTTGTTCAAATTTTTACCAATTATCAAGAAAGTTTTTTTTAAGGATCGGCATTTTCTTTTTAAGTAGCGAAGATTAGTTGTTTAAATGAAATAAAAAAAAAATAAAAAATTCTTTTTTATTGGTCATTTTATTGGTCATATTTATTAGAGACGTTCTTTATATTCTTTTTTTTTTTAATAGAAAAATTTTTTTTCAATGAAAAGTTATAGTCATTCAAAGAAGAATTCACGGTTTTACCCCATTAACGGTTCAACCCTG
This sequence comes from Brachionus plicatilis, assembly GCA_010279815.1. Lineage (NCBI taxonomy): Eukaryota > Metazoa > Rotifera > Eurotatoria > Ploima > Brachionidae > Brachionus > Brachionus plicatilis. The sequence continues at coordinate 451,915 of QEOQ01000658.1, forward strand.
AATTACTATATTGAATTTTATTTAATATAGAATTATCAAAATGTAGAAAAAAAAATTTTGAATTTTAAAAATATTTAAATGACAATTATTTTGAAAAATAAAATGTAGAAAATAATATTTTAAACTGTAAATCTTAATTATCTTTAAATCTTAAAAATTAATTATCTAAAAATAAACATTCAATACCATTAATATGCAATTCAATTGTTTTTGATTCGTATTATGAAACAATTTTTTTGATTTTTTTTAATTTTTTCTAATTGAACTTAGTATTTTTGTTGTTTTTGATCAATTTTGTTAAAAATAAACATGCGTGTGCTTTTAAAAAAAATTTTATTTTTTCTACATTTCCTAAATTATTTATTTTTTCTATATTATTTTGATTTTTCTACGCTATAATTTCATTATTTTTTATTTTTAAATGTTTATTTCAAAATTTAAATGGCTCTGAGTAATAGAACTCCTTCCGTCATTGTTTTTTTTTTTATTTAATAGTTTTACATTAATAAATTGAATAAATAAATAATTTTAGTTAATTTTAAATGATTTGAAAAAAAAAAAAAGTTTAAATAACGGATAAGTCATAATGTTTTGGACAAATTTCTAAGTTAAAAAAAATATGAAAGGATAACCGAAACAGAAGCTAAAATTTTACACACTTGTTAACTAGCTCTTCTAATTAATTTTTTTTGGTATTGGTTTCGACTTGTGTATACTTGGCTATCCTATTTTTATGAAATTTTGCACAAATGTACATTGATATGAGTCAATTGTGCCCTGCTAATATTAAGCAGATCCGAGGTTCCATTCGACTTCTAGAATAAAATTTCTAGTAAAAAAAGTATATAATGGACAGGTTGAAATTTCTTTATAAAAGCATAATTCTAAAAGAATGATTTAATGATTTTAATAAAGCTTAAAGGATGAGCTTTCTTAGCCTTTCTTGGTCATAAGGATTCCGTTCTTTATTTTTGAGAAAATTGAAACTCAACTTCTGTAAAAAAAATTATTTATGGCAATATTCCCCGTTTGCTAATTCAAATGCCCTAACCCTTTTATTAAAGCTTGAAACTGCTTTTTTTTAAGAATGATTTAGATTTGGTTAAAATATACTGTACTCTTGTTTAAAAAATGTTATTTCAATTCTTATCGAATAATATGTATAATTTGATCTATTTACTTAATCTATTCTTTTTCAGAAAAAAAATAAAAAATTTGCTTATCCCTTGAATAAATTCTTAATTATGGCTAAACCCAATGCATTAAGACAACTTGCTGTTCAGCATTTTAAGAATGTTCAATCCAATAATAGACCGAACCACGCGAAACTTCACCTCCAAGAATTTCTATTATATCCTTTACGGACTTCCCATTCTTAAAATGCTGAACAGCAAGTTGTCTTAACACTGAGCTCAATGAATAGCAGATACATTTTTGGCCCGAGAAAAGTTCAAGTATACACAAGTCGAAACCAATACCAAAAAAAATTAATTAGAAGAGCTAGTTAACAAGTGTGTAAAATTTTAGCTTCTGTTTCGGTTATCCTTTCATATTTTTTTTAACTTAGAAATTTGTCCAAATCATTATGACTCACCCGTTAGAAAACCCATTTCCATTCCATTAATTTATCTCATTCCAGATACCACAGAGTGGTGTTTTAATACTGCATATTCTTGAGCTATTAACAAAGGTACTGATATAGTCCTTTATTAGCTCTAGAATAAATTTGTTTTTAAAAATAAGGCATTTTTTAATATTCTTTTCGAAAAGTTTGTGGAGGCGGTCTTGGGTTTTGTCAAACTTTATTTATTCAAGAAACTTATCTAAAAGATCTGACGGGGTATCGAAAGGAAAGTGGTAAATGGACTTAATTGAGATGTTTTGTATCTTTTAGGTCTTAAAAAGATTGGAATTTGACGTTAAAGTAGGGAGTTGTGAAGTTTATTTCAATTCGATCGTTTCTATTCAGAAAATCTGAATAACTTTTTTACTACAGTGGTGATTTCATAACAGTATTTTACGAAAATTTACGTAAAATACCGTAAATTAACCAAATTTTACCACATTTTACGTAAATTAACGTAAAATCCGAAAAGTGAAAAAGAAGTATTTTACGAAAAATTACGTAAATTTTCAGGATTTTGAGATAATTTTGGTAAAAAATGGTAAAATTAAAAACGGCCTATTCAAAATTCAAAATTTTTTGAAAAAATATCTTTTTTTTCCAAAAATCGAAAATTTAAGACAGTTTTTTTTTCATAAATTGGTCAAAAAAATAGTTATTTATAAATTGTTATAAAAAATGCTTTCTTAAATTTTCGATTCTCGGAAAAAAAAGACATTTTTTCAAAAAATTTTGAATTTTGAATAGGTCGTTTTTAATTTTACCATTTTTTACCAAAATTATCTCAAAATCCTGAAAATTTACGTAATTTTTCGTAAAATACTTCTTTTTCACTTTTCGGATTTTACGTTAATTTACGTAAAATGTGGTAAAATTTGGTTAATTTAAGGTACAGTCGATCCTCCGTATAACGAACTCCTTAATTATAACTCCTTTATATTACGAATATGAATCCAGGAACCGATTTTTTATAAAGGAAAAGATTGCTAATTTTCTTTGATACAACGAACCTCTTTATAACGAAATCCCGATATAACGAACTAGGAAAAAAAACGAGTAATACTTTTCTTAAGAAAAAAACCTTTATATAACGAATTTTAAAAAAATGACAATCGTTATTTAACACATCTTGAGTGAATTCAATGTAAATTGAGCGGAATTTTATTTTCGTTTTACTTTTTTTTTAATTGGATATAAATAAAATTATAATAGATTATTCAATCTTTCACTCCAAAATTGCAATATTTTTTCATATTTTTAACCAATAAAATTTTATATTGATTTCTAAAATTTCGCTCGATTCACTCACTATGACCTTGATAATAAAAAATAGTAAATAAATACTTGACAATTATTAATTATTGTATATCTAAAATTTCTAATTGATAAAAATGAATGAAAAACAAGTTTGCAAAAAGAGAAAATGTATATCTCTTGAAGTCAAGATAGATATTATAAAAAAGCATACTGAGCAAAAAATAACCACTTCAAAGTTGGCCAAAGAATACAACGTTAATGCTTCTACAATTTCTAGTATTTTAGAATAAATGAACTGAAACAATTTTTTTTAACCAAAAAAGATGATAATTCTAATGTAATTAATTTTTTATTTAATATTGAAAATTTAATAATTGAAAGTAGCTCTACCAAGCAACCATCTGTTACCGATTTTTTTCAAAAAAATTAACTATTTGTTTTATTTCGCATTTTTTATCTTAGATTTTTTTATCAATAAAATTTTGTTTAAAAATTTTTTGGTCCCTATCATTTTATATGGGAATTTCGATATAACGAAATTCGATATAACGAATACCGAATTTTCCGCCCAAGTAGTTCGTTATACCGAGGATTGACTGTATTTTACGTAAATTTTCGTAAAATACTATTATGAAATCACCACTGTATAGGGAATAATTTAGTTCTGTAAAATGCTTATTGTTTAAGCAACTTTGTTTAATCCGAAAATATATGTCTGCAAAAACTCTGCAATATACTCGCACAGTTGATTAGAATACTTTTTAATGGCATGCAAAATGCAGAAAATTGCAGAGTATTTTGCAGACTTATTTAACTGCATTAAGCAAATTTGCTTATAATTAAGCATTTTATCTCTCTTAGTAAAAAAGTTATTCAAGTTTTTCTGAATTGAAAAGATCGAATTGAATCGAACTTCACAACCCCTTAAAGTAGGTTAAAAAAACTGTAGTCAATTACCAAGCCAATTAATGTTTTGTAATTATTAAGAAGGGTGTCTTTTTTCAACTTCCAAAATTTACTTGAAAAGATTTTTACAATATTTATACGATCGACGCATCGTGCTCTTATAAAATATATTTATGAATTGAAACACAAATTTTCACCAAATGTTATTTATAAAAAAATTGAGCATAAATAATATCTATCCACAAATCCAGTAAAAATCTTCACTAATTTAGTAAAAAAATAACAAAATCAATAAACAATTAACTAATTCAGTTTATAATATTTATTTCAGAAAAAGAACACAAAAAATAAAAAAATATAACAAAAAAAGATGAAAAAACACTAATTCAATTAAATCATAACTTTATTTTAATTTTATTCACTAATTTAGTAAAAAAAAATACAGAACAAAAAAATAAAAAAATTAGCTATTTTTTTTTGTATAACCATTTGGACAATAAAAACTTTTTTTTTAACATTTTTGCGTTAAAAAATTATTTTTGTAACCACACAATAGGTTGTGCTTATAGATTGAAATTAATGGATTTTGATAAGATAGGTCTGGATATTCTTAAGATTGGAAGCAACAAGCGCAAAAGAGGGGCTCCTATCAAAACAAAATCTGCTCTCGGATTTCAACCATCTGAGTTAGTTTCAAACAAAGAAATTGGCATTGAATCACTCGAAGACGATGTTGTCGAAACAACGAGCAAGAGAGCAATTATGGAGAAAACAAATGAAATCAAAAGCTCAAGCAATCAAATAAGTTGTGAGAAGTGTAACGCAAAAATGTTAAAAAAAAAAGTTTTTATTGTCCAAATGGTTATACAAAAAAAATAGGTAAATTTTTTATTTTTTTGTTCTGTATTTTTTTTTACTCAATTAGTGAATAAAATTAAAATAAAGTTATGATTTAATTGAATTAGTGCTTTTTCATCTTTTTTTGTTATATTTTTTTATTTTTTGTGTTCTTTTTGTGAAATAAATATTATAAACTGAATTAGTTAATTGTTTATTGATTTTGTTATTTTTTTACTAAATTAGTGAAGATTTTTACTGAATTTGTGATTTTTTTTCTAAATTTGTGGTGACGTTTACTGACGTCCAAAAAAATTGTTTTTTTTACGTGAGGGATTTTTTTACTAAATAAATTTGCGTCGATAGGTTGGTTGCTTGCATCATTAACTTAAAACCATTTTTTTATTTGAAACTAAAGAAAAATATTTGAAACATGGCACTTTTTCAAAATTATTTCAACATTAGATACATTTTGTAATTCAAACACAAAAAATTAAACCAAATAAATTTTTATTTATACATTAAACAATAGATTAAACTAGCTGTCACGATGTGAAAATTGCTGCTTGCATTCCAAATCATCCAGTTTCATTTGCAATAACTTATTGCTTTTTAGCAAGAGAGTATTTTTTATTTTCAACTCTTCAATTATGCTGTCTTTGGCACAAATATTTGCTTTCAAATTGAGAATCTCTTGTTTAAATTTAAAAAAAATCTTCGACTGAAACTGATACGAACTAAACATGAGCTTTTGCCACTTCTTAAAATCCCTCTCCATATTGGTTAGTTCGCCAATGAATGCAGAATGCTCTGCATCCGCGCCTTCTGCCCAAGCCTCGCATATCTTTTCATCATGTCCTTCAAAAGAACGCTCCAAATCAGCGTCAGACTCAACATTTCTTATTAGCGGCTTCAATTGAACTGCTGTCTCGCCTAACGAACCATAGGCTGGTATGTAGCACATTTTGGTTGCATCTGTCCAAATATCTCCAATATGAGAGTACTTACTATTCAAAATAGGATCGATTGAAAAAGAAAATTTCTCATAGAACTTGATGGCATTTGAATCAGAGCACGTGACTATGGCATCGTAGTTTCCAACCAGACGTCTGTTCAATATCAGGCTGATGAGATGCTTTCCAATTGAGAAGCCCCTGTACTTGTTGCGAACAGCCAGCAGCTGAAGATCAATAATGCTCTCGTCTTGGCCCGGCAGCTGGTAGGAATTGACACGCTCCAAAGTGGCACACGCCAACAGATTCTTGACCAAGCTGCATTCATTCAATTTTTTGTTTTGAATAAAGGACCGCAATCCTGCGGTGAACGGCTTGAGATCGTCATCATCCAGGTCTTGGTCGCTTTCATCAGATGAAACGTCACTGAACAAACCTTCGAATATGTTGGCGCTTTGATTGAGCGACTCTTCGACAGCACTCAAACAGTCATCGCTTGAGTACGGCTCAAGGTCTTCATGTGCATCATTCTGGCGCCCATTTTCCGCGTCCTTTAGCACACAAATTGTAAATGCTTTGTGAGAACACAGACACTCGTAGATGGCTCTTTCGCCGATGTCCGGCAAGGACAAGCTGTACAGCCCGGTGACACAGTGAATGACATCGTTTAGACGCTGCACGTTGAATATTTGTTTGGCAAAGTTCTGCACAGACTTTTTGTTTGATATTTGGTCGCAGACTCGGCCGATTCGGATGGAATAGATGCGCGCATTGACCACTTTGTTGTCTTTGGTGAACTGCGCTTTTCCTATGTAGCCCAAGTCGGAGGCGAACAAAAAATTGCTCTTGGTCGATGTGTCCATTGGATTAGCGTTGGCTAGGCCTAATTTTCAAAATGCATCAGCACTTTTCAAACGCTCTAGTAAAACAAAAATAAAAAAATTTTAAAATATCTTGTTACGATTGAGAAAATTTTCATATTCAAAATTATCATAGCAAAATTGACAAACCAATCCTGATTTTTGGTATCAATTTTTACTTATTGGAAAATAGAAATTTTTTTTATAAATTGACTGCAACTTAAAACTGTGACTTATAAACAAGTCTGAATAGGATCTATGGTAAATTTACGCAATTTTACGCTAAAATACGTAAATTTACGTAAAATATGGTAATTTTACTAGTTATACGTAAAACAAGAATTGTAAAAAATGGTAAATTAACAAAATTTTACGTAAATAGTTTTAAGTCTAAGTCACAAAAATTTAAGTCAAAGTTATGACTTGGGCCAGTTGAAAGAATTTTTTCATAATTTGGTTATATTAACAAACCACATAGGTTAAGATTAACAGCCAGGAATTTGGAAGCTACTACAGTGGTGATTTCATAACAGTATTTTACGAAAAATTACGTAAAATACCTTAAATTTACCAACTTTTCCCACATTTTACGTAAATTAACGTAAAATCCGAAAAGAGGTATTCTTTAGAAAAATTACGTAAATTTTCAGGATTTTGAGATAATTTTGGTAAAATTTGGTAAAATTAAAAACGGCCAATTCAAAATTCAAAATTTTTTGAAAAAATGTTTTTTTTTCAAAAATCGAAAATTTAAGAAAGCTTTTTTTACAACAATTTAAAAATAACTATTTTTTTGACCAATTTATGAAAAAAAACTGTCTTAAATTTTCGATTTTTGGAAAAAAAAGATATTTTTTCAAAAAATTTTGAATTTTGAATTGGCCGTTTTTAATTTTACCAAATTTTACCAAAATTATCTCAAAATCCTGAAAATTTACATAATTTTTCGTAAAATACTTCTTTTTCACTTTTCGGATTTTACGTTAATTTACGTAAAATGTGGTAAAATTTGGTTAATTTACTGTTATCAAATCACCACTGTACTTTATTGGTATCAAATATGGATTTATTAAATCATTGACTTGACTTGACTTAAGACTTGTGACTTAAAAACAAGTCTGATCTTATTATCAAATCACTAATGAATTTACAAAAAATTAAATTAATTTCGACTCAAATTAATATTGTATTTGGGATTTTTTTACTAAAATTTTATATTTAGCATATTTCTACAAAAATATTAACCAAGAAAAAAATCTCTTTGTTAATTTTGTCATATATGACTTTTTTTCTTATGACAATTTTGACTATAATCTCTTGTTGGCTATAACCTTCCAGGAAATATTCAAAAATTTTTAAAGTAAAAGTTTGATTTTTTTACTATGCATCTGGTTCAGCACCAAGAATTAAGAAAAAAAGATATCAGATAAATTAACTTTTATTATTTCGATATTTTTATTTATTAAAAAATGAGTTTTGGTGCGGCATTATTGCTATAAAATTTTAATAAAAAAGTAATAAAAATATAAATATATTAAGAATAAAATATTTAGGGTTAAAAAATCGAATTTTTCCAGATTTAGAATTAATATAATGACCAATTATTTTGATTTTTTTCTTAATTCTTCGTGCTGCACTAAAAGCATAATAAAAATATTATTATTATTTTTGTCTTAAAATCAAGTCTTAATAGCGCATTAAATTAATAATTTCAGATTTTGATGCTGGACTAAATCCCTAGTTATGCTACTAGACCGTGTTTCTAGCATGGGCAATATTTAATTTTATACATGGTCCAAAAACGTGTCTTAGTTTGTGATGTAATCGAAAGATGGAATACAGTAGTTTAACTAAATACAAAACTAACAAAATAAAATATATTTTTTTTTGGAAAATACCAATTTTTTAATGCCAGCTTCAAATTTATTATCAATATTTGATGACCTAATCAAAATTAAACATTAAACAAATTGTAATTTCTTAAAAGAATTAATGCAGAAAAAACTTTTATGGATTTAACATGGAAAATTGGATCTTTTTATTACAATTTGCTGAAATTCCGAAAAAAAGAAGTTATTTCAAAGAAAAAATAAATACGACAAAATATCGGAACTGTATTTTATAATTTAATAAATTGTTAGAAAACATAATTTTTTATTATCATTTATTTTTATTAACAATATTAAACTTTCAAAAATTTAATAGATAACATTTAAAAATCCATTTAAAAACAAAAATATCCAAGTTTAAAAAAAGAAAATAAATTCCGATTTATGTTTAGGTTCATTTCATTAATGAATTTTGAAGCTTAAGTTATAACCTTGTACTACACAAATGAAGTGAATAATCACCAAAGTATTTTTGATGATTGAGGATTTCTAAGTTCAAAAAACATTAAAATTAACTTTCTATTTAAACCAAAAATAACCAATTTTGGAATTTTTTAATTAAAAATGACTTTTTTTTCGAAATTTCACCAAAACCCAATTTATTCTTGTTTAATTCTCTAATAAAAATAATTAAAAATTTGAATTTTCAAAAAAACAATTCTAGATTTTTTATGACAGTTTTTATTTTATTCTAAATTAACCGATATTCATGTAATATGTCAAAAAAATTAACTAATTTATATCTAATTTCTTACTTATTTTAATCAAAAAATAAATTCCATAAAAATCTAAAACAAAAAACAAAATAAAGGATAAGTCAAAAAAAATTCCTTACCTCTTTGGTACCTCTTTTTTTCAATTAATCGCCGAGTCTTTCTCCTAATTAAATTCATGAAAATATAGGCTATATGAGGCCTTGCTTGGAAAAACTTTGTTTGGTCATCTCCAGCAGTCAAGAGCTATATATATTTTTAACTATTGTCTCAATAGATTGAGATATGGCTTGACTTATAACTATGACATAAATTTAGAAAGGCAAAAATGGGGCTATCTTTTCTCTACATTAGGATTAATAGAAAGAGAATAAAAATTTCTGTAAACTTGGAGAGATTTTTTAGAATGTAAAAAAAAAAATTCAAAAACTTTTATTACACCTTGTAACATTTAAATTAGTGTTTTTTTTCTTAAGGAAAAAAATTTTAAACATACTTTAAGCATTTTTTTTTGTACTGAACTTCCCCAAATCACGAGCTAAAATAATTTTCATCTTGAAATAAATTGAAATGCTAAAGATTCATAATTTAATAAATTTAATAACAATAATATAATATTTTTTCTTAATTAATTTGAATTTTTTTATTGCTGGATCTAAGATAGAATTAGAAGCATTAGGAGAAGAGCTTATCAAACTCATAAAGAATGTCTGATCTTTCACTAGAACAAGTCAATAGAAAAAACTTATATCATATAAGACCAAATTAAATTTTTAAACTAATAAAAAATTTAAATACAAACAAAAATTGCATTTTTTAATAAAAAAATTAAATTTTAAATATTTAATTTCACCCTAAAATCATCATAGAGATTTAGGAATTAAATTTACAAGTTTTCATAATTCATTTCAAAATTTATATTTTTAATTTGCTTGACAACTGAATTAAATTAAATATACGTCTTAAATAAGATTTTTTTTTTCATAAATTTATTCTCTAAAAATAAAAAAACGTTAACTTCTAGTCAATATATTTTTTGCATCGGTTTTAATGATTATAATTAGATTTACAACTAATATTGTGTTGACAAAATTGATAAAATTAAAAGGACAATTTTCATTTTAAGACAGTAATTTTTGTCAAAAAAAATGAAGGTTGATCCTCTATAAAAAAAATTGCTTAAATAAATTTAAAAAATTAAATTTGAAAAATCAATTTTAGGTTGAATAAAACGTTCATTAAAAATTATTTTTAAAAAGAAATATGATTATTTAATTTTCAATATTTATTAATCAATATACAGTGCCGGAAATTAACTTATCACATCATATCATCTGATATCAAATGATATGACCTGATATCAGCTATCAGCTGATATCATTGTTCTGATCAGTTAAAACACCAACAAAACCTTTGTATTTTCTGTTCTTCAGTTAAAAAAGGGGTCCTCATAGTTCTCCTATATCTCAATCCTTAAATTTGAAGCTAACAATATTTAAGTATTAATAAAAATAATGGAAAAATGGTAATATGATTATTAAACGTAAATTGTTTTCAGCTATTGTATGACTTCTGTTACTAGTTTGTTTGAGATTCCATTGATTTTGGTACATTTGTTCAAAAATAAAGTGCTTATATCCCTGACAATTTTGAGCCTTTTAAATAATTACTGAGTACTTTTAAATAAATAGTGGTGCAATTCCGAATGCGCATTTAAAAGCGCTTGATTTTAAATTCAAAGAACTTTTTATTCACTTATCAAAATCCAACTCGTGTTTTAAATTTAAACTTATTTTTAAAAAATTTCTATGATCAATTTAGAAAACAAATTTTTTTTTCAATTTTCGTTTAAGTTTCAGCTCAGAGCGACAACTTTGATTTAAAATAAAATTTTAAAATTCAATCTCTCGATAAAAGTAGTTGGATATGTCATGACAATTCATTCATTTAACTACACATTCTTTTTATAAAAAATATTTTATAATTAAATTTTGTCATTTAATTTTTTGATGAATATTTACCAGAAATTACAGAAATTTACTTTAAATCGAGTAAAATAATATCTCAGATTGTAGTTCAAACTAATTAAGCTATTAAAAAATTCATTATTGGGGTGAAACTGGCAGTTCTTTATTTTCACCAGAATTCAACAGAAAGGCCGAGAGAACTTTTAGTAGTTCCAGTGATAGTGAAGCTTTTGAAAGCATAAGTTTTATTATATTTATTTTTAATAGAATATTTTATTTAAAAAATCTAAAAAATAAAAATAAAGTCAATAATAAGCCATTTACAAATCGTCTCAGAAGTGAGATAGTTAAGAGATTTGTAAATGAAAATGGACAGACTCAAAGGTATTATGAAAAAAAATTTCCTAATGAAATGGATGAAATAAAAATTAAGTATTTTAATGAAAAATATTCAGCTTTAATTTTAATTGTTTTTTGAAAAGAGGATTTGTTGAAGCTTGTGTCAAAAAATATTAGTTTCAAAGATTCATGGAGAAAAGTTGGCGAAAGCTTTAAAAATGATAAAAATAAGAGAAAATATACTTCTGAAAAATTTTACTTTTTTTACTAAAAATTACCATTTTCGAATAAAATTTTAAGTAATATTACGTGAAAAACAAAGTATTTTTTTCTCTTATTCAGGCCCTAAAAATTTTAAAAAAGTCAAAAAATGTCAAAATTCTCAAAAAAGTTAGTATTTATTGGAATTTTTACTTTTTAAAAAAATTTAGTTAATTTCCTGTAAATTTAGGTTAATTCTGATAAAATCCGGTAAATTTACTTTTTTTTACTTTGGTAATCTTACGTGAAGCTAGGTAAAATTACGTTAAAACTGAAAATCATAGCAGTACTATAATTTTACTTTCTTTTTATCTTTATTTTACTTCTACTTATGGAGGTTTATTTGGAAAAAATTTCTATACAAAAAAAAATTTCTTTGTATCGTAAAAGTTGTGCATGAAATTTTACAATACGGTGGACAGTTAGGTCATTTTGAATTATCAAATTAATTAAGATTTATATCTTTATTTATTTATTTAGTTTAAAATAAAATCAACAAAAAATGATAAGACTATATACATTTAAAAACAAAAAATCATACATTTTAGTTTCCTAAAAAAATATTATTTAAGTTAAAAAATCGAAAAAAAACTCGGTTACATTTTAAATAGAGTGATGCCGGTGATTTCGACAAACACTTTGCTTTGAAATTATGTCAGGAATTTTTTTTTTGAGTAGCTAAAACTCCATATTTCAAATTTCTTTTTATTTTACTTGCTTAGATTATGAACAGGTCAAACAAGCTCAAGTTTTTCAAGAACAGCCAAAAAAAATCAAATAAAAAGATTTCCAATTGGAACTTATAAAAATTGAATACAAAGTCTCAAATGATTTAAAACATTTTTTTATTCAGCTTCAGTTAGAAAATACAATATGTTAAAAATGTTGAAAGAGCAATTGTTGGAAGAATAGAAGGTTTTACATATTCAGATATTAAGAATGAAACAAAGTGGTTATGGGAGAAAAATGGTACTTATAAACAACGTGTATCAAAAATTGACCGGGAATCAGGAAAAGCAAGTTTGATCAACAAAATTGGAACTAAGGAAGAAGATCAAAGAAAAAACTTGGACTTTTTGGACAGATATTCAAGTAATCTTAACTATAGCACCCGAGGGACAAAAAAACGGACTATAAAACGCCATTTAAACGCTGTTTAACAGCGTTTATTAATTATTTTTCTTCCGTTTTTTTGTCAAAAAACGTGATTGTTTTATCTCCTTAAAAAAACGCTTAAAAAAAGTTAAAAAGTATCGGTTTTTTAGCTGTTTATAGTCATATTCAAACCTTTTTTAAAACGTTTTTTTCCTTCTCATATCTAGATAGAAAAATATATATATTTTTCTATCCAGATAGAAAAACATATATATTTTTCTATCTGGAACTCTAATGATTTTGTTTTTAATTTTGAATTCAATAAAAATTCAAATTTTTTTGTAAAAATTGTTGTAAGTGAAATAAAACAAATCATACACAAAGAAAAAATTTTATCAACATGTATAGTTATAAATATTGATGATGAAATAATTCTCACAGAATTTAGTGGCATCAATGAACACGACTAAGTTTTTTAAAGGTTAAACTTGGAAATTATTATTTAAAAATTTTTTTTTTACTTAAATAAAATAAAAGCATAAAAAAAACTTTAAAACTTTTTTTAAAGGATTTTTTTTTTCGATTTTTTGTTTATTCATTACTAAGTTCTTTTAAATTTTTCAAATGAAAAATACCAAATGAAAATAAAGTATACCAAATGTACGCCATGATGAATTACGACAAAATAATTAATTAGTCGATCGAAAAATAATTTTGTCACTCAAATCATTATTTTATCAGTTAATTAATTTATTTGTTATCAAATGTACTTTTTTTGATAGTAGATTTAGTCTTTTTTGTCAGTCCATTTATTGATGGCCTTTTTTATAATGAATATTTTTAATATTAAATAAATTGTAATTGTCTTAATAATTTCTTATTTTAAATTTCTGGAAAAAAAAAATGGAATGATTTTACTATTAAAAAATAAACCGATTTTTTCTTTATTTTTAATCTAATTGCTTCTAATATCTTTATTTAACTCTATGAACAATTGCTCATTTAATTTATTATTTAAAAAAAAAGTTCAAAATTACTCTCGAATTAAATCTCCATTTATTTATTTATTTAATTTTAAATAAAATTAACAAAAAGTGAGTAGACCACACAAATTTTAAAAACAAAAACGAACCAATTTATTTTCATTTATAAAAAAGAAAAAAAAGAGAAAAAAGAAAAAAAAGGTT